>JAXIUT010000009.1:11920636-12011746 GCA_035586675.1 Eurytoma californica | reverse complement strand
GCGGGGGCGGGCGGGGGGGGGCGGGCCGGAGGTCGTGATCAATATCCCAACGAGGGCAGGTTATTGTGCGGTCCAACGGTCCGATGCTGCGGAGCGCGCGCGAGCTAAGCTCGTTCCTTTTTTACTTTCGGGTGTATTTCGGGTGAGATGCACTTTCGAAAAATTTAGATGGGATCCGGCCGGACGCTTTATGGCACTGCGTGTTTTTAAGGGAAATAATGGACGCTAAATTTACTTTGGGCTGACCGTAAAGCACAGCGAGTTATTAGGAGCGGTATTTTTTTAAACTCTACTTTTAGACCTAGGAGCATGGCAATTGAATTATCTTAATGGTACTAAAAACAAAGTCATCGGTAATTTATAGGTATTATCTCATTCGGGCTTGGTTTATTTTTCGAAATTATTTTTATAGGAACCCACTGCTTGTAACAAAATAATTGTACTACTTGCTCACTATACAGTTTTAAAAATATATAAAAAAATTTAGTTTTAAATCGTCGTTAAGAATTGTAGGTGTATTATTATTAATGATAGGACGAGATGAGTTATTATGAGTAGTAAAAAGCTGTGACATTTTAATTACTAATTTAAAAACAAATAATGTCATTAAAAAAATTTAATTATAAAAAAATCGACAGCAAGAATGCTTACTAGTTCAATATTGTTGGATTAAAATTTTAGCGAAAAAATTCAAATATAAATTCCTCTAAGTGAAAAGAGTCGGTGCACCCCTAATTAACTTTTACCTAATTGCATTAATCGTACTAACCACTCATTGTCTTCACCATCGGCGCAAAAAGACGCGAAGTACGGGCAAAGTACGCAGACACAATCCCAAAAGCAAGCAGACCTCAATTAACAACGGACAGGCAAAGAATCGATCGCAATCGTAATCACCGCCTCGGCGACGGCTGATCGTTCGAACGTGCCGCGGACGCGCGCGCGTTTCGACTGCATCCGCATCGCCTCGGGCCCTGCACTTTTCTAGCCAGCTTTTTGTTCCTCGATTTGCGCGCTAAAACTCGCGAGTGGGCGCGGCATCGTCGATTCTTTTTTTTCGTTCCCCTCCTTTTTGCGCGGCAATAATCGCGCCGCGCGGTGCGACTGACAATTTTCGCGTGGGCGCGGGCCGCGATTAGCACCCCGGCTTGGAGCGCGCGATCGCGTGGAATCGCGCGGGAAATATGGAAATCGATAGGAAATCGAGCGGGCGCACGTGGGACGAAATTCGCTGCTCGGCCTGCGGAGGATAGGCGAGTAATAAATCAGACGCGGCTCCGCTTCCGCGACCGCGTCGCCGATGGACGCTCCAATGACGGATTGACCCCGCGACCGGCAATTGAGCTATTGCAGACAATTGCAAAAAAATACGTGTGTATTCGCTATGATTGTTGTATCGATTGTGGCGCGGAAAGGTTGGATTCGATCATTTTTCGAGATGGTTCGTAATTGATGCTCGCATTGAGTCATTGTTTATCATCAATTGCGCCCAATAAATTTGAATGATGAATTTTTAATGCAGTCAATTAAAAATATGAATAATTTTGTAAATGTAGATACATTAAGAAAGAAAAAATTAAATTAATTGTAGAATTAAATTTTTATAAGAAGTAAAATAATTATCTCTATATTTCAGTTTTGAGTGTTACGAATTTGAGTTTTTTTGAGGGTCATCGACTTCACAGTATGTATTTTTGCTATTAGGTAAAATAATTGAAAAACAGTGTTTTTAAATTATTTTTCACCGTCGTAAATTATTAAAATTTATTTAGCTCACTATTTATTAAGTGGATAACTTTTCAATTTTGATTAATCAATTTAAACAAAAATTGAAAGTTATGTAGAATGTTCTTGAAAACACAAAGATTTATATTTTAAAAAAATAAATACACAAGATAGATGAGTGACGAGAGAAGATGAACAGCTTGCGTGTCAATCGCTAATGGCACTGAGGTGTCATTTTAAAAACTAAACACTTTGTCAAATAAACATTTATGCTAACAAGAAATTAAGACATTTTATATTAAAAATAAATCTTAAACTTAAAATTTTCTTTTTCCCCAATAAATTGAGTAAAATAAAATTTGAAACAACAATCAAGTTAATTCATAATCATAAACAAACAACACAAATAATAATGTAACTCTAAATCCATATCAATGAGGATTTACTTACTTCCTAAAAGGACTGTAAGCGCTCCCCCATAAACTTCCTTTGGTGGGCGAGGGGGGGTTGTTTGGACTGCTCGAGTATCCGTACCCGTTGAAGAGCATTTTGCCGATTGACAGACACGGCTATCAGCGGTAAATAATGTACGGGCCAAGTAAAACCGGCCCCGACTTATGTATATCTAATTTTAAGGAAATCTTAACGTTAATACTGCTATAATAGTTTCTTGTACTATAGCGCTTTGGCACGGATTTAGGCGCGAGCCCTCAGTCTTACATAAGCTTGCGATCGCGCGCAAAATCGAGCAGGACGGATTTATGCGCAAAAATTAGAGAGACGAAAAACCGCACAGTTCACCCGTAAAAGTTCACTCGGCGTCGATTAAAAAGCTCGACGCCTTGCGCGCTGGCGCACACGCCAGTCTTTGTACAAACCCAGTGAGTCAACCACGTCGTCCGCGCAGATAACGAACGTCCGATTTTCCTCCGAAAAAAAAACAAGAAAACTACCGAGCAACAGAGTTTTCGTCGGTGCCACTGAACTCGCGACTCAGTGTGTACCTCGCACAAAGAAGAAAAAAAAAAGTCACGCTCCCGCACACTACGATGCAACTATCGAGCACACGTGACGGCACAGTCCCAGCGTCCAGAATCACTCGATCAGAAACTTCTCCTTCTTCATCATCCTCTTGGAGTAGAAAAGCCTCCTCCTGGTCGAGGGTCTCGTGCGTCCCATTATGCAATTCTCCTCGGACGACTCCCCTTGCTATCCCGTGGCCGCTCACAGAAGCGACATGCCGCGCTGGCTGAGCAGAAGACGTCGGGGGGAGAGCGGCGGCAGCTTCCGCGCTTATCGGCGACGCTTCCTTATCTGACGCCTGCGTACACGGGGGGAGACGGGACGCGAGCGAGAGGAGACAACGAGGCGGGATGCGACGGCACGCGGGACGCGTTCAGTCAACGGCGGAGCAGGACCGACTGAGCGGCGGACGAGCCGCGCGCGCGGGGAGCACGCGCGCGCCCGAGGGGAGGGGGGGACGCGCGCTCGGGGGAGCGGGGGTGCAAGCTGCACGTATAGGTAGTGTGTACGCGAGGCTGTGGCGGAGAAAGGAGAGGCTGCGTTTCGGAGTTCTCGGAAGATCGGGGGAGGAGGGGCCCGATGCTGCGCGCGCGATGGGGTCACGCAGATGCACGAGCTTTTTATCACTCGGATAGGCGCTTCTCGTCAGTGCCTCTCAACGATCCGGCTTTTCCTTATTGCTGATGCGCGAGACTGCACGTCGCTCCGTTCGCGCTCCAAGGGAGCTTGCTTGAAGATCGGCGAAGCATAACAAACTTTATTGCGTTTGTTAAATTGATTCGAGAGAAGATTTATCGGGATATGTGCGAGAGATTCGAATGAAAATGAACCACTAACTCAGAATGCAAGTCATCTTGATTCATTTTTTATTAATGCAAAGAATATGCGAGAGTATTTTGTGTATTAAGTTTTTATTGAACTAAAAATCAAATATTTAATTATAAATGCACCCCGAATGTATCGAATAATTAAATAATAAACTGTAAGGTGAGCGAGCTGTGAAAAGATGAATAGAAAATGAATAAGAACAAAGAAAAAGAATCGAAAAAAAATGAAATTTCAAGTCCCAAAAGATGAAAAAGAAAGACATCTGCTTCCGGCATAGCGGCACATTTAGCTGAAGTGAGAGAGACATTCTCGCACACACTTTCCGGCTCTCGTTTCTTTATGCGGAATCGTAAGGCGTCTCGGAAAGCCACTGGGGACATTTGTAACCTTTAACCTCGGTAGCGCAGATAATAGCCGCTGCTGCAAGATACAAAGCGAAAGCAAATACGAACCAATAGAATCGCGAGCGGCGAAAATAAAGAAGTCGATGACTGTAGCATTGATTATACATTGGACTGAAACGTCGAAGTAAATACGCGCCAAATTTTCCGCTCAAATCTTAAACATTAATTCATCTTGTTCTTACGTTAGATATATTTCTTACTTAATACTGATAAGATTATTTTCAGTTTTTTTAATGTCATAAATTTGTTTAACGTAGAAAATAGAATGGCAAATAGAAAATAGGGTTGTTATTAAAGAAATAGATCGAAAACAAGAAAATTGTATGTAATTGTGACTAACATTTAATTATTTAAACAAGCAAGATAATTGATTTCCAAAATAGACATGTATAACATGTTAAAAAGCAGTTACAAATGCATGTACATCGGAGCTATAGATGCATTTCTAAAATATTCAATTAAAGTTTAAAAATAGTTCCGTTTTCTGCGCGTGAGAAAATACCATTATCATTAAAGTTAATAAATAACTCAAACAAAATAAATGAGGAAAGGCGGCGAAAACTATCGTGTCAGATTTAAAAAAATAGCAAGTCACCCGAAATTTCTCATTATAAAATCGCTACCATTTTCCGATGGTTCACCTAATGACTGCGGTGAAATGTCACGCAACTTTAACATCAAAATTTATTTAAAACGTTTACTAATGGTTTGCAATACATGGATACCCATTTAGTCATTTAACATTATCGACATTTTAAACGCGCAATTCATTTCCACTTTCAAAGGAGAAAAAGTAAATTAAAAAATAACATTTCCTAAATCTTTTTGAATTCTTCCAAGCTGAAGATATTTTAGATGTTATCGATTTGTCTTTGAACTTTATAGAAAGCCGACACCCACGTTTTACGTAGGATCTTTCTCTATTTAGTTTTATGAATAGAAATGCACTCCTGCACATTTCAATGAATAGTCTTTAAAGAAAATGAATCTTCCAGATTAATTCAAGAAAATTTTTCTTGTCATGCTTTACATCAATGAAATTCTTACGATCATGATGTAAACAATTTTTTAAATTAATTCTTTTGTATATTTTTAATATAAGATATTTATCATTAAAAAAATATTACTTAAATGTTTTATCATACTCGTAATGTTATAAATTTCATTTACAAATCTCTTCATAGTCCTTTTTGAAAAAATAGTGCGCTATTTTACAAAGGCAAAATTCATTGGTCCATTCCCCTAGATTTAGCTGCACAATTCGCCAAATGCAGTAGTAGAGCGCGAGATTTAAAAACAAAACTATTTTTTATTACGGTATAAATATAATTCACGACGTTGCGAAACACGGATTAATGACTAATAAATCAAATATAACACAAATATAACATATTATTAAACACAACATAACATATATCAAGATTATCATTAGTCAAAACATGCTACTCTTGCAACAAAATATTTTATTGCACAAACTTTCTAAAATAGATTCAAACATAAAATTTATAAATAGAACCAAGTAGCAGATAAGAATGAAAATAAAATTGTACACAATAACAAAGGCATTGTGTACAAGGCAGACGTTAACGCGGTAGAAGCACTACGAGGGGAATTGCGATAAATTCGCAATCGGAGTAAACAGCCAGTGGCATGAATGAAAAAAATGCATTGACAATATAGGGTTCGAGTGTGAATATCTCCGCGTCTCATCCCACACCGTCGTCGGTACCGCCGTGTAAAAATAACGGCCGACTGCAGCAGGGGAGAGGCCGCGGGCCAAGGGAACCCGAGCGTCTCTGCACGAATATACACATATATAGCAGTCGAATGGAGGGCAAAGCCGTTTAAAATACTCACGTCTCGAAGCAGTTGATCGAAGCCACGGTGTCGTCCGGGAAGTCCGCCATGGTCGTCGCAAGTCCTCTCCGTGGATCCCAGAGCTTTATCTACAGGACGAAGGGATTTCGGCAAAAGTAAACGATCACATAACAAACTCAATGCACAAAACAAAGCGGATGGAGCCCGCGCGTGCTCAACCGTCCGATCGAGAGTACCGCGCGCGCAGGCGCAACACCGGCGTTTCGGACGTTTCGCGCGCGTGCCGCCAGGCGGCTTTTAAACCTGCTCCGAATTTGAGGAACGGTATTATAAATAACCGCCGGACAGGGTCTGTATTGCCTAAGCTCGGTACAGCAGGTACCGACTGCGCGAAGGTAACCGCTGGCAATGTGCCCGCGACTTTTTACTGTATTTATATATGGATAGACGGACGCTCGGAGTGGGGGGAGCGACAGAGAAAGAAACAATGGAGTTATGGAGTGACAGGCAGTGTTCTAACACCCACACTCCAATGTAAACGAGAATTTATTATTTATCAAGTGCTTGGACAATTAGCCCGCAGCTATACGACCTTCAGGCCTGTGCAGTCGCTATCTACCCTGCTGAGACATGATAATAAAAACGCGTTACTTTATCCGTGGAGTTAGTATTCCGCAATTACGGAACGACCTTTCTCGACGCCGTATACACTAAAAAAGTAAGGTTACGAAATTTCATTCTACGTGCTCGGGAGCGACGGGAGCTTATGACACGAGACGCCAGCTGTAATCAAGTGAAGCAGTATCTATTGTAATATTTCGCTTAACCCGGTCAGAAGACGCCATTCAACTAGCAGAATCCGTATTCTTTATTTTCGACGACCTGTTAAGAGAGTACATATTTAAATCCAAGCTAGAAATTTCTCGCTAGAAAGCCAGTGAGTGGAGTTTTGCAGTAAGTGAATGTATATTAAAATATTGCCTTTGCAACTGTGGAAAAAATTGACAAGTTACTCGTTTTATCGGCCTCTTAATTTTCTTGTAAATATCTGGATTATACAAGCTGAGAAGCTAAGCCAATTCAGCTAGCTGACCTTCGGCCTAGGCTCTCGTCTTTTATTAGCCGACTACCAATTTATACGTCCGTTTTATTTAATTTAACAATATGGAATTCCAAGAAACTGTTTCTTTAAAAAAAATGCTATCTCTTTATATCAGTACATGATTGCATTCAATACCTTGATAACGATGTAGATCACCTAATTGTCAAAATAAACATCAAAATATTGAATCATGTTTATATTTTACAGTTATTTCGACGGTTAACCAGTTTACTGATTGTTTTAAATATTAATTATTCATGAACATAAATTGGCCGCGATCATTAAGCTGCAAGAATGTAGGGTGTAGGGAAGTAACCTTCCAAAGGGTAGATACCGAGGTCAGCAGCATGCATTTCTTGAAATAGCACGTCAAACAATCGATTATTTCGCTCCCTCTACGCTCGTAACGAGGATGCACTCGTCTCGGGAAAAGCGGGGTCTTTGTACTTCGTGCATTAAAATTTTATCCACCTCTTGTAACTATGACTTTCGTTTTACCGCTTCCTCCGTAAAAAAACACAAACCGTTATTTTTACTTTCAAATAAGAACGCGTAAAACGACTCAAAGTAAAAATGTATTTACTTGTTTGCAAGTATAATAAATATTTAAATACTGTCTTTCCACCCGATAATAAATATTCTTTATCGGCCTGAAAATAGTATATAGTATATATAGGCGAATGAGCGCGAGAACAAGGAAGTATACGCGCTCGACGAAGCATGAACAATGCAATTCTAGACGTATTTAAATCCCCGCCACTATCTATACAGCAATAACGCACGACAGTTTAATTTATCAAGAAACAAATCGGATTACGCTTAACATTAGAAATGGCAAGAACGTCGCTCTTCCATCACGGAAGCCCTTCCATAGCACCTAAGAAGATTACACCTGTCATTTAACGACAGAAGCATGCTGCGGCAAAAAAAATTGAGGGTAGCCGCTAAATTATTCCTTTCGCCGCAGGGGAGGCCGAGTGTGCAGCGGACTACCTAAATAATGCACCGAGGCGACTGAGATCCTCGGAGCATGGCGCGGCTAGGCGGCGAGCGGCCGCTGCACTCCCTGCCGCTGTCGCCGCAGATGAACGGCGGCGTGGGCTCGTCGCCGACGAGGTCCCCCGGCTCGCCGATGGACTCGCGGATACCGCGCCTCACGCCGTCGCCGCAGGCCCTCCGGCGCTCGGCCAGTCTGAGGCTGCGCGGCGCCGCGGCGAACCTCGCGAGCGCCGCCTCCGGCACCTCGCCCGGCTCCCACCACTACCACCGGGGCCAGGACGTCTTCCCGGTGATCGTCGAGAACGGCTGCGAGACCCCCAAGAGGTCCTACTCGGTAAGCCCTCCGTGAGCAATTATAATACCTGTTGCACCCGAGCACCTCTCGGGCTTCTCCTCGGCTAAAGATCCGAAGGGGCGCGGGGGCCCCGCGTCGGCGCACTCCACAGCGTTGTGTATACCTCCGCCTGGCGGAGTCGCGTCCGCGGAGCCGCAGTCGCGCTCGTCGGGCCGCGCGTGCAGCCTCGCCTATGCAGCCGGACGGCTGCATGGCCCCGCGCTCGCATGGAGCCGAGCGACGACCGGAGCTCCCGCAGCTGCCCCTCGGTAGCCCCTTGATCCTCCCCGCGAAACTTAAATCCCACCCGCGACCCGGAGCACGGGCATACTTATTGACGTCGATTGTTTTGTTTTCCTCAGAGTCTGTCGCTGACCCCGCTGAAGGGCCGGGCACGGCCGAGTCCGGGCTGCAGCGATGACTGCAGCGACGCCGAGAGCGTCAAGAGCTACGGCAGCAACTACAGCACGGCGAGCGCCTGCGACCACGCCAGCTTCGCCCTGAACGGGACCACCTGGTCCGGCCGCTCCAAGCGCTACGTCGTCCACTGCTCGTCGCAGGCGCACGAAGGCGACGAGTACTTGACGCCCACGCAGCGGGCCGCCAGGCAGGTGCGCAGGTTCCAGGGCCTGCTGAGGGAGGCGAGGCAGGAGATCGATGAGAAGGACCGCGAGATCCTCAGACTCACCAAGGAGCTGGTGGAGCTGAGGCTGTACAAGGCGTCGCTCAACAGCCCCGACGAGAAGACGGACAGCAGCGATGCGCCCACGGTGCGCGAGAACAATCCCTTCTCGCCGCAGTCGCCCTCGAAGGAGCCGGACCAGTGGCCGGAGCAGCCGCAGCCCGCGGAGCAGGAGCAGGAGCAGCTGCCGTTGCCCCTCGACAAGGAGGCCTCCTCGTCCCTGGTTGACTCGGGCCACTTCGACGACGGCTCGGTCAACTCGAAACCCGGCAGCGCATCGCTGGGCGACTCGACCCGCTCCAAAATCGTGCAGCATTACGAAGGCAGAATCGAGGAGATGCACAGGCGGCACGTCGACGAGATACAGCTGCTCAAGCAAAATCAGAACGACAAGGTGCGCTGCTTTCTTTGCTCTTAATTAAGCTGAGTAAGCAAATTTCACTTCTGGCTTCTGCGCTCCTTTGCCAGGTCGAGGGTCTGCTGAATCAACTCTCAGAACTTAGCACGCGATATTACGATACCCGTCCGTCCTTGGATCTAGCGGAGACTCGGGTCAAAGAGCTGGAGCAGGAGCTCGAGGCTATGCGGGTCGAGCTGAACGAGCAGAAGGCACTTCTGGCCGACCAGGAGGAGAGAAATAAACAAATGTACCTGAAAATGTATTCTAAAGGCCAAGAGGCTGCGAGAATCGAGCAAGCTGATCAGGTAATTTTATCTTGGCTTTCGTTTATTTTCAAATTCATTTTTGTACTTAATGACTACTTTCACTTTCGTCGTTTATTTCTCGAGCAGGCTCCCGAGCAAGCGCAGAAGAATCCCAGCAAAGTTTCGGTAGCCGAGCTGTTGCAGAAGTTGACCATTACCGAAGCCGAATTAGAAAATGTTAAGGTAAATTATTGTTCATTCACGTTTTGCTTTACAGTTTCGATAACGAGATTTTAATTCATGAAATTTAAAAATTAAAAAAAATGATCCGGCTGCAATTACGAGCACTAGTCACCCTCACTTTTCTCACAATTTATAACGACGATCAATGCCGCTATGTGTACTAACAAAGGACCACTATTTTTTTGGCCGCCGCTCACATAATCCAGCCATTCGAGGATTCAAGTTTTTCGTCCGAACCTATTGCTTTGGCTCATCGTAGCCAAAGTTTGTTAAGCGTACAGGAGGCTGTTTCTCTCTGGGTCCTTGGCACGCGTAAGGTACGGTATTCCTTACTCAACTGCCACGTGACTTACGAAATTTTTCAAATGCATGATAAAATTATACTATTTTATTTTTTTATTTATATTGCACAACTTTTTTATCATGTTTCTCGTTTTTTCATTGTTTAAGGTTTTTTCGTCATATATGTTGTATTCTCTGACATTTTTTATAGTTCTCTCAGCAATGTAGATTATAAATTTTTTCGAGTAGAAAAGTGGTACATCAGGGTAAGAATGGTGCATGTTAGTCTCTTTATATTGTAAAAATTTTCAGTCACTTAATGCGTTTATAAATGTAAGTAAGTTATGATTTATCTGGCAAAGCACCTAGCACTCTTAAAAGAAACAGCCTCTTATTTCCACAATGGATCTTGGTATCACTGCTTCAGCAACAAATTATAACCATTGGTACACTGCATTACGAATTATTTTATGCATTTTTTATGTATTTCAGAAACTTTTAATTTTATTGTTTATTACGAGCGCTTGGGTTATATCTCTCACTGACTAAAATTAATGCATGTCCCACAGGTAATGTACAAACGCATGCTGGAAGCCAAAAACGCCAAAGGAGCTTTAGATCCGGAAATCACCCTACAGTTCCTCAAGTCAGCAATCTATTACTTCCTCACGGATAAAGAAAATTTGCATGGACATTTAAACGCTATTGAAAGTATTTTAGGTTTTACGGATTCGGAAAAACTCAATATTGACAGGATATACGGATCAGCTAGAAAGTAACGATTTACCGTTTTTAAAATGGGTAATTTATGACATTCGTAAAGAAACGTGGTGTAATTTTTTTCTTTATTGGTCTGGGAATGTTTTCTTCGTATTTTTAATGGAAAACGATTTACTTTGTTAAGTACCATGAATTTTCAGTTAAGCACAATTAATTTTAAACAGGAGAAAAATTAAATGTAATGTAAATATATTTTTAATTTTAGTAATGATATAATTTTATTGATAGAGTTAATATTGCAATGTCTTTTCTATGTTCATGGTATTTAATTAATTGTAAAGATAATTTAAATTGAAATCAGCTCTACCAATGCATACTTTGTAATTATCAGAATTGAAAAATATCAATTTAGGTAAGATAGCATTTATCTAAAGTTTGGAAATTTTAAAATTAAGAAAATTTAAAGCATTCACTTTTTAATAGATTATCTTCTCAGCATTTTGATTTTTTTCATATAACTTTCTCCTCAAATCATTTATTTATTTTACCAAAACTTATTATAATCGATATTAAAATGGATTGCAGTAAAAATTTGATATTTTAGATTGATATTTTACATTGACAAACACAGATCGTGAGATAGGGGTTTTATCGATCATTTTTTCGTATTTTAAAATGCTTTTGTTAAATTGATTAAAATGTAATTAATAATATGTAATTACCAATAATATATATACACAAAATGGCAAACACCTGGTTGTAGACAAAGCAGAGTTTAACGCACCACAAATTTTTAGAATAAATTAATCTTGCAAGCATATCTGGTGAATATATCCAGATAAAATATCCAACGAGACTGATGCTAATATCTTGCCTTTAAATTCACTTCAGAGTAGTTTTAACAGTTAAAAAAATTTTATCGCTTAAATTTAGTGATAATTGAACTTGATCCTTGATGCTCAACTGAAGTAACATTTTTGTACATAATTTAGCAATTTTCTTGACAAAATATAATATATGCAAAAGAATTCTTGTTAATATGTTGATTTATTTATTTTGTTCTGTAACTTAAAATTGAATTGTAAAATTTAAATAAATGTATCCCTTTTGCAGTTCTTGCCTTATCGATTTGAATTTATATTTAAATCATCAAAGCGATGTGATTTAAATGGGTTTCTAATTCCCATTAATATATTTAAGAGGCTTTGGCCCCTTTAATTTTTGAGCTGCTAGTTTAAAAAAGCGAATTTTTTGTAAATAATGTTCTAAATAAAGTCAATGTCTTGAATTTTATAAAACAGCAAATTTCCAGCACTTATTTTTTTGATGTTGCAAAGATAAATGTAATAAAAATATCATATACCAAAAATATCTTTAATTATTGTAAATTCCCATCCCAAATTCCCCAATAAATAATACACTAACTAAATTTTAACTTTTTTTTTTATTTTTATTAACGTAATTTTTTTAGTAAAATACATAAAAATGTAAATTACTTTTTACCAGCTAGGATGATACCATCATATTTCTGTTGGAACCATTTCATGGCATCTTCCTTTGTAAGCCTATGTTGGAACCCAACTTTGCCAGTTTTTCTCCTCCTATGTGCTACATTGAATCCTAAAAGTATTCATTTTGATATTAGAAATATAATTACTAAGTTCATAAATATATAATCATAACTATTTTGAAATATTTAAAAATTTTGTTATAAATAAAAAAATCTTATTTATTAAAATTGCAGTTTTATCGTTTCCATTAAGTAACACACCCAGTAAAAGAAGTGGACATGAGTTGCAAATAAGAAACTATTGATCTAGCACATGCTCCAAAGAGTTATAGCTATTGTATATACCAACAACACCTATGATACCAGATAATGTGCAAATTTTCAGATAATATTCAAGTAATAAATATTCACCTGGTCGGCCAAGGACAACGTAGAAGTCCAGACCATAAATACCAATGCTGGGGTCGTACTTGATACCCAAGTCAATGTGTTCCTGGATACCGAAACCAAAGTTTCCTGTGCCAGAGAAGTTTTCCTTGCGCAACTCGTATTCACGTACCTATTAAAAGCAAAACACAGATTATAAAACAGTGAAAATCACAAATCTTCCCATTTAAAAACAATGTAGGAAATTAAATAGCTGGTCTCAAAAAATCATATACACAATCATCAATAATCATTAGTTAAATTACTCACTTTCAAGCCCCGCTCCAAGATTTCTTCAGCTTTGGCTCCGCGGACTGTGCAGTGAACAGCGATCTTTTCATTACGACGAATACCGAATGATCGTACAGTGTAACGAGCCTTGGAGAATACAGGCTGTTGACCAGTCAGCTGCTCCAACACCTATGTAGTAAATAAAAATCATTATAGAACTGTACTATCACCAAAATTTAACACTAGTAAATAATAAATGATAATGTAACAACCTTAGCGGCACGTGTGAGCCTATCACCAGATTCTCCAACGCAGATATTCAGGCAGAGTTTGCGGATCTTCACTTCTCTCATAACATTTTTGGACGCGTCCTTTGGTTCCTTCCTCTTGGTTTTCTTCACTGCTGGCTTGGCCGGGGCTTTCTTTGCTGCGTCCTGAATCGAAGAAGATATTGCAAATTATTAATCGTTATTTATATAAATTTCACTGAAAACCTCAAACTTGCAGGTGAAAGGTTAGGATTTGGTGCCGAATGAAAACAAGCGTGGCTACGTACCGAACGTCATATAGAAAAATAAGAATATTAGTTTGGCGTAAGAGGGAAACTAAAGGAATTTAACGCTAGAGAAGTTGTTCAATTTGTGCATGACATCGAAAAACGTTATTATTCCAGTCCGATTAACGCGATGTTTGAGGATTTTCAGAGATATTTTTGCTGCACTAAACTCACCGCCATGATGGAGAGAAAAAGAACCCCGAAGCGGCCGTGGCAACTCTCTCTAGCGGTAACCTGAACGACGTCGCTTTTCGTGCAGTAGTACCAATTTTAAAATTGCGCTTAAGTTTCCTGCCCTTAGGAGTAAATTTAACCGCGTTTTTTAAAAAGATTTTTCTCCGCGAGAATGTAAGTCCATACAAATAACAAAATTCTATATAATGAAACAATGTAGTAATGTCGCAAAATAATGATTCTTTTTCAATTCGGAATGATTGATTAAGGAAGATTTTGGAAGTAAGAGTAAGCGGATAAAGGATTAAAAAGACAAGCAAGAAATATTTTTTAATCATAGTTATTATTATCGTTAATATCCATATAATTATCAATAGCTACAGTAAAACACAAAACAAAAAGTCATATCTGTACATTCTTCATATGCAATGAACGTAAAATTTTTTATACCATTAGCCTAATATAGGAAGAAACTAAATCATAATATTCACAGATATATTACAAGTTAAATGAGCCGCGATTGGGCAGCCACACCGCTTTCGTAAAATTTCGCCGTCGCAGCATCGATGGGCGGCAATACAAGGGATTGACAAAAACGATATGAAAATGTCTCGCGAGATGAAATAGAAAGGAGCGTCGAGGAGGCGAGGTGTGAGGTGTCCCAGGTGACGGTGGAGTCGAACGCGGCGCAGTGTGGGTGTCCAACGTCAGCTCGATTTACTTAATTCGTAAATGTAATATGCTCTCTTTCACACGATCGCACGGCACAATCATAACTCGGATTTATTCTCTCTATCGCTTTGAATTTAGTCCTTTAAACGTCTACACTGTACATATGCACAACGCATCTTTTACACTGTACACGCACATGTTTCACGAGTATCTCTGCGCTGCCTTATAAATTTATCGTTTTTATTTTACTTTATTTATCCTCTTTAGTTACTCTTATCTAAGGATAGACAGAACACCTATATGACCGTCGCTCGATAAAATTCATTGTAAAAAAGAAAACAAGTATATATTACAAAGAAAAGCCACTACACGTCATTAGTTTATAACTTTAGCTCCTTTTTAAGCCCATTCGAAATTAATATTCTCTCCAGTTGCTACAGAGGATCTGACCTTACGGATATACATTATAGGGGGATAGCCTTGAAATATTCAATAATCTCCGCATAGTCGAATCACAGCCTAGTAAACGTCAAACAATCGTAAGTTCGAAAAGAGAAGAGAATGCAAGAGAAACAGAGATAATCATAAAAAAAAGGAAAGATAAAACGAAAATATAAGAGCGACACGCTAACAATTCTGTGCAACCGACGAGAATAATTTCTACGTTCTGTCCACCCCTAAGCATTTGTTTTTACAATTAAACTTTTAATCGCTAAAGTACATTTTTTTTTATTTATTATTATTGTAAATCATACTTTTCTTCATTGTAAATGTTTGCTTTTGCTTGCTTTCTCATCGTCTCTTCGGGAGGCTGATCTTTTTTTTCATTTATATTATTATCTTTATTCGTATCATTTTATCGTCAAATTTCACATGCATGCAAACGCGGATACAATTAGAGCTTTCTTCGCTTCTATTTTTTTTTTATTTTGCACAAAAGCGCACTTTTTATTTCGGGACGTAATTCTAACAACAGACTCACTAACGACGAGACGACGAGTGTCCTTTTTTTGCTTTCAAAGGTACACCTTTTAGATCAGGATGGAAGTGTGTATTCGTATTTTAATTATTCATTTATGTTTTCTCTAGTCAGGGGTCACAAAAAGTCAATGGTCAATGAGATCGGTCATACCGTTTATTGGGTACGACATTGGTTTTGGACATCCCCGATCCTTCGCTTTCATTCTTTGTAACGTGCAGATCAGTACGCTCTAACTAACTTGTGTTATAACGTCATTTCCTTTTTTTCATTTAATAATTAAATCGTAACAGCGGTAATATTTTATAATAGTTATTGGTAGTAATAGCTTAGTATAGCTGTAGAGTAGTAGTAGTAATAGTAGTAGTAGAATAGTAGTAGCAGTAGTAGTAGATAGAAATAGCATAGCATAATAATTAATCAATAATTTTAGCAATTAGAAGATTAATTTTTAATGATAATAATTACAATAATAATATTAATAATAAAATAATAATTATAATAATAAAGAATAATCGATAATAAAAAATAAAGAATGAGAATGATAATCACTGTAAAATTTTAATATTAATCATAATTATAATAATAATATACATAGGTACGCGCCTAGGTGGTATTTTTCATTTCTTTTACCGTAATATATTACATCCTTCTAATTGGGAATTTATGATACACTAGGGACAAACGCTACTTCGATAGTAGTTCTTAGTACTTTTTATTTCTCATAATTTCTCCCTAGAAGCTTTGACGCATCGTACTTTTCTGTTTAAACGTATAATTTACGCTCGATAAATTCTAAACTCGGAGCGGCGGCATCGTCGTCGACGTTAGCGGCAGCAGCAACTATTGTTTTACAGTAATATAATACATAGGTATTTATATAGAGCAATATTATACAATAACACATCACATAACGCGCGCTCGGATCGCATAAAACAACATGCGACCACCCTTATGTTTTTTTTCCCTTTATGTAGATATATATCATTAAATAATTAAAATCACAGTAGTTATGCCTTCGCTGGCTCTTAAATTTATAAAGTTTCTTTTTTTTTTCTTTAACTCCTAAGACTTATGAGATAGCTCGCGTACAGGGACAGGAAAAATTGTAATAACGTTATTTCCTTCCGCAGAGTGAATGTCTATAATAGGTATGTTCAAGTTCTCGTACCTTTTTTTTATTTGGGAAGATTTCTCAGAATGAGAAACACGCATCTATCTATTAGATTCGGGATTAATTAATTATACTTACATAATATACATGCTTACTATACTATATAAGTATAATGTTGACAAGCGAATGTTTGTATAAGAGAGAGGAGCTGCGCCTGACCCGCTTGTCGGAGGGACCAAGAGTGACGTCGGTCACTCCCACAAACGCTGTCAGCGATCGACTTTGCGTTTCGAGCAGAAAGTCGAGGAGAAGGAACACGCGAGAAGACACTGTGATCTCGCTAACTCCCTCACTCGAATCGCACCTCCGTCGCCCTGTCTAGGCCCCTGTTACTTCATCTTCCGGTTTTTTTTAAGTTTTCACTCGATATTTGATTGTCACTCGTGCGAACTCGAGTTGTGGGTCATCATCAATCGATGCGCAACGGAACGTCCAATCTCGCCTTGGCTCTTTCGTTTTGCCGCAGTCAGCAGCAGTGTGCGCCGGACAGCCCGTGTGGCCTTGACGTTTCAAAGTAAATCCTCACTGATGTTATGCCGATCGTTTTCAAACAGTCGCAATGACGATCACCAGATGAGCAATTTCCGCAACTCTGTGCAGCAAATCAGGAGCAATGCGTGCTAGGCTTTCGTTAGCAAAGTCACACGATGGAAATATGTGCACTACAAATGCAGGCTGTGTAAAAACAAAGTTTACGTTAGTATTTATTTTTCTTTTCTCGAGATTCACGACAAAGGTGATTATAAATTAGTACAAACCTGCTGGGAGCCAGGTGCAGCGATGTTGACGATACCGGCAGCTTGCTTCTGTTGCAAATACGTTATGAAACCTGACTGAAGATTTTTACTCTGTTGAAGGACGTCCAAGTGGTCGCGCCCGCATGGTAGTGCCAGTAGCATACAGTGCTCGTTGTCAATCTGCAAAATGACACGAAAAGAGGAACATATTAATCATCTATTATATCGATGAATTCGAAAAAGATTTCTCTCTTAGCTTGATTCGATAACTTACCTGCATTTTTCTGGCAACACCTTCGACTTGCGTGGGCTCGAGTCTCATTCTCTGAGCGATTCTCAACGGTGGCGTCGAGCGGTCGCTGTTGCAAGGCAAGCTGTCCCGGGCGACGTTCGGATTACCGAAGACAAAGTGCATCTGCACGGCGGCCTGGTCGTTCTTAAGCGCCAGCAAGCCCTGCCACATGACCGGGTATCGCTGCAGGAGCATCAACAGCGAGTCGGCCTGAGGTGGGACCTGCGCGGCGTGGGGAGGCGTGCTGCTCAGTATTTGCTTGCCCGACCTGTCGGGTGTGAGAGCGCGCTCGGCCGGCGCCTCGCTTGCCGGCATCGGATACTGCGAGCGCAGGTGAGCAGGCGGCGGCTCGTAATAGGCGCGCTGGACGGCGCCGACAGCATTGTATTGGCCGGTCTGAGGTGGTGGTAATCGGCCAGCGCCGTGCATCATGTATACCTGGGCCACTTGAGGACTCTCGGTGGTACGCTCGTGAGGTGTTCGCGTGCTGCGTCTCAGTTCCAGTGGTGGGCTGTGAGTGTCCTCGACGCCTGCTTCCAAAGGCTTCGGCGGATCTAACATGTGCCGGGCATACGGATGCGCTCTGAAGAACTCGTAGTGCTGAAGTACAGGTGCGGGCAGATGCGCGTAGTGCGCAAGGTTTTCGGCTCGCGCAAGCCCACCGTACGCACTGATGAGTTCGTTCTGCAAAAGAAAATTTTCGTTTAGCTGAGCTCAATGGACTTATGCTTGTTTTCGTTAGGCTAGTCACTAATAATATGAAAAATGAACGAGCAGCCTTGGAAAATGAGGGCAGCAACGGAATGTGTGCTAGAAGCTGTAAGTACCTGAAGAGCGTTAGCATGATGATGAGCAGGCGGAGGCAGTGGGGGACTCTGGGAGCGATGCGGGGGAACAAGTCCATATTGTCCCCCTGGTGATGGAGCTGCACCAGCACTTCCATGCTAACCAAAACCAAGCCAAGTTAGTTTTCATTACATTTATTTTCTTTTTTCATTGGTTTATTTTTTTATTGTTTTGTTAATTTTAATTCAATGAAAGCATTAGTCAGTTTTGAAGAAAATATTTTTAAACATTTTTTATGATTTTTACAGAAATTTTTAAGCAAAAAGCAAGCCATGAAAGGGAATCTATCACTTACCAATGGAGCATCGAATGAGGAGATGGACACAACTCTGCTTTGAGGACTGGGAGCAGGCACCATGATACAGCCGGACATTGAAACCTCGACTTTCGGCGCTTCTAAGCCTCCCACCTGTAAAGAAGTTAAAACAAGATTTAGTAATTCTGATTTTTTTTAGATTTTGTGATTTACTTATTCATTAGTCAACGGCAACTTACAGATGGTTTTGGAACAACGGTTCTCGCCAAAGGTACGCCAGGTACAACGCCGCCCAGCTCCAGGACCGCCTGCGGTGCTACGACCGTGCCAGCAACGATCGAAGGAGCAACTGCTTGAAGCAGATGAGCTTTTGGATTTAGAGGATGAGGTTGGCCGTTTATTCCTTTCAGAGTTGTTGCCGAAGGCGGTGGGTGAATCCTCATCGCAATCGGTCCAGGATGCACATTGACCGGTATCTTTTGTTGGAGATTGATAATTGGTGTCTGCTGTTGCTGCTGCTGTTGTTGTTGAAGCTGTTGCTGTTGTTTTGCAGCTTGAAGAAGGTGCTGCTTTGGATTCGGCGGAGCACCAGTGTTGGTGAGAACCGGTGACATTGGCTGCCCTGGTTTTCCATTAGTTGCGTTGAGCACTGCGGGCGACGGCACCACTTTAGCATGAGGATTCGGAGAGGTGACTCGAGTGGATGCGTGGATGTGTAATCCTTGAACCGCTTGCGACGGCTGCTTCACGATATTCTGCACCATCGTCTGACTCGGGATGTTCGGAATCGCAGGCTTGCTTACAACAATGGGGTGTTGAATTTGATTCACCAGCTTACTGGCGTTTAAAACGTGAGCTTTGAGGCTGGTAGGTTTGGAGCCAGTGGAGCAACTCGAGGGCGTTGGCGTGGAGACGAAGCTGACAGAAACTGCTACGGTTGTAGTCGGTATTATAGCAGCGACGGAGGCAGCCACTGTTGTCTGGATTGCCGGAGAGTGAGGTTTGGTTATAACACTGGCTTGAGGCTGCTGAGCAGTAGCTGTAGTAACGAGTGGAGTTGGTTTGGTAGCCGCAGGTTCGAGCTTTACCTCCGGTTTCGGCGTTTCCGTTACTATAGGCTCGGACTTCACTCGAACAGCTTCTGGTACTTGAATATTATTCAACACATTGGGTCTCGGCTCGACCTTCACCACACCTTGGATCACTTGACCGGATGCCGTAGATACAGGAATGTACTGACCTTCTTCAGATTCGCGCATGGGTATGAGCATTCCAGTGACGGGATCGATAAGAGTCATAGGCTCCAGAGGTGCGGATTTCTTTTGAGCGCCGGGAATCGGCAAAGTTGGCTTGCCTTCCTCGACTTTGGGAACGACGTTCGGATGACCGACTGGAGCAGGTTGTCCACCTTGAACAGGTTGACCAGTTTGAGCAGGATGACTAGCTGGCGGAGGCTGCGGTGACGTTGCCTCGCTTTTGATCTGCAGTTCGGTCTCCTTGGTCGATTTCTCCTCGGATGTTTCATCCGCACTCTCAGAGGTGCGTCTTGCGCTCTTCCTTCCGCTGCGTGGCGACTTTCTAGTTTCCGCTGCCGGGGTCGTGAGCTGCTGAGCCGATTGAGCTCCTTGGACTGGTTGACCGGGCTGGCCATTTCGCGGTGTGCTGTTTTGGCGCGTGCTTCTACGAGTGCCGAGCGCATTCTTGCCAGAGCCCCGAACCACGTCCTCGATGACGTCGTCGATGGTCGATCGATTGCCGTCCTTCTCCGCCAGTCGACGGGACTTGCGCGTGTTACTCGCCGGGGAAAGGAACTCCTCAGCGGGAACTTCCTTGACCGCGGCGACTGGGGCAGATGGTGGTGGTTGGGTGTTCGCAACCGTGGCGTAGGGCCCGGACGATTTGATGGTGAGGACGAGTCGTTGCCTGCCCTGTCCATTATCCTCCTCGCTGTCGTCGTGGAACTCGTAGACGTCGGCAGGCAGTTTGTTCTTCTCCGCGTGCTGCTTGCCCCCGCGACCCGCGCGGCCACCTCGCTTTTGCGGAGCGACTGACACGGGTCCAGGACTTGGGCCGCTTCTGCCTCCGCGTCTCGTGGTAACGCCACCCCGATTGCCCATGGCACGCTTACCCTTGGATCTTCCCCGCCGAGACCTGGTTGCCTCGGCTTCGCAGGTCTCGACGCCTTCGTCGTGCTCTTCGGGGTTCGCGTAGTTCTTTTTACTTTCGTCTTCCATCGATTCGTTCTCGCACCAGGAGTCGCCGTCGCTCTTGCTCGTCTCGTGCGATTCCGCGTTTCCTTCCTGGTGGTGCTCCTCTTCCTCGACCTCGTTGCTCTCGGCGTCGCACAAAGCATCGACTTTCTTAATGACGCTCTCGATGTTGACTTCTTTGGCCGACCAGTAATCACTGTCCTCCTTACTGTCGGTTGCCTCCTCTTTCACCGCGTCGAGGGCAAGAGGATCGTTACATGTTTCTTTGGCTGGCTCTTCCAAAGAGTCTTCCGAAGCCTCTGCACTCTTCATCTCCGGCTCCGCCTTGACCTGCACAGCGGGTTCATTCGACTTGGGAGGCGGCTCTGGTTCGGAATTCACTAGTTGCTTGCTTGGACAACTCTCTGTAGGATTCGCTTTCTCCAATTTTTCGCTCATCTCTTCTTCCTGCTTTTCAATCTTCACCTTTACTGGTTCTACTTCGGGTTGTTCTGGCAAGCCCTCGGTCTTCACGTCAATGGGCTTGATTTCGGATGGCTCTTCCTGTTTGACCTCCGGTACTGGTTCCTCAATGTGCTCGGGCTCTTTTTTGATTGGATGTTCCAGCGTGTGAACTGCTTCGCTTTCCACCAGACTTGGCTTGGTGATAACAGCCGACGACGGCGACGTTACTACTCGCGCAATGATGGTCTGGGAGGCAGTCGAAGGAACGGGCAGGTGTTGTTTGCCAAGCAAATGTCCCGCAGTGACGAGCGTTGGCTTCTGCGTGACGATAGGAGCTGGAAGCGCCGTCGTCTGGATGAGACACTTGTCGGTCGGCGAGAGTTGCGGTGGCGCGATGGGCAAGAGTGTCTTGACTAGCGACTGATTTGGCGACGACACCGCTGGGTGGATGAGCGGATGAACGACCGAGGTGTGCACCAGATGCGGCTGTCCGTGAGCCACTATAACGGGGCTGGGCGTCGAAGCGCGAGGCGCGTGGTTCGCACTGAGCAGCTGCACGCTCGAGATCTCTTGCTTCGGCCGGGGCGACAGGGCGCAGACGTCCGTCTTGCCGTAGAGCGGACTGGAGGTGCCCGGGTTGATCTCGATCTTGGCCGTTTCTGGAATGTAGGTTGGCGGTTGGTTCGGCGAGGGTACCTTTGGCGAGGTCGAGGGCTTGTTGGTCGGCTCGGGAATGACGCCGGGCGAGAGCTTCGGCTCGTCCATCCTCGGAGAGGGCTCGCTGGCGTTCACCGGAATGAGCGTCTCAATGACCGACTTTCCGGAGGCGCTTGGCTCTCGCGGGCCCTTCGGCTGTGTTGGTACGTTGGGCAGGTACGGTCTCGGTGGAATGCTGAGGCTCAGAGGAGGCAGGCCGCTGCGTGGATAGTTGGGCGCCGCCGCCCTCATACCCGGCGCGTGCTGGATCACGGGCTGTTGAGTCGCTGCCGTGGAGTAGATGTGCTGCTGCAGCGACGGCTCCGGTCGATGAGCGGAGATGGGTACGCTCACGGGTATTCGTACAGGCGGCGAAGACTTGCGGTTCCATTGGCCATTGGGTGAGAGAGGCTGAGGAAGTCGCGTCGACGACTGACTCGTCACCAGTGGAGGTATTCTGGATGAGACCAGATGTGGTACCGTAGTGGTTGTCGCTGCTGTCGCCGTTACTGTTGTAGTTTGACCGGTGGCAAGTGTGGCAAGACTCTGCGCCCTTGGAGACGTTTGCCGGGCCGTTGGCATCATCTGACTTTGAGGAGAAACCGGGAGCCGCTGATACAGTGGTTGCGAACGTTCGGATTGAGGCGTGGCCGGTGAGGCCGGTGGCGAAATAAGTTTCCGCGCCTGGCTGGAGCAGGTTTCTGGTTCTGTAGCGCAAGCGCTTGGCTCGACAGCTTCGGCTTCGGGTGTTCTCGCCTGTTCGCGGACCTTCTGCTCAGCGAGACTCCACGAGTGCGGAACGAGCGACCTGCTGGGGCTCTGCAGTTTCATCGGTGTATCGATCGTATCGGGAACAGTTGGATTTTCCACGATCTTCTCGTCGGTGGCGACGGGCGCTGCTACCGATGAAGTTGGTGTTTTTACAGGCGACTTGTAGAAAGTCGGAACTTCCGGTGTTTTCGGGGGCTGCGTCGCCTCGAAGTTGCACTCGTAGCCAGGATCTTCCTCAGTGTCAGTGTCGATTTGGAGATCGTGCTCGCTCTGCGGGGTATCGGGCTTCAGATCGGCTTCGGTCTCCGCAGCCGTAGAGGCATTCAAGCTCTCCACCGCTTGCTGAGTTTCTTCGACATCCTCCGCAGGTGCCTCTTCAGTTGGTACGGCGGGGGCCTCTGGCTCGGCCTCGTCATCCTCACCCTCATACGAATAGTCCTCGGGCTCGCCAAAGGTCTCTTCAAGGAGGGCAGCGACAGCATCCTCGGTCTCCTCCTGAGAAATAACCACTCGAGGTTTGTCCTCAGTTTGCGGTGGTGGCGTTGTTGATTCAGTCACGTCTTGTTCGTCTCGACTGTTTATAGACTGCAGACTGGTATCTCGCTCATCGGGCTCCGATATACTCTTAACGGCAGTTTCGTGGACGCTATCATCGACCTCAGGACCGAAGCCGGGAATGAGCATGTCCTTCTTTTTGTCGGATGACTTGCTGGTGTCTAGGTCGGCTGAAACGGAGGCTTCTTCGCTAGTGCTCTTAGCTTCGTGGCCGGCCTCGCTTGAGGGCTGTTCGGTAGCCTCCTGAATTCTTTCCTCGACGAGCTCTTCAGGAAGAGAGATGGGCATCGAGACTTTCGGAATCGGGCTGAGCATGCTCTCTCTTGGCGAGGGTAGCATCGGCGAGCTCGACGTTTTCGAAGTGATTAGTGGGCTGCTAGCACGCGGGGGCGTATTGTCCGAGCCTAGATACGGTAACGCACCAGGTTTCTCGTGATGATGATGGTGATGGTGGTGGTGGTGATGACAGTCCTTGCGATTGCGCTCGTCCTTCGACTTTTTTCGCTTCTTTTTCTTCTCCTTGAGTTTTTCGGGTGGAGCATTCGGTGTCGAGGGTTCGACGCTGTCGTTATCGTCGGTGAATCGGAAAACGTCGTGCTCGTTCATCTCCGTGCAGGTCGCCGCGGATTTCGGAGAGCTCGGCAGCCCCAGGAGTTTCGCCTCGATTTCTCGGCCAGCTTCAGCCAGGTCGACGCTATTCTCATCTTGTGGATGATGCCTGCGCTTTTTCTCGGACTTTCTACGGGCGCGCTCCTGATCGGGACTTTGTTCGTGCATGGGGCTGCGAAGGCCGTCGCTGTCGGAATGATAACTCGTGTGATTTTCTTGCGGCGATTCAGCCAGTCGGTTGAAGTAACTGTTGCCGGTAGGTTCGTCGATCTCATCGGACAAAGGCCCGAAGATATCCTCCATGCGTTGGTTGTCTCGAGCCTCTTGCCGATTGAGCCTCTTTCTCCTCGCCTTGACCTTGTTCTCCGCGTTCCTATCACGACGCTTGTCCTTCTTGCTCCTCGCCTTCTTCTCCTGCCGTAGCCTTTCTTCGGTATCGCTGAGCGCCGAGGAGGTCAGCGCTGAATTACAGCTCGGCACTGAACCATCGTCCACGTGATTCGAGTTAAGAGAGTTCGAGCAAAGATTCGATTTGCTACTCTTGTAGTCCATGCTGTCACAAGGCTCGAGCTTCACGCCGTCCTCGCTGGATATGGAACTCTTTTGCCGCTTCTGCTTCTTTTTGTGCGACTTTTTGCGAGAATCCCGATCGTGATTGTTAACCACGATGGGGTGACCTTGGTGGAAGGACATCGAGACTCTTTCTTCATCGTCGGAGGTTCTTGGTTCGTCCTTGATTAGCACATTCTTTATCATCACATTCGCAGTAATGGACGAGTTTTCGTGAATGTGATGCTTCTCTTCAGTGTCGGCGAAACCGAGCTCCACGTCACTCTCGAGGAACCGCTCAGTTTTAATTTTAAGTTTATTGTTGAACGACTCATCCTCTTCGCTAGTATCAGAGTGAATGCGAGATCTAGAGCCCTTGCGAGACAGCGATTTTGCTCTTGCAGAGTCGGACTCTGAAGTTCCCTCGTCCTCTGTCAAAGCCTTGCTGCTAACTGAGTCTCCGTCCCAGGACGTGCTCTGTTTCTTTTCTTCTCGTCTCGCTCTGCTCTGCTTCAACTGGGAGAATTTATCCTTTAGCCGTACCTAAAAAAATAATAAAACATTATATTAACAAAATGAAAAAAATATCTAATGAACTAATCTCCAAACGTAAACGATTAATGCCTACCTGACGTTTCTCTTCCTCCAGTTTTTGCATATTCTTGGTCGACCTCGCTTTGACTTTATCGTACATACTGATGTAAGCGGGTTCGTCGTCAACAATATCGAAGATCGAATGCTTCTTTGGTTCGTCGCTGTCAGTGTCTGTGGCTGAAGGATTACGCACGCTTTGCAAATCGTGCGTGGACAGTACTCCCTCATCTACATCACTGTGATGATGCGAATTCATGTGATGCTGCTGTTGATGCTGTTGATGCTGTTGAAGCTGTTGAAGCTGTTGAAGCTGTTGGTGTTGTTGCTGATGGTGCTGTTGCTGAAGCTGCTGATGTTGCTGCTGCTGCGGCAGCTGCAGTTGCATCTGTTGCAGCTCTCTAGGGTGATGAGAGGGAATGGAAACGATTTGCTCGTTCGCGGGCGTCGAGTCATTTCTTTTGGCCAGCTCGAGCCTCGCGAGGAAATCCTTGTCGGGCTCGTGAATGGAGACACGGGGACTTCGGTCTCTCGCCTCCTTTTCCGAGGACCTCTCGGAGCGGCTCTTTTTGCTCCGCTGCTTCTCTTTGCCATTGTTCTCCCTGCTGCTCTCCTTGAGTTCTCGATTCGACTCCGCTCGGAGGAAATCGTTATGGGATTGAGAGTCTCTGCAATCTCTTATGTCTCTGCTGTCCCTGCTGTCGCGGCTATCTCTGCTATCTCGGCTATCGCGGCTGTCTCTACTGTCTCGACTGTCTCTGCTGTCCCGGCTATCTCTACTGTCTCGGCTATCTCTACTGTCCAGGGTCGAGAGCGAGTCCTTGCCCTCGCGACTGTCCCTGCTGTCGCGGCTCGACCTGTGTATTTCGCTGCGGTGCTTGCGATCTTCGGAGCGTCGGTTCTGCTTGGATTTGTCCTTGCTGTCGCGGCGGTGATCCGAGATCTTGAGGCGTTTCGCTTCCTTGAGATCCTCGTCGAGCGAAACGTCCTGCGAGGAGCAGCGGCGCTTGTTGGAGATCGCAGCTGGAATCGCCGCCGTTTGATTGTTGCTGGGGTGAACGTGATTTTCCACAAGCTGAACGCGCCTGCTCTCGTCCCGTTCCCTCCTGTCCTTCTCCTTCTCCTTATCTTTATCTTTATCTTTATCCTTATCCTTGTCCTTGTCCTTGTCTTTGTCTTTCTCCTTCTCCTTCTCCTTGTCCTTCTCTTTCTCTTTCTCTTTCTCCTCGCGATCTCGACGCTTGTCGCGTTGCTCGAGCTTGTCCTTCTCTCGCCTCTCTAGCTCCTCGCGCTCCCGCCGCTTGTCGCGCTCGTGCTTTTCCTTCTCGATTTTCTCCTTCTCCTGCTTTTCGCGGTCCTCCTTCTCCTTCCTGCGTTCCCGCTCGAGCCTCTCTCGCTCGTCGCGCTCACGCTTCCGATCTCGTTCGATGCGCTCCTTCTCCTCGCGCCGCCTCTCGCGCTCCAGCCTCTCGCGCTCTTCTTTCTCGCGTTTCTCCTGCTCCTCGCGCTCCTTTCGCAGCCGCTCCTTCTCCTGCTTTTCCTTCTCCATGCGCTCACGATCCTTGCGCTCGCGTTCCTCGCGCTCTCTCCTTTCGCGGTCTTGCCGCTCCTTCTCCATTCGCTCCTTCTCGCGCTTTTCTTTTTCGAGCTCCTCGCGCTCCTTTCGTTCGCGCTCCAGTCGCTCCCGTTCTTCCTTGTCCCTTCGCTCCTGCCGTTCCTGTCTCTCGACCCGCTCCTGCCGCTCGCGCTCCTCGCGCTCCTTCCTCTCCTTCTCCTCTCGCTCCTTTTTCTCGTGCCTGCTGTCTCTGGGCTCGGTCTTGACGTGCGCGTCGTGCCGGCCCTCCTTGAACTCGGTCTTGACGTGCACCTCGTGCCTGCTCTCCTTCACCTCGGTCTTGACGTGCATCTCGTGCCTGCTGTCCTTGGGCTCGCTCTTGACGTGCGCCTCGTGCCTGCTCTCCTTCGCCTCAGTCTTAACGTGCACCTCCGTGTCGGCGCTTTCAAAGACGCGCTCCTCCCGGTCCTCTTCCTTGCGGTTCTTTCGCGAAGACGACGACGATGCCGAAGAGGACATGGAGGATGGCGTGGTTGGCGCGCTCTCTCGCGACTTGCTGTGCCTCGAGTCCCTGCTATCGCGGGACTCCTTCTTCACTCGGGCACGCGGCGCTTCGGAAGACGCGCTTGAGGTAGACGTGGCTGGTGCTGGCTGCTGCGGTTGTAGCGGTTGCTGCTGCGGAGGCTGCTGCGGTGGTGGCTGTTGTGGCGGCGTCGCGGGCGGCACGGAGATCGGTGCGGGGCTCGCCGCCAGGCCGCGACTCGTCGAGGCGCCCAACGCGTGCACCGACGGCAGGCTCAGGGGCAGCGAGACCGGCGGCAGCTCCGGGCTGACCGTCTTGACGCTGGCGCCCGGCGTGACGGGCGTCGCCGGAGATACCGGAGGGTGACTAGGAAACGGGTACTGCAGGCAGACCTTGCTGGCGTTGGCGAGAGACGACGTCTGTCCGGAGGCTGCGGCCGCGGCGGCGACGGTTACGGACGGTGCGCTCGGCGAGCCCAGCCCTATGACGCCCGTGAATTCGCGCGGCTCGTACTTCTCGTTCAGGTTCTCCAACCGCTTGGAGTCCTCGTCGAAGACGCTGCGCTTCGCCAACACGGACTTGACGATGTCCGAGGGCTGGACCTCGTGCAGGTCCAGGTCCAGCAGCTTGTGTCGGAAGCGGAAGCGCTCGGAGGCCTGGGCGTCGAGCTTGGCCAGGGCGTCGCCGCCCGCAGCGCTGAGCGCCCTCGAGCCCGACCACTTCTCGTACTTCTCGTCGAGCGAGCGGATGCGCTCCTCCAGGCTGGGCGACTGGGGCGCCGCCTCGCTGTCCGAGCTCGGCGGGCTCGGGCTGGCGTGCCGCGGCGGCGGCGACGCGGGCGGCTGCCGGGGCGGTGAGCCCACGCGCACGGGGCACGCGGGCGGCGCGGGGGCCGCACCCAGGCTCACGCTGGTCGCCCCCCGGCCGCTCAGCAGCTGGCTGGCGAAGCGCGGCAGCGGCAGCGAGAGCGGCCCGTCCTGGCTGCGCTCGCGGAACCGCCGGGGCTCGCTGGGCACGACGTTCTCCGGGCGCTCGTCCACCAGCGGCGTGCCAGGCCGCGAGCCCTCGGGGGCGTGCTCGGGGTGTCGGCAGCAGGCGCGCGAGCACCCGGAGCCGGTCTCGCGGCGGCGCTTGCACGCCGGCCGGCCGTCGCAGCTGGAGCGCCGCGAGCCGTGGTGAAGGGCGAGCTTGCTGTCGCTGACGCGGCGCACCTCCATGCCCTTGCGGCCGGCGTGCGAGGTGACCTGGAGGGAGGCGATCTCGGCCTCGTCGTCCTCGTGGCCGAGGAGCGGGGGCCCGACTTCCAGGAGCTTGGGCCGCTTCTTCGGCGCGAAGGCGACCTCGTCGCCGCTGCTGTGGCACTCCTCGAGCTGCTCGAGCAGGTGGACGCGCTCCTTCTGCAGGTGACGGAGGTCCGGCCGGCCGTCGGGCCGGAGCTCGCCGCGCAGCTCGGCGCGGAGCTCGGCGCGGAGCTCCGGCGGGGGCAGGAGGGGCGGCGGGGGCCCGGGGCCGTCGACGCCCAGGAGGCGCCGGGGCCCGAGGAGGCCCAGCCCGGCGAGGTCGTCGTCGGGCAGGAGCTTGGGCTCCAGGCCGGGCACGCTGTCGTAGTCGTCGTGGCTGGCGCCGCTGCCCTGGCTGAACTCGTCGTAGCTGCGGAAGCGCCGGCTGAGCTGGGGCTCCAGGTAGTCGGGGTCGTAGTAGGGGTCGGCCTGGTAGGAGCGCCGGCCGGCGCGGCCCATGGCGCTGGGGTGGCCGGGGCTGGCCCCGGGGGTGCTGCCGCCGCCGGGGGTGCGGCTGTAGCTGGCCGTCCTGGCGCGGGGCGGTGTCTCATAGCGGCCGAAGCGGCCGCCCGAGTTGCCCACCGTCACAGACGACTCGAAGCCGCGCTCCCTCTCGCGCTCCCTCTCGCGCTCTCTCTCCCGCTCCCTTTCGCGCTCCCTCTCGCGCTCTCTTTCTCGTTCTCGCTCCCTCTCGCGTTCTCTCTCCCGTTCGCGTTCTCGCTCTCGCTCCCTCTCCCTCTCCCGCTCCCTCTCTCTCCTGAAACAAAAGAAACAGCACACGCAGAGTTAAATGAGGAACGGCAACCGCGCGGTAAAGAGGGGAAGGTATAGGTATACAATGTGCGCGCCTCGCAAATGCCCAAATGAATTTAGCGCCGACCCAGCTCTCGAGTGGCGGGAGTGTCTAGAAAAAAAAAGGAGGGCAGAGCGGTGGGAGCACGCGCGCGCGAGGAGCCTCTTTTGCATGAACGTGAGTTATTAGCGTTCTTTCTGCAGCCGCTCCCTTTATCGGGCGCGCGATCTGCCCTCTCCCAGCGCTCCCTCGCTCGCGCGCCTCGTCCTGGGCGAAACGTGCCCTCGGCGTTAAAAGAGTCGCCCGCGCCGAGTCGAGAACTCATTCTTGAAGCTTCGCTCGTGCCCCGGCACTTGTGCAAATTTCGACGATATCGCTTATCGCTCGGCGAAGGAGCCTCCGAAGCTCGAGACCTTCGATACACTCGGCTGCGAGCGCGCGACCTCATTAGCTCTTCCCTGTACCTGCTTGCGTAATGAGCCGACGGCGAAGCCAACGCCAAGCTTTAATTCATCCGAAAACGGACGACGTCGAACGCGAAGATCCGTCGAGTATTATGCTCCATCCCCGCGTTTGCGTCACTCGCGCGCGGGCTTTTACGCAATCGGCCGAGGGTTCGCTCATTTTCAGTTTCGGATTTTCAATTAGAACGCGGTGCTTCGCGCGCGTAACAGCCCAGCTGTCCCTCCTATCGATCCGAGCTATTTCGCGATCGCGCGACCTTAATCGATTTTGGAATAAGAATTAAGCTTTCGGTGCTTCGGGCTCTTATTTCCTGCTCGTCGGATGGGAAACGAGCGAAATGTGATTTACGCTCTCTCCGAGAGCTTTTTACGTAAAACTGCACTTTCCGCGCTGACTACGAGCAATCGCGGCGCGGACTATCCGCGATAAAAAAAAATATTCCGCTCGAGCCGCGCGTACCATTACCCCGTACGAAAATAAAGTTTATCATCGGCTACAGATGGCATGATTGCGAAATTTTATCGCTCCGGCGAGCGTCAGTTCGAAAAAAAAAACCGTAGTAGCGTACATTTTTTTGCCTACATAGATAGTCGTTTTCGCGAGCGACGATGCAAAAGTTGCGCCTCATATTTTACGGGTATACAGCTCGGTCGACGGGTAACTCGCTCACGTACGGGCGATAAGCTATCGAGTTCGGAAAAAGGCACGTGAGGGCCCCGCGCGCTATTAGGCGCGCGCGCGCCGCCGCCGATTTCGTTCGCGCCGGCAAATATAGAAAGCAGCCGAACCGAGCCGAAAGGGGGCTACGCCCCCACTCCAGCGTCGCTTGCGTCAAACGCGTACGTCGCGCACTCGCCTGACACGTCGCAAGCTATTTTCCACGGCGTGAATCGTCGCGGGGACCACCTGGGCGACGCGAATACATAACGCCCGGCCGAACCGAACTATTGACGATTTCGAACCGGATGGACAGAGGCCGTTATCTCGTATCGGCCGCGTGCGTGCGTTCGCTCCTCGAACGAGCCAACGGCTCGAAAACGGAAAGTTTTGAAGACGCCATGAGGAAAGATGAGAATCGCGCGGTTGTCCCCCACGTAACGGCCGCGGCTGCGATAAAAAAATATAGCATGCTTAATTACATATTTTTTCCCCCTCGCGCACGTTACGTAAAAGCACCTGCCGCAAAAGTCGCTTTGTGCGGTGGTGATAATCTTCGATGAGTAGCTAGCGGAAAAAATTGGAGAGATTCCTTGAATTTTTGGGCATTTGCGAGTGTAGAATTACACTATGCATTTTAAATGTGGAATTTTTGTAAAATTTATAGAAAAAAAATACGTTCATTTATCATTAAACACCTCTCAAAATATCTTTGGTTAAGTAGCAAAGAAACATACGTATCTACATTTTTTTATTCTTATCTTATAAAAATTTGTGGCACACTTTCTTTTATCACACAAATAATTTGGAGATGCGTTGGTTTCTGACAATTATTTATTCACTTGCTAAAGCAGATGGAATTTTACTCATGTTACTTGAGCAATGATAGAAAAAAAAATGAAAAAAAGTGAAAAGTCACTCGACTGGAGTGATTCACCAATCCAAGCAATTGAAAACCGAGCCAATCGGAATTCCCACTGGCTCGCTTTTTATTCGAATCAAGCATAACTTTTCTTTACAGCAGAGTAATTTAATTTTAATTTTGAGTGAAATTTCACTAAATTCAATTGTTTTTCAGATAACTGAATTTTCGGTGTCTTACCCGTGAGAGGGAAACCTGTGCTGCAGATGCTGAGGTTCGTAGTACTGAGTGGTGAGGGCCCTCTCATCGAGGGTGTGCTCGGTCGCGTGTGCCTTCGCCGCGGATTTGATGTCCATGAAAGCCACGGTGGCGGATGCGCCCTGGCTGCCCGAGCTGCCGGAGCCGCTGCCCGAACCCGAGCCGGCCTCGCTGCCTTCGCAGAGAGAGCCGCCGGAGCCGCCGCCGTCCACGGGGCACTCCTCGCCCCGTGGCAATAATTTGACGCTCTGCACGCGTCCATACCTGCAATGCAATTTCCCTGTGTCATCATAAAAGTTCAATTTTCATTTTTACATCGCGCGTTTCCCGAATCTTTCTCAACAGTTTCACCTTTGCTCTCTCGGAAGCTACGATTACCATGGAGGCTCTGTGTTTGTTTCTCAAGGCATCCCGGGGTGCGAGTGTGCGTGTACGTGTAGCAGGGCTAGGTGGAAGGAGTAAAAGCAGGGGGATCGAGCGAGATCTCCAAGGTTTGGCCCGCAGGCATAGGAGCCGAGTTCGCGCTCGTGAGAAAAAGATAGAGGCCGATAGAGACACAGAAAGACGTGGCAACGACGCAGAAAAACAGCGCGCGGCATCGACGCACCGGCTGCCGCAGCCAACGACCAGGCCGTTGGGATTTGGACGGACCGACGTGCTCCGCTTTATTCCTGGATTGCACGCTGCATTTTCCGTGTACTACCATGCGCCTCGACGCCACGTCCGCGTTTCGTTAAAAAAAAAATCTGGGTAAACCCGAGTTATTTTTCGTGCGACGAACCAGAATAAACGTCTATAACCGTTCGAGAGAGCACATTGAGTGCCGTCGTACAATAATTCGTCGGGGGAGGCGGGGGGGATAAAAATAGCTGGATAAAATGTCAACGTCGAGCGCCGTGGCGGAAATCGTTCGTAAAAACGAGTACTCGTCGAAATAAACGAGTGTAATAATAAGCTGAAAGGCAATTCCGGGGCCTCGTATTTTTTTAGGAGCAAAGCTTCGGGAGGCTTCGCAAGGCTCGTCGAGGCCGCGGCCGATCGGGTGGTGGTTCTCTTACCGCGCAGCCAGTCTGCGCGCGCGGCACCGCGAGGAAAGAGGGGGCGGGGGAGGGGGGCCGAGGGGGGGAAGGGAAAGCCGACTGTATATAGGTATAGCCATCGGCGGATATACATAAAACGTGCTCTCCATACACGTACACGACGGTCGGCTGCACGAAGGAGGCCGACGGGGAATTACGCAGCTACGCCGGCGGTCGGTTGGCGGAGCGTATTGGAGGTCGAGCTGGTGGGGGGAGGCGAGGAGGACGCAGGCGCGCTCGAGCGAGCTCGCCCTCCCGAGACCCGGGGAGTCTCTCATCTCCGCTCGCGCGAGTCGCACGTATCCAAGTATCGACGCTTCGCCAAAAACTGTGGCCTTACATAATAGACTAGAAGTTTCACCAGTAGTTTCTACCTACTCGCCTTGATATCTTCTTTTTTTTAACTTAAATCAGAATCTCGCATCTTTGTTACTTTTTTTTTTGTCGCTGCGCATCACACTTTGACCGCCTACCTTCTCGTCTCTTTTTTTCGGAGCTGCTCAAATTTTCGATATCTCGCTTATCGAGCTTAAGAGAGTTTGCACTTACATTATCGATTTTTAACTTTTCTGAGAGAGGCTGTGTGTGAGGGTGTGAGAGAGGTAGAGAGAGAGAGAGATAGAGAGAGAGAAAGATGGATAGATTTGGAATTTTTCAGAGCAGAGTTAGAGCAAAGAGAGTAGGAGGAAATGAAAGACGGGGAGTAAGAGGAGCAGAGACAGACGCGTACCTATCGATCCGCAATCGGAGTACGTGCAAGCCGCGCCGTACCGGATTATACGGAGAGAGGCGTGGTTCTACCAATTTTTGCATGAGAATCCGTTCCAATTGTTTGTGACAAGCTATGGTTCGCAAGAAAAGTGGCTACTCGACCGATCGTTTTAAATAATTTGCACACGAAATTTCTCTAGAAAATTTGAGCGAATAAACAACAAGTGATTTAAACAAAAAATGTCTGACCACAGCCGTGAAGAAATGTTTGTGTGAAGGAAATGACCAAAAAAAGAAGTAGTGACGCGCGCGCGTTCGAGCTTTTTCCGACTGATAAAAACCGAGTGTTTTAACGCCAATTTTTTTTTTTTTTAAATAAATCTTCGAAACTTATAACGGAGACAAGCGGGTCGCCTGCATGTGGCGCGCACGTGATGATTTCTCCTAATCTTTTCCATTTTTAACGGTTCGCCGTAAAAGCTGGCGACTCCGTTTGACCTCAAACGGAGCCTGCAGAATTGCGCGGCTGGCGCTCTTTCATTCGCGCCCGAGAGAAAATGGACGTTTCGCGACTCGCAGGGAGAGAGCACTCCTATATATCCCCACCGAGACGAATCCGCCACATAAGTACGCGCATCCAGTTTATTCACAGACACGCCAGTGCTGAACTGTGATGGAGTAGGCGAAGGCTGATGGGCACACGTCGAAGAATAACATTTTTTCCATTAGACTAGATTATTTCCTGCTGATCGGATTGAAAATGCCGTTCATGCCGTACTGTGAGCCTCATGGAGAATTGATGGTGATTTTAAAGGTTTTTGTACAGTGATAAATGGTGATGCGAAAGTGATACTGGAGATTTTTATACGAAATTACGCAGTTCTATATCACCAGGCGTATTGAAACGTTTAATCCAAACCTCGGAGAGGGAAAAAATCGGCGCTCCGCGCTCGATTCTTTATGTACTCCGAAAAAAATTTTTTTATCCGGTCAAACGGGTATACCGTGCGCGAGTCAACAACGAGTCACCATATTTTTAACAAAATTTTTCCTCTTGCCTGGCTGCTCTAAGCCTTCGGGAGCCCGGAGAGGGGAGCGCGGCGGAGAAAGGTAGGGAGGAGGCGAGGACGCGAGGAGGGGGTCGACGGGAGGGGGCGAGGTGCACACGCATACCGACAACACCCTCGACTTTGCATGCTCACGTACACGTGAAAGGCAGAGGGGGCAAAGAAGGCCGATAGGGGCTAGGGGCACGGCTATAGGAGGGAGATACCGAGTGCCACGGTGGATAAGTACGGCTGGCGCGGGACCGCCGCAACCTACAAGCCTCGGCTCCGCAGCTCCGCTCGTGTATTATGCGACTGGAAGAATTTTACTAAGTATCTCCTCGTAATTACGACCGGGTATCATTGTTTTTCGATTGCGTATATACGCGCGCGCCACGTCGGGGAAAGGGTTGGAGCGGCCCGGTGAAAGAGCGACCGAAGCTCGGTTCGAAGTTCGCACAGGCCAATTGCGGTTTCGCCAATTGCGGGGAAATATTAATGTTGCTTGACATAGTAGCCGAAGAAAGTCTTTAGGTCAAACTCCGCATGCTACCGGCTTGTGCATTTTGCATACCGTAATACGTACTCTGTGCAAGAGAGTGAAGATAAATTAGAGGATAGTAGGTATTCTTTAGGCTGGAACAGAAGTAAAGTAAATAACCAGTCACGAAATGTGCTGTATTATTATGTAAGAAAAAAGTTTACAAGTTCTGTTCTGATAAGAAGAAACGACTATCTTTTCTTACGTATTAAACTTTCAAATTCATCAACCCATTCTATTTTTTCTATATTTTCTTGTTAAATGATTATATATTTAACTGTTAGTTTTTTTTTACTTCCACCTTGCTTATTAAAATTTCGATTTGGTACTAACTTATATGGTGTTCAAGCTTGGTAATTTTTTTTGAAATTTAAAAAAAAAAAACAAATGAGGACAGTCAGGTCTAAAACACAGAAAAAGAGAGATCGAGTAAATAAGCACAGGAGAGAATTTTTGTTTGAAGATAAGGTGCTACGTCGCAACGGTACAACATGTGTTAGAACCACGTAATGGTACCGCGAGAAGTCACGAGAGGCTTCGATAGTCAAACACCGTTCTAACGTTCCTACGTTTTTTTTTCTAACAATTTCAAATGGTTCTTTTGACAATTCCCACTAGTTCTCTCGGGTACAAGTTAATGGATAACGCGAAGATCCTGACCGATACCGATTCTATCCTGGTGCGAGTAACAGCGGAAATAGACGTTTATCGTGTCTGCCAAGAATTTTCTCTTGCAATACTTGCTTAAGCAATTCTGAAAGCAGCTGCCTCGTCAACTCGTAGAAATAGTTAAACCCGAGATTAGAAAGCCTTTTGCTCTTACCTACTTCTTGTCAAAATCGAATAGGTGCACATCTGCTATTGTTTTTGTGACAACCGCCGGTGCCTACGCTAAAAAGTGACCTCAACAGAAGTTAAACAGTTACGCTGCAATGTTATCGGTGTTTTGCAAAAAGTTTCGACCAAACTACCTATTCTTAGAACGTTTTAGCAAAAATAAACAAATCGCTTGGGAAAATTTGATTTTAATTGCTTTCTTGGTAACGTTAACAATAAGGATACTTAAGTTACATGAGCAGCTGTGCAATAATTTTGAGCGCTTTTGAATGTCATTACGAATTGATTGATTTGTAACTACACCGAAGGGCGTAGTTCATAGAAAATATGTTTACATCAGTATTTGTAAACATCTCGAGTGGCTTTTAAACCATACTAAGCTACTATAACAGAATTTACATAATATTTACATTCCGAGCAAGACAAAAGGTTTTAATTTCAATAACGGAATATTTCACACGTCCGAAACGACAATTTTCGTCAATAATTAAAGAAAATTGAAGATAATTAGCAACTACCGATGATTCACGAAAATGCCAACTCTGTTAATCAGCTCGTTTCCACAGCCGCGGAAAAAACGTAAATTAGCCTTTCTCTCTGTAGAATGACCGGTCATCCAAGTCGAAATAAACATCTTGACCAAAAATTCCCGAAGAACGGTTTCGTGGCGGCGGTGGCGAGGCAGCGAGCGAGCAGCACCTACACGAAGTAAAAGCCGTGCGGCTTCGGCGCGAACGACCAAAAGAAGAAGTAGAGCGAGAAAATGTACTCGAAGGAGGAAAGGAGAGCGTTAGCAAGATGAGGAGAAAAAGGCATTTATTTTTCCCGTGTAACGACACAACGTAAAAGCAGATATGGAGAAGAAGCGGTGGATACGAGTCTCGGGGTCCGCGAGCCAGCCTGAATTGGAGACGTGGCAACAGCGCTATGAGTCAGCTCTTCGCGACGAGCTCTTTTCTCGGTTAGGTGCCCCTCTCTCTATCTCTCTCTCGCTCGCTCGTCCCGCAGCTGACGCGCCCTCGAGCAGCTTCCCCCACCAGGCGCGCCTGGACGGCCGCCGCCGCCGCCGCCGCCGCTGCTGCAGCCGCCGTTCTGCTGAACGGTTCCCCTCTTTCGCTAATTCCGTGCACACGCTCGTATGCTTCGTGTCCCAGACTCCCTTCCCTTGCCCCTCATCCGGCGAGTCGTTTCTTCTTTCTTCTACCTTGCCCCTCGGTCTCCCTCCCTCCCTTTCTCTCTCTCCCTCTCCTACTATCTCCTTCCATCTATCTCTCTCATTATCTTTCCCTCTTTCTATATACAGCTTTTCTCTCGATCACTCCACTGGCTGACTATTTACTCTGCTCGAATCCTTAGACGGAATGGCATTGCTTCTTCGGACTGGCTTGCATCTCTCCCACACCTTTTACTTATCTATGCAAACGCTGGCCCAGTTGCATTTATCAACGACTTTCTTTCTACCGTGGACAATGTCAAAATTAGAGAAAAAAAGAAGAGGAGCGGGAAATTATTCACGAAAGAGTTCCTCCTTTACAAGTAGAAAGCTTTTTAACTGTCGTGGTCATTCGTCCACGACGGCGCGAGGTGGAAGACAATGTGTACGCACACTTCTAGAGGCTCCCGCGCGAGAGGGGAAGGGAGAAAAGAAGGGAAAAATAGTTCGTGGCGAATAAGGACGATACAAAAGAAGATAAAAGGCCTAATAAGAAAGGGAGGGAGGAGACTGATGGGCGAAACTCTAAGCACGTGCCGTCGCTTTGCTGCGAAAATCGATATCGGCCACACTTTTCCGTAGCCTGCGAGGCACTTGCGTGAATTTATGAAGTATTTTTAAAACGCGCTATAAACGGTGCGTCGCAGCTAGCCGAGCAGCTGGTACTCTTTTTTTGCTGAAACAAGTTAACGACGTCGAATCTTTGGAGGATGAAAGTTGGCGCGAAACGAGAGGAATTGATAGGGCCAATTGAGCGCGTCAGCTTCTGTAAATTCATCGTCTAAGATGAGTCTTCCTACAGCTCGGCGTAACTTAAGTGTCACTTAAAAAGAACAAATTTGACCGTCGCTCGACCTCGCTAAACCCATTCAAATATCACCATTTCAACTTAGCTTTCTTCTCATCCAGCCAATAAGCGCGGGTCATTTTCGTTAAAAATTCAATAGTCAATCTGGCTTACTGTCGGAGGGGATTTTATGTCAAAGTCAGAGTCCTTTAATTCTACCATTTTGCAACGCACGTGACTGATAGTTAAAAAAAGAAAACCGCAAATATCCAGGGAGTGCACAAGAAAGTTTGCTGCGCCTGCCGTGCTGCTGGCAGGCAGCATTCCCAACGTGAGCACAACAAAGGAGAACGGATCGCGTTAGCAGCTTAAGTCTGCTCAAACAAAGAACTCAGTTGTGCGCGAATCAATTGTCTTGTTAGATTCGATTATTCTTTCGTCTCATTTTTTTTCTCTATTTCAGGACAACCATGCGTTACCCTAACTACTAAATAATTCTCCTGCATTGGTCAACGGATTTGTTCTTTTACCATTTGCTTACCCACCTTGCAACCTATGTTTAAGTGCCCGAGTTCCACACCCATATACAGAAAATGTGAAATTCTTTTTTGAGAGACAGTGAAACGATACGACAAGGAAAATACTTTAATCACGCATTCGTTGACTACGGTGAATTCATGATGATGTGAATTTCATTCTGACATCATGGAGATTTCTTTCCTCAAAGTGTACAATGAAGAGCTGCATTAATCTGTCATTCCTATACAGCTGTTTCGTCGATCAAATGCTTACCTGAAAAAAGAAAAAAATAATCTCGATTAGCATAAGGCATGGGAAAAGAATTGTATAATTCAGTGCAAAAACATTTTTGTTCAAACGAATAAATTTTATATATTCACAGTCTGACGTAATAAAAGCTACTATAAAATAAGCATCAACCTCTAAAGAGCGGCCCGACAAACAGGATTGCCGGACAAGCTTGGAAGACGACACGTGCTTTCGGATCCTCCAAAAGGTCGGACTGACCAAACGAGAAGATAATTTATTTTGGAAAGTGACGAAGCGCCGGTGCGTCTTTGCTGTGTGCCCGCTCGATTATACATTCTCTGTTTGAATATTCGAATTTATATGAAGTAATTACGTCAGAGTTGAATGTAGAAACGCTATTATGCAGATATAGGGTTCGTGTAGAACTTGGAAAGTTTGCGAAATTTTAGTCGAACCGATTCCTTGTTTTGGCAATTAATAGCCACATGCAAATGGCATTGCTTATCAATTATTTTTTCCTCATTCGTGCATTATTGAATTTTTACGTTCAATTTCATACAGTATTATTTTAAATTTGTTATTAAATGTTTTATTAAGTTTTTTTAATATTTTTCCTTATGAATGTTAATGTTATGTTGTTGTTCCTTATGTTGTCAATTAAGGTAAAGAATATTGTTGCATACCATTTTATCGTAGGAAAAAGTAGACAGAACTATCGTAAAACAGTATTCATAAATAATTTCTGAATATTCAGTTTTCAAATTTTGTCGATTTTAATTAATCGATTGCATATTTACTTTAATAATTTGAATGATAAAATCACTTTTTAGTAGTAGTTAATTTTGAATTTTAACAATTAAAGCTGCCTACATTTGTTGTCAGTTGTACCGTTATTATATGCTATTCAGCATTTGTCATTTGCAAATTATTGAGGTCGTTAAATACTGTTTATGCTGATCTGATGGTTTAATAAAAAATTTGATTACAGGCTGTACCCTGATCATTTGTAATTTAGTGAATTAAATTTCAGTTATAAACGTTATTGCTCTAATTGTGCTACTGTTGTTATGCACAACAGGAAATGAAAAGAAAAATTCATTAATTAAACAATAGAGAATAACAGATCCGTTACTTTTTTGTCAAGAGAGAAAGAAAAGAAACGGTTTGTATAGAATCCACGGCGAGTGTGGCATATCAATGACAAGTCGCGAAAGTTCCGTTACTCTTATTACTCCAGAATTGATATCTCGACGCAAGATAAGAAGGGTTCGAATGAAAATTTTAATATTTAAGAGATTGTTATCGCTGTTCATTGAAATTCAGAATATAATACGACTTTATCATCCTTGAGTCGCCTTCATTAAATTCTTTCAATAATTTAATTATATATAGACGTTTCGGACGATTATATGCTTAACGTGATGCATTGAAAGTAGCCAAATACAAAGAGAATGAATATCTAGATATTTTTCATTCTTAGTACATAAAATTTCCATCAAAGTCAGTGAATAATTTATTTTACTGAAGAATACTTAACTCGTATAGTCCACATCGAAAGACCTTACTTTCGGTTAACATTTTTTTTTTAATAACTCGTTTCTTTATTCTTTTTGTACTATCTTATACTATAATGGACCTCTGAGAGTAGGACAAATGAGGTGAACGAATCACGCAAAATTGCATTTCTCTGGCAGAATGAGATCTTGTATCAAAGTTAACGGCAGATTGTAATTTAGATTCGAGAGGATATTACTCTAACGCGAGGTCACCGTTAAAGGAATCGAAAACTGTCCTAAGCATTTTGCGACTGACCCATTTTCAAAATTGTTGCCAACATTCTGATCGATTTTTATCAATAAGCTAATTTTTCAACTTTAACCCAGCATCAAATTATCAATCACTCAAATATTTAAGAAATATCTCGACTTCTGTACTAATTTTGCTCCAGTCTGTTACCACTTTGAGCTTTAAATTTTATGAATTCACCAACGACTATCCTGAACCAGCAGAACAGAATAATAATGGTAGTGGGGATACTCTTTGACTGCAACGCCACTTGTGTCATTTTTGCGCGTTTATTTTTTCTGTCTAACAAAACAAACGGACGAGGGGAAGCATATTCTAGGTAATAACGGTACGTTGTATATTATATGCTGCGGTGACCGCACCTATTTCTCGCGCTTGTACACTTTGCTCCTTTTTCGTAACCGTCCGTTCCACGCGATGGTAAACCACGGAAGCGTCTATAGACCGTTTAGTCATCAGTGCGTACAGCGTCCGCATACTTGTCTGCTTTCGCCGTATTGCTTTGGAAACTTGTTTTGCATATCTCTCTTTTCTTAAAGTTTAAAAAGTTACTCCGCGAATAGTCAAGTCGGAGAAAACATTCAAAGATTGTTCAGTGTTTACCTATAAAAGTCATGAAGCGAGAAAGAATGACGGGGGAATAAATGAAAGGGAAAAAACGAACGAGTCGAAGAGGCCAAGGGAGTAAAAGGACAGGTGAATAAGAAGGAAAGGGATGCATATAGAGAGTGTTTGAGCGTCCTCGGCTTAATGCGTCTGCCCCCTCCCCCCTTTCTTTATTGAAAACCGGCTTTTTCTAAGGTGGCGGTTGTGTCGGTGCCGAGGCGGAGGCGGCAATAACTTCGTTGGTCGACGTATACAGGTACAAGCAAGCACAACCGGCCGTACACTCATCTTCGCTCTTCGAATTAATTAATTTTTATTACGACCTCTCAGCTTTTGGAAGATCCATTTTTCAGTGACAAACTCTTCTACTTATACGTAATATAAAATATAGTCATAGTCCTAAAAAACATTCTTTTTATTGTTTGCGATCAATATATTCAAAAGTTCCTCAGTTTTCGAACATATCCGAAAGAAAAAATCTCTTCCTGAAATATTATTTTTCATCTGCTGAATAAAACGCTGGAGATCTGTAGTGTACGATTCTTCCCTATTTTTTTTTATTTTTTAAGTTTGCAAGAATTTTCACAAAATACCTATTATAGTATTAAATGCTCAATTATATTGTTACTAAGATTTTTTGACGAAACTTAATTGTTAATTAAACTATTAAGAAACTCTGTAACAATTTCCGAATTCAAAATATAATCATAACAAACCAATTTACCCTTTGCCAAAAAACTTTGAAATAAAGAAAAGACTACTTCGTATAGTAGACATCTTGCATTTAGTTGCTTACACAAACTACTTGTAACTGTTTACGACTATTTAAAAGTGTAACATAGTACTCCAAGAGGCTTTAAATGGAACAATGAGTAACTCTATAGCTTTTCTGATGTTTGATTCGAGTTTGTCTGCCTCGATACTGGTGTAAGGTCGCACATCACAAGCACTGGAACATTGAAATTATATTGTTTGCGGAAATAAACACTGAAAGGTATGCTTTGAAATATGCACAGTATCATTAAGGATCTAAAATTTACGATTATAACCAACTTATAATACTCTTAGTACGTAAATGAAATAGGCCATCTTACATGCGCATAAAGTAAATTGTTAATTTCTTACGTGGTGTTTGTTTACGAATTCGTTCGCTGACGTATTCGACTACGAATTCATACGTATAAGGACGCGAATACGCACGAATACGCATACGAATATAGACGTATTCGTTCATAAGAATATTTTTACATGTAATAAAAAAAGAGTGTACATTCACTTATTTAAAAAAGCACAATATGCAATGTACACTCGTCTATGTCTCATGCAAAATCATCTTAGGCTCGTTAGAAATTTCCCACCCCTCCCTTTTTGTTACACAATATAGTATTAATATTTATATTCAGATGAGTTACATTAATGCTTAGTAAACAAGAATAAAGATCATAAAAGCTGCACGAATCATCTTCGAAAGGAATATTTTATTGTAATGGTTTATGGATTACAAAACGAGCTATCTCATGGTAATTCTCTCTTTTAATAAACATATTCTAATAATACTGCTAGTAATAAATTGTTGCAATTAACTGGAAGCCTTCAAACAGTCGTAAAGGATACAGGTATAATCGTAAACAGAACTTATATGAAAATAGTCTAAGCTTCCATGAAAAATGCAGTGTGATTTGAGTGAAGAGTAATAATAGAGTCTAAATCGAAGGAAAGAAAAGAACATCGAATACGACGCTGTTTCATTGGGTTATGAAGAAGGATAAAAGATGAAAAAAAAAATCGATAAGTGCAAGCTCGACTGAATTGCAGTATGAACCAACACAGTCGATAGAGCACATAATTCAGTAGTATAACCTTTGCACAGTTTAATAAGATGAACTTGTGGCGACTTCAGGGGGTAAAAGAAATGCAAAAGAGTTGAAAAAAGTTTTGTGAGTGAAACGCAAATAAGAGCTGCTTGTGAATGAGGGGGATTGCTACATTGATGTATATAAAATCGCGTAAATGCTATAGTTGGTCAAACCAATTGTTGATTTGGAGCGCGTATTAGTGATCAATTGAAAAATTTATCATTTCAACTATAGTATTACCGTCATCTCTGAAATTACTCTTTAAATTGTAAAATAGATTATAAAAAATATGTTTTTCAATAAAATGAAAAGCAACTTTGATTCTAACTACAAATATTAACTGAGGCAAGATTCATTTTTAAAGGCACAATTGTTTTTAAATTTCACAAAAATGTGTTCCGTCGAGCTAACGACAAATTAATTTTTCCCTCTTAATATGAAAAATATGTGAACGAAATTGCAGTAGCTGGATGTTGTTTGCGGATGAGCCATCGTATTTTGGATGATGAGTCGAGCGCGTACGCGCCTTGGAAGTCCAGCAACAGGTGGCTTTCCTGCCAGCGATTGTTTCTCCTAGACACGCGTGGATCCCCAGAAATGCAGGTGTCCTTTGAATACTGTACGTTTTTCGTATATTTTTAAACAATTCACATATTACAATTTAGTATTTAAAAAAATTTCATTTTTTCGGAAGTAAAAAGAAGACTAACACCTGATCTTAATAAATACTATATGAGAATCAATAAATGTAGCATCAATAAATTTAATAATTTTGCATAAAAATTAGAAACAAAAGATTTTAGTGACGAAGTTCTGTAGAAGAATTATTAGATTATTTTTAAGCTACGTTAATGAAAGTAAAAACAAACGAATTTAAAAATATTCTCAATACAACATCATAAGTAATTTGAAGGAAATTACAGTCAACAGTGTAGTCCAATGCAAGGTCTAGCACGAGTTAGACACGAGCTAGGATGATGAGTGTCGAAGAGGAGCAGACCGAACGTGCGAGTTATGTACGTGTGTCGTGCCGACACACATCCCGACTCTAGCTAAGTAACGTATAGTTTCTCTTTGCCCAGAACTGGGTCGTTCTTTTGCTTGTATACCATAGACAGACAGCATGATTCTAGTACGTAGAGTGCATTAGTAATGCTAACCATTTATTTATCGTGGTTATAGCTGCCCTTGGAAATTTCAGGGGCGAGTCGATTACTACCTTCCACGAACAACAGTCCACCGCTATTACTTACTACACCACTTTTTTTTCCTCGGCATGCACAATCAATGGGTTATCAAATTAAACATCGCTTGTTTAATAATAAAAGACAGAGCCGCGAGCTAAAATTAAATTACGCACAATGTGAAAAAATTCACCGAGGGTGGTCGTATTTACGCGTAGAAAATGCAAGAAAAAGAAACGGTATGCTGAGGAGGCTACGGATGAAAGAATTTGGCTATATAAATAAATGCAAGGTCATCGACGACGAACGAGTGAAAGAGGGAGTGAAGTGGAGAAAAGGAAAAAAATTGCACGAGTACGTTTCCGGGATGCAAAGGGCTTCAGTTCATGGCCCATGCATAATTGGCGTCGAGTAAATATTGGCCGATTCGAGCTTCTTTTCTTTAAATGCTGGTGGAATAAAATTTCCAGCGGTGAGTGTACTGCCAGTTATATCGACAAATGTTCCCAATTTATTATAAGAGCCTTTTAATGGAACAGCCTTTAATTATTAAAACTCCATAATAAACGTTTCCGCTTGGTGTACGTCAAACAATTCTTTAGAAATAGAAAAACCCATTTTACTCTTCAAGTAATGGTAAAGAAAAATACAGAGATTTCGTATATTCTAAATTTTGATCTACATTAAGATCGTTTACCTTTTATCGAACTAGTGCTAGAATTGGGGCCACGACACAGCGGCTCTGGCTCCGCGGAATCGATACTTTCCGGTTGGATATTTTATTCTTATCTAAATTTAGAGGTGCCACTGCTCCCTTTTTTCATCTTTGACGAATAAAGCTTTATCATGTGCATCAAGATTATTATACCCTATTTCTTTTTTACTTCTTTTAATCTAGCATAATCTTTGCATTTAATTCTAATAAAACCTTATTGTTAGCCTTTGCTCTTTCATTTGAACTGGTTAATTTTTTTTTACGCAGCTTTGCTTAATTTTTTTTATTTCTAAATTCTTCTTTTCAACTATGTGTAATAGTTTTAATTAAAAAAGAATTCATGATATTTAATACCATTCCTTTCAACTTCTGATGAAATGAAAAAAAAATTACATTTTTCTATGATTATTCAATCCTTTTTACAACTATATTTAGTTAAGTGAAATATGGTATTATATGAGTAAAAATATTTGTATTCTATTTTAAATTCGCATATTTACTTACGACCCGATGAAAAAGAAGAGATTCAACCGCAATGCAACTTACCTAAAACAAAAGAAAAAAAAATAGTAGATAAGAAAATATTGACTTCCCATTTTTAAATATTAGCTGTTCAAATATCTCAATGCTGATAAAAATAAAACGTTTTGATAATATCGTAACAAAAATTACATTGAATAAATTTTATGAAATCTAAAAAAATAAAATAATTTTTTGTTAGACGTATTAATATTTGCCAGTCGTTTTATGTTTCTTTCGTGTTAGCTATAGAATGATAGCTAGAATTTTTTATATCTTGATATATAATTTAGTTATTACAATAGAGCTGCTACATTTTTCATGAAATGCGCAGTATAGCCTATATGATAATAATCGTTACATCATTAAAAATACATCCGACTTAACGATCTGCAGTTCAGTCGTACATTTTTTACAACGACTGGCATTTTTTCTTCAGCAAGTAGTTTTAATTAAATTAATTTTTTCTGACCCATTAAATTAAAGGTATTTTTGGAGTAACAAGTGATTTTAACCATTCTTTCGCAATTATCCTGCTTTTAATAATCTTTCAAATTAACACTGCGTTATTCAAAGAAAGACTGACTGGCGCGGCGTTTAAGCGAGGCGTTTTTCTGCATTGAAAAGAGATTTATTTTAGTCAGCGATTAAAATGAAAGGGGATGCAGAAGAGGAGAGGATAAAGAGACATGGTAAAGCGGAGTTCAACTTCTGAAGCGTAAAGAAAATGCAATCTCTGTCGATCGTTACGCGTGGCTGGTGCGTTGCTAGCTCTTTTGCCGGTTACGGCTGCGCCGCTGCGGGCAAGAACGCCTCGCGAGAGAGCCAGCTCGGAAAGATACGAAATCACGCAAAGGGCCCGAGAGAGTCGAGTCACGGTAGAGAGAAACCGAGCGCAGAAAATCGTGCCGCTGAGAAAAAAAAATCGCGAGGGGCAGCCGGGGGAAAAGAAGACGGGCCGGGGGGAAAAGCTGGAGAAGGCCGATCGCTCCTTTCTTGCAGAGTGGCGACTTTGCAAGCCCGTCATAAGTAACTATAACTGCAACTTGTACCGCCTGTAAATGAGCTGGGTCGGCACTTTCTTTTTGTCTTTTCGCTTCACCGTTCATCCTTTCTTTTGCTTGCCTCCCCTGCATGCTGTACTTCCAGCTTTGTTCCACTGGCTTTCGACTGCAAAATCCTCCGTAACAAGACAATTACACATTTTTAAAGTCCACCAACTTTTTGCCCGGTATTCGCTTTCTAGAAAGGATCTTGATCATTTTTTACAACTCTGCTTGATCAAGTGCAGCTGGTATTTATAGTGACAAAACTGCGGAGAATTCCAAGAAACTCGAGGTACAGTTGTTTCCCCTAAATAAATTGTCACTTCTTTTTACATTGGTAAATTGAGCAAACAACCAACAGACGCTTAGTTCCATAGTTAATGCACAGAAGTTGGAAAGAAAGAGTGACATCGGACAGTTTTAGAAGCAACGTTGGCAGTGACAGCGGCGAGAGAAGAGAAAAGCTGAAAGAAGGGGGTCGCTAGCTCGTTCGTCATCGTCAGCGCGTCTGGATACTCTAGAGCGGCACACGTACAAGGGTCTGGAGAAGCTGAAACGAGCCAGTGAGCGAGGCGCTCGTTGAATTTGTAATGTACAAGTGTCTGCACGTGTGAGTGGACAAGGGAACCTAGTCTCTCCTGCTTTTAGACACTCTAAATGCAGCCAATAAACAGTCAGGAATAAGCTTCTAACCCATCATTAATATCCGACCAGATCAAACTATTATTTCTATTCGTTAACAATATAATTACACTTTAAATTGAAAACAACTTAATGACTTAAAAAAACTCAAGTTTATATTGTTATTGTGAGCCCACTATAAAAGTAAACGAGCTCTTCTCAATTCTTCTCTTAATGATTACAGGTTTTTTTGAATAACTACACCGATACGTCACGCAAAGCAATGTATGATCTCAGCAATAATTTTTATCTAAAAGCCTTGGGCTGAATAATTCCACGAGGAATGTATGCAGATACAAAAAGTCGAGGGGGGCAAAAAACTTATTTATTAGGATTGCATGAAAATAGAATATTCTATTTCTTGCTAATTTTCGTTTATGAATTAAAAATGTTGGATCATTTATAGAAGCAGGTGGAAGAATACAACTCGCTGGATTTCTACAACGTCGAATTTTTTGTAAGATACGCTTTACAGTTAGTAGTTGCTGGAGGCGTTGTAGTTTAGCGCTGAAAAATAATGAGGGGACGATCAGAAGAAAAAAAGATGGCAACTCCCGACCATCTCCTTCCATGGATTCGGGCTAGTTTCATACACTCGGTGCGTTATGCAAGAAGTCATCGACGCTCCATTGTAATTTCTGAGCCATGCTCGCACCGATGCCTCTCCATTTTTCCCCCGAGGAAATGAAAAAGGTGAGCAATTTCAATCTCCAGCCTTTTCACAGCCTCCCGAAATGGGCTTCTCGCTCTCTGTGTTTTTTTGCTGTCTGGCCATTTTCGCAGAAAGGATAAAGTTGCCGTACTTCCGGCTTGACTGGCGATTGTTCATTGGCCGGTTCTCGTTCGTTCGCCTCTCGTCGCCCGGCGCTCATCGGCCGACCTTGCCAAGAGGCGAGCGCGTGACAATTAAGACCGAGGACTCGTTAAACGAATAAGCACAAGTCGGCAGCCGATAACCGCGTCGTTGGCCTTGCGGCCTCAACACATGCAACACACACCTCGCACACCTATCAGTTTTGCTTTTCCGTTCTCCCGACTCGCTAGCCGCTACTCACGCTCGTTCACCTCGTGGCAGTCTGGTCTGTACTGGCTGCGTTCATCGTCTTTCCAGAATAACCTCACAGATCTAAGAAAAGCATTGACGCGATATAAGCAACATCGACCGATGCGTGTTCCAGCTATAGTATGTAGAAGGTGTGTCCTTTAATGGTTCAACCCTGCGTTTCTCCTGTTTGTTGTGCGTATTCTGTGTACATACAAATATTCGAAGTTTGTTTTGTACTGTTGTCCTTGTGTTAAAACTTCATTCATTTAGAAATACGAGGGATGAATTGAGCGAAACAGCTTGCATAACAAACTAAATGTTTGATTACAACCGCTTTTTTCTTTTAAAAAGTTCCAAAACAAATAAACTTTTTTACTTTATCCATTGGACTCTTTTTGACACTGCTAATAATCATACGACTGAATAGATAATGCTATATCGACTTTCCTTGGCAGAACTGTATTACAGCATGAAAGCAGATTGCATCAAATGGTGTATAATGTCAAGAAATTGCAAGTGTATGGTTGCTCGAAATAAAAGATAAATCTGCGTCTTGAATTGCTTCACCGTTGGTACAAACTTTTCTGTTGCTCAATAAAATAAGAATAGTACATTTTGTGAAAAATTTTTAATTTGAACTATAAAATTAGATTTTCAGAGAAGGAAAATAAATATACAATTTATTATTTATTTGCTTTTACTGCGGATTATAGCAGACTCTTTTTAAATAAATTTCTTTGAAATGACGGAAGAGCGCAGCTTTTCTTTTACTGGAAGGTAGCTGTGAAAATTGAATGCGTTGCATGGCTCATACAATAATGAGAATAGAAAGCGTTGAGTATGCACCACAGCTAAGGACTTGACAATAGGTGCAGTACACTCGATGAGTATTGCATCGACGTCTCATGTCTTTCTTTTACTTCATTGTTTAACGTCTCCATTCTTTTGCAATTCCCAATTTCTCCCCGGCTTTAGCGCTATTCTTAGGCGCAATAAATAGTACTGTGCTTATGTTGTTTTTGATAGCTGTTTCACTTATCTCATTTTGTTAAAGTCACGTGTGTTTTGTATCGGATTCTCTTGTCACATTATTAGCAACCCACCAGTCGATAAGAAAAATAGTAGCGATGCGATTGTTCGAGAGCAGCAGATTTAAAAGAGCGACATTTCGCTGGCAAATTATTATCGCTCGCTTGTTCGGAGAACTACGAAGCACTGTTATTACGCATTAGTCGAGGAAATAAACTGAAAAAATATTCAATTCAGAGAGGGGGCGAATTATTATCGTTTGATACTTGTCAGTTCGTCGCATATCTTCTATAATTGAATTCAAATCCATCAATTCGCAAAAGCTCTGAAAGGGGATTCTACAGTGGCACGAATCACCTATTTGAATATTTCAGTAACGTTGAATATTAATATTTGCAAGGATGTAATATTTAATACTAACGTAATGAATTAATATTATGCACGATGAAAGCTATTGGTATGTGTAGTCCTCGAGAGTATCTGCTCTCTTTCGCTCAGATGGGGATAGCATTAATGTGTGTCACGGCCAGAAGGCAGAAGCGATGCGTTTACCGAGTCAGAAAGCATTTACTCCGATAGGCTTGTTATATGTACACGATAAGAAACTAAAGAGCTGATAACAGCCCAGATGTAATGAAAGCATAAGTTCGTTGGTCAGGTACGCATGCCGCTCGAGTATTCAGGTGCGACTGTCAAAACGAACAGCAACGTTTAGTAGTGAATTTGAAAATGTAAAAAACTTTTTTAACATAAAACTGCAGGATTTTTAATATATTTAGTATTTCTTATAATTGTATAAAACTTTCCTTCATATTTCCATCAAACAACTATACTGAATTAATTCAAAGTATTTAATATTAATTAGTTAAAATTTTGGCCTGGATGTAGAATGTGGAGAAATAATTTAGCTGTGATAATTATACGACTCTTCTGCACTAAATGTATCGTCGTCTCTAACGAAAAAAGAAGCACGTTTCAATTCACCGGCAAAACTAGCACATTTTAAACTCACCACGAAGACTAGTATATTTCACAAGGTTGCAACAAAAAAAAGCAGATTCCATTTGTTTCTTTGAGAAAAAACATTCCCCTATTCGCGAATAAAGCACATTTTGTAAGATTCCTGTGAAAAAAGGACATTTGGTGAGATTCTCGAGAAAATAGCATATTTTGTGAGTTTTCTACCAATGGCAAACTACAAAACACCTAAATGTTTTTCTTCACTGCTGTAAAACTCAGAAAAGTTCGTTCGCTCGAAAAATTCACACACGCTTTTTCCGATATCGGTAACGATATCAGACTGATATTCTATTGAAAATGAGGTAGATGGTATATAAGTCTGTAAGAACTAGCGTTTAATATCCATTATTTATTTATCAATAATAAGGAAATGATTAATAAAATAAGGTTTGATAAGGGCAAAACTATGAATTAATTAAAAATTAGTTGAAAAATGGATAAAAGGAAAACACGCTGTTACATACGAGAATAATCGTATTAGAGTGAGAGGAAAGCCGCCAATATCTATTAATAGAAGTAATTCGACGTCGATATACGTCGACGCTGCGCACGTGGGTGGAGGTTCGCTTTCGCTAACATGAGTGCCACTCTCTTCGTAAAAAATGTTGTACGTGAAACCAGAAGTGTTTCGTATTATTCTTATAAACTACGTACCAAAGCAAAAACATTTCTAATTGAATTTACAGCCTTGTATTGAAACATATCTTGACATATTCAAGATATTTTTAAACGAAGAATAGCGTACATCTTTACGTGTAGCTAGGGAGTCGCAGTATGAACGAACGGAGCGTAGACCGTGGAATGTTTGCAACCGAGTGGCAAAATCAATTGTCGAACGAGGAATAAAAGGGAGAAGAAGAAGCAGCGAACGTTTTCGGCGCAGAAGGAAGCTTACCGCGCGGCTAGGGCGCGCGAAAGCGCAGCGGAAGACGCTCAGGTCAAAAGGGATCGAAGGGACGGTTATGCATTCGGCAAGTGCAGCCGAGGCACTCTCTCTCTCTCTTTATCTCTCTCCGCTTTCTCGGAATTTCGGCTATAACCCGGGGAGGCGCGGCTCCATGGAAGGAAATAATAATGGGCAAGGGGTTGCAATAGCTCGTGGCGCAGCGGTGGAGGCCCGTTCTTTCTCCCTCTCTCTCGCGCACGAGAGACGAAGCGCGTGCGCGCGACGGGGCTATAGATGCCGCGTGTGCCCCCACTGCGAGGCTCGCCGCTGCCGGGTGTTACATAATAGCCGAGCGCCGTTGCCAGCTCGATAGGGCGAGCGCGCGCGCCGTTGCCGGCTCCTCCTCGCTCTGCGTGTGCTCCACTCGGCTCCGCTCGCGGCTTCTCTCCTCATCCGTGCACGCGCGGCCCGCTCCGAGCCTCCGCCGAGCGGCTCTCGCTCGCCTCTTAAGCCTCCTGCCCCTCGGCCGATTCTCCTTTGCCTGCGCTTGGCTGCCTATGCGAGACTGGCCTGCGCGCAGCCTCGGCGCTCGCATAAAAAGCCGATCTTTCGCGTTTGCTCCGGCGGCGGGCCGAGCTTCCAAACGCGGAAATCCAATAGCGCGCTCTCGATTCCGCGCCGAACCGGAGGGAAATCCCCGTGTCGAAATCGCGAGAAAACTGGCCTCCGCGGGAGCTGTGGGACTTTGGTGAATGAGCCGCGCACACGATGAGATCGTTATGATATCTAGAAAGTAGAATGGCTGTGGCGTTACACAACGAGTTCAGAGTGAGAGCGCGCACGGGTGCACGAGAGTTGGAAGCTGGCACGAACCGCGAGGGGGATTGGTCGTGCGGCTTTAAGTCCTGCCGCGCGCTCTCGATCGTTACGAGAAACTCGCACGCAGGCACATCGGGCGATTCCTCCACGCTTAAACGAATTCGTGCACCGGGCATAATTTTGTTTGCCAAAGAAAATACACAAGCGGGCTGCTGCTGCTGCGAGGTCGGCGCCGAAGGAGAGAGACGCGCTATACGCTGGGAGAAGCTGCGCTCTCGTGTGTACGCGAAACGCGCGCTGCAGGTACAGCGTGCAAAGACTCGATCTTCGTCATTTGCACTCGTGCGGCTCTGCTCGTTCGAGGCTGCAACAGGGGAAAACAAACAGACTAGCGGGCCACAATGGCCGGAAGAGGAGAAATGGATTTTTTCCAACCGCTGCGCATACAGCCAAAGGCAAAAGAGAGTAAAAAGCAAGGCGGCCTCGGCTCACACGTGCACGTGAATCGAGAGAGGGGAACAAAGAGAGACGGCGGAGCGATGCACGAAAAGGACGCATCTCTCTCTCTCTCCCCCACTCCTTTTTTCTTTCAACAAAGAAATTGCTTTTGTCGAGGGAGAAAAAGAGAGAAAGGATAGAGAGAGAGAGGGAGGGAAACGCAACGTGACACAATTAGGTCGAGGTGGACCCCATATATTTCGATTGTTCCCCCTGGAGTCGAAGGGTAGACCTTGAAGGGTACAAAAAACACGTCCCGCTTGCTCTGGAGAGCGATGGACAACGTTGCCACGTCCACGGAATACCGAAAGCTGGCAGCAGTGCCAAAAGGATCCAATGCTTCCTTACTTCCTGCTACAGGGCTTCTCTCGTTTCTACTCACAGAAAATGTTCAAATTCTCGCGTGTGAACATACCGTTCAACACAATTTATTGAACAAACTGACCATAAATAAGATCGCGTTAAACTGCCTAAAGATTGTCCATCTGATTCTTACTGTGCTGGATATTTGGTAGAAGCTCTATCATATTAGCCGGTTACTTTTGATAAAAAATTCTATACGCAGTATAAAATCGTGTACTAAATTTACACAGAACAGAAACTAAACTACAATGCATATGTTGTATTATAATATTCGTACGTACATTCTGCATATATAAAGAAGCAATGATTGTGATTTGCATCCAATGCGTTAAGTGTAAAATTCTCAATTTCTTATTTAATTTTTTACCGTGTACGTGCAATTAACCTTTTTGTTATTGTAATTATTTTCTTCTGGTAGGACACAGCTTCTGATTTTTCTCAGTTACTACTTCTTTTATAAACTTTTTGCATGAAAGGAGCATGTTACGTCGAAGTTGTACATTCTTCATCTTCTACAAGATGAATTTCTCGATAATATTGCACGCATCTTACATAATAATTGCAACCAACAAAAATCGTTACGATGTTGTTTATCTGGCGAGCGAAAAAGGGTTGTTAAATTCTGGTGAGAAAAAAAGAAACCCGTGGAAGAAATCGGGCTTAATGAAGGAAGGAGCGGAGTCGGCTGGGTAACCAAATGAATGAGAGGAGACCGAGGCACACGTCGGGTTCGAGTCTATTTGGCTTTCGTGCAATGCACTGACAAAAAAGCGAGCTGCACGACGCGTGCGCTTGTATGTAATCTGGGCTCATACTGGTTACGTATGAGAGTTGCAACAGCCTCGACGAACGCAAAAGAAAAGGTGGTCCCGCGGCAAGTCGTGACAATGCTGCTAACGGCGTGCACAGCACGACTCGAGCGGAGTCTCGTGAGCAAATTAATGATCAACATTCCCCTTTATCTTTTTTTTCGCAAAAAAAATCCATTTAATTATAACATTTTATGATGTCTACGGAAAATGATTGTATAATAAAAATCAACGCGGCTTCAACATTGTATATCTAATAATTCCAATAGCAAAGTTTTCATTTCATCGGTCAATTTTGCTGGTTACTCCTTACATCATTTTACGATGGAAATTTCTATCGAACGCATTTTAAAATTTGTGTTAAATAAGCAGTTATTTTCTCTGTTATTTTCAACTTTGTAGTCCAGTTTTTACGTTACTTATTTTGCGGGAAAACCTAATTAGGCTAAATATACTCTTTTATTTATCAATACTCATATTATATAATAAATTATATAAACTCTAGCACAAAGCAAGTCATTGTTTATCGCTTGGACGTGAAAAGAAAACACCTCGGACAGCACCAACTAAAATTTTTTTATAATTTAAAAAATAATTATACCTTATGTAAATTAAAGCAAATAATGATGCAACGGATGTAAAATTTACAACAGATTAAGATACTTATTTCCCCTATCTTCATTCAAATCGATATTGATCTATTTAAAAGATTTTATTTCTATGTAAATTATTCAAGATAAATTTCTTTAAAATTTTGTTAGTAGATTTTTTATTAAATATAAATTATTAGTTATTTGAATTAAAATGTTTATTTATTTCTTAAAATATTCAGCATTTTCGGAATGTGCGTAAGAAATTTTTAACACGACTGCCTAGATGTTCCTTGACTTGCTAGAAATGAGATCGATCGAAGGGGTAAAAAAGTGACTTATGAATTGGCATGATTGTGCAATCGCGCTGAAATGAAAGGTTGCGCATCGAAAGCTATAAAGCGAATGGCACAGGAATGAAGCGTGGATAAAAAAAGTTCGTAAAAAACGAAGGTAAGCCCGTAGAAGAAAAGCAAACGTTGATGGCTATGGGTCTTGAGAGAGGAACGAACGCTGTTGGTATTTCCGTGAGGCTCGGCTGCGGTGCTCGCTAGGCGCGGAGGTCAATATTTTGAGGCGAGGCCTGGCTGGCTGCACGGAGTGTCACGGGGACTATTCCTAACGCGGAGCTGGTGAAAGTAGCGACGGAGCGTCCCGACGTGAGCGAGTGTGTACACAAGCGAGAAGAGCTCCGAAACCGGCTGCACTCACGGACCGAGTCGGTAACTGCACGAACCGACGTGGAAGATGCACAAACGCCAGCGTCACGCCATTTCGCTCTGTCAGCTTGAAAAATTTGCTGTTTTTCAATTTGACTCGAGGGGCGGGAGGAAAATGTCTGAGAAAACGTTTGGAGCGCATTCATTTCGTGTCATAACTCCAAGCGCATTATCGATATTATCGAGGAAAATTGTCAGACCTGTAAAAATGCAAGTAGTGCGCACGAGTACGAGCCGAGAGGAGCGATAGAGCGATTCACGACCCGACGTTATATCACTCGGTGGGCGGTCGTGCGACCAAGAATTCTCAAAGTTTTGCTTACGCAAAGCACTAGGTCTTCTTTACACCATAAAATAATTCTTACTTTCTTCGCATTCCTCTGCTTTTTTTTATTTTATAAGTTTTGGCTTGCTTAACGTTAATAAATTATATGCTCACAATTAGAGTCAATCGATTTTTATATAAATGTATATTCTAATAAAGTCAGAAACAAGTCAGTATATATATATAACAGTGAATATTCCATTTCATGAAAAGTTTCACGAATGAATGTTATATCCATTAATTGTTCAAAGACTTGCCTTGAAAGAGATTTTGCCAATGTATTTTAGAAGATGATTGTTTGTTTGAATTTGTTTCTTCAATAACAATTAAAGCGCAAAATATAGAGCAACCGCTTGAATGGTTGAAAAAATAAAGCAATCTAAAAGCAACTCTTTTCTTCGGAGATCTCATAACAAAGTGAAAGAAAAACTAAAGGTCTCGACCATTCAACTTTTTATGTAATAAAGTAGAATCTCCCATTTTAATTAATGCAAACTTAAATAATTTCTAAAATTCATAAAACGTATCGCACAGATTACGCATGTGCTCATAAAGCCTGGAATAACCGTTATCTTGAATCAGTGATAAAATGAATCACCTGTATCAGTGAGCAAATGTCAAAAATATAACTCTGGTACATTATTTGTTATAGGCCTAAGTCGCGCGGGAAGCTCGTATTCCTCAGTTTAAGCTTCATCAGCAATAAGCATGAGTTCAAGTATATACCGTGCTTCGGGTGCTCGGAGATCTAGCAAGCAGCTAGTCAGACAGGCTCGGCGAGCAGGCAGGCAAGCAAGCAAGCAGCCTAGAGTAGAAGCTCAGCTGCGACCGAGCTTCGTGAACGTTGGAGCAAGTGAAACAGAGCGAGGGAGCGGGAGGGAAAGAGAGAGAACGAGAGAGGGAGGGCAGCGCGCGGTTGCCAATGCGTAGGTGTGACGCGCGACTGGCACGGTGAGCGCGAGACTTGGCAACGCCGCTTCAGCCGCGCACGAGCACAAGCCGTCGTCGAGTCGAGTGCGGTTCCCGAAGAGAGAGAAAGATCCGAGCACAGCTCGAGCTCCGAGGCTCCGCAGTGCACGAGATTCTTCCAGTTTCATTTTATCAAGCCCAATCCCATTTTTTTCACTTTTCCGGCCGCTCCTTTCCCTCGATTCAACCAGCGTCTCCCGCGAAACGATCGATCGAACAATTACAAAATAAAGGAAAGAAAAAAAAGAGGGAAAGGCCGAGCGCTCCGAAAAAAAGTGCGACGTTGGGGGCAAAAGAAAAAGGAGCGTAGGCCGATTGAGAAAATTTTGGCAGCACTCGGTCAGCGCCAGCTGAACCCGCAGCGCCAGCGGCGACGTCAAATTTATAATAGCCACCGGGAGTGCGTCGGCGTCGAGGCACCGTCGACTTGACTTTCAAATGATCGCGCAATCGGCCTAGGCTCGGCACCGTGCGCGCAAGGCAGGGTCGTTCGCTTCTCCCGCGCTGGCCGCCGCCGCCGTGTGTCCACGCTTGGAATGTATCGCGATGCGCTCAGCTTAACGCTGGCCCATATTATGATTATTGTTATTGCTCGCGGGGCTGTCGCAACTGAAATAAACGCATATATCGCGCGATCGCTGCAGCTACGTGAGGCCAAGTACAGCCGCCTGCAGTGTCTCTCACTCTTGCTCGCGCGCAGTTAGCGATTTCCGATTCGTTACTCCGCGTTGACGCTCGAGCTTGCAGCTTTTTTTCTTCGCTTTTCTCTCTCTTCTTTTTTTTTCTTGCGATCGAATTTCCGCCAGGCTGAATTTTATGAATTGTAAAATTTATCGAGCGGAGTAAATTTTAATGGGCGAAGTCCGATTCGCGTTTGATTACCGAGAAGTCGGAATGCACAAGCATAAATAAAGCAATACCGACGGATTATTTTAAACCGCGACGATTTTCCGGGTAACGCTATCTTTTGCGAGTCGGGAAAAAAAGACGAAGACGGAGGCGAGTTCCGCCGAGTCATCGCACCGAATCGCGAAGAATGCAACATTAATCAGGCGGCCGCAGCAGCGGCAGCTGCATCATCGGCCAAGCGATGAACGAAAAATGACGGTGGAGACACTTGACGTTTACCTCCTTCGGGGCTGCGCCGCGACGTTGTTTTTACAGCAAACAGCTTGTAAGACAAGAGAAGTGCGCGCGTTGCCGCATCCACCCGATCGCAGCTCGCCGCGCATTTCGTAAGTGCACCAGTGGACAAAAAAAAAAAAAAAATATGCGCATATACACGGAGGAGTGTCGGGCAGTGGCACATATCATAGTTGGATTGCACTGCGTGCGGAGAACCCGAGTTCTCGGGCTCGCGCGCTCGGAACCACTCGGCGCTAGTCGGCGTGTTCGAGAAGGGGTGGAGGTGGCGGGCGAACGAACGAATGAACGCGCCGTGGGGGTGGGAGCGACAGCGGATGGATGGATGGCTGGTCGGGGAAAGATGGGGTCGAGTGTGAGGCAAACGGGAACGAGAATGGGAACGGGACGGCCGAGAGAGGGAGATGGCCGGCAGCGAGCGCGCGCGATCAATATACCAAAATACGCCGGCAACCCGGCACACCTACATGCGACACACGCATGAAAGCGCGAAAGCGCATTCTTGCTTCTGCTCTCTGCGACTGCACCAGCCTTTTTTCGCTCGTCAACGGTGGGCCAGAGCGAGGCACATTCGCGATTTCTCAAATAGAAAATGCTTTTGTTCATCGGGTAATCCGTAAATGTTAATGAAGAACGGGAAATATTGCGGGCTACGAGATTGTCAATTGTTTTTTTTTTTTTAATGAAATGTGTTATTTAAAGCAGTAGTTCAGATAGCAATATACCTAGTTAAATATTGGTGTGTAAAATAAATAAAATTTCTGTGGATTATGAGATTATGCTTTAAGTTTCACGTATTTTAGCAGAAAATATAAAATGTTTTTACTAAATAATACTTTGTTTAAATTTAAATTTGATATAAATCGTAATTTGTTTTTAATTTGAAACTCTAATATAATATGAATCTTTAAACTAAATAAAAGTCTGCAATGAGTAATATAATTTAAAAACATTCTAGAAGAATAAAATGTTATTTAAAAAAAATTATCAAATTAATAAATATGTCATTCAAAAATTAGCAATAAAGACATCGTATGAATGTAATGAAATTCCGTCGCTATTTCCATCTCGGGGTCAGAAACTTTTACCATTTCTCTTTTGATAATGGCATTGTTATCAACATTTTGATAATAAGTGTGCGAGAAACGTTAAATTCTTATTTGAAGGTTTAAAAAATAATTTAATTCCAACAAAAAACAAGAAAAATATTTGTGAATCAACAAAGACTTTAAAAAAGTGGGTTGATACTACACATCTTTTGCTCTCCATTTTACGTTCAATGTTTTGATTAACATTGCTCAGATTATCTGTCAAATGTTCCTGTATTCTTTAGTAGAAAGTTCAACAGACTGAAAATCAGTACTCAGATTAACAACTTCATCTTTTTTTTAAATATAAAAAAAATAAAAAATAATGAATAGTTTTTAAGCATACAATAAATTTTAAAAACTTTAATATAAATTTAAGATGAGTTATTTTGTAATAAAATTTACGGATATGAACAAATATTTTTTATGTTTAATTAAATTATTTTAATTTTTCTGCAATTCTAAGAAATAAATAAGAAATATATCACGTTCTTTACGAATACTCGACGATTGCATCAACAGATTAAAAATAAATAAAAACACAGATTCCAGTAATGAAAAACAACTTAAGTATCAGTATTGTCTTTTATATAATCAATGATTTACCTATTAGAATTCAAACTTTCAATTATATTAGCAGTAATACAAATGTGTAATGTATCCATAAGGAAAACTATATTGTTGAAAACATATCATTACAATTTGTTGATTACAAGTTCAAATTTACTAAGGAACTACTAAATATTTGAAATTATTCTTATTTTTATTAATTTGCATCGACGAAATTACTTTAGTTTGCTTAAACACCAAAAGATCGGCAAGAAAAAACAAAAAATTCGATTGCGTGGCAATTTTTTTAGAAGGTCCAAAGAGCCCTAAGTTGAGCGACACTGACCCACGTCACCGTTAGTTTTCTCTCTCCTGCCTCCTCCCACTGGTAGCCGCTTGCGCGACGGCGGCGGCAGTGGCAACGGCGGTGGTGGCTACGGCAACACGGCAGTCGAGAGTTCGTTTCGTTTCTCTCTGCCTCGCTTGCCTGCTCGCCTGACTCCCTCTCTCTCTTTCTCCTTCCCTCTCGCTCTTTCAGCCTCTCTCTCTTACTCTCTCGATCTTTCTCTGACGAGCCTGCTCCGCGCTCTGTCGCACGAGTGCCGACTGCGTTTCAGTATTCTAAAGACAACGAGCTCTTCTTCCCCGAATTATGATTAGAGTCTCAACCTGATTAATTCGCAAAATTGACGTGAAATCATATGCGATGTGAAAAAGCGACGAGGAAATAAAAATGAAGAAAAGCAGGGAGAGAGAGAAAACGAAAAGAAAGGACGTGGATGTGGCTAAGGTGATCGGTAGCCCCAAGTTGAGCGACACTGTAGAACAATAACTTCGGGCAGCGTGAGCTCTCAAAATGGCTGTCCTCAGCTATTATTACTTCGGAGAGCGAGTGAGAGAGATAAAGAGAGAGGGAGAAAAAACAAAACGAACGTTTGTGTCTTCTCGCTCCCTCTTGCGCTGTTCGGCTCTTGAAATGCCCCTTGGGCGTATTCCGAAACGCTACGAAATTGTTCCGAAATATTGTCTGCGCTCTCTCTCTCTCTCTCTCTCTCTCTCTCTCTCTCTCTCTCTCTCTTTCACGCGAATTTTTGGAAATTTTGCAGTAATTTTGCGGCACGAGCAAACGAATAATAGCTGCACGGATTAAAAAGAAAATTCAGCTTAATAAAACAACTGTAGGAAATAATAACAGTGACAATGTACTATATTTTCACTATAAATATGATTGACATACCAGCGATAAGATAATTTAATCAATATTTGTATTATTAATAAGTATTGATTTTTCCAACTTCTAATTGTTAAAGATTATTCATGATAACGCGGTGACTACATATTTTAACAAACTAACACGGAAACTCTGCGTAAGTACGTACATATTGTATTGGTTTTTTTTTTTCATGCAGAAAATGTTTCAAGTTAATTCGCGTTGCGTAGACTAACATTTAGAATGTTGAACGGGTATTCGATGTACATACGTCAGCGAGAAATTTCCAAAGCTGATTCGTGAGTTTCAAAAGTGCAGCGATTTCTTTTTTTATTTCTTCATCGACGTCTGCTTTAGCATTACGAAATCACAATGAAGAATTAAAATATAAAAATAAAATTTGAAAAAGTAAACATAAAAAAATGGAGTCAGAGGTCGCGTTAGATTCTTTCTTTATCGAGTCTTAACAGATAATGATGGCACTGTATTGTTCCTGGGGCGAACTTGAAAAAAACAAGATTGCAATTCTCCTTTACTCGGCATCGGGTAAATAATGAGTCGGTGGCCTTTATCGAAGCCCTCGCTACGCACTTCGCAGTCTGCACAACGCTCTGTTAAAGCGGACAATCGTCGCTTTTTGCTTGATCGATCATTTTGTATCGTTTATTTAGTTTTTAGTCTTTTGAAAATTGCTTACTCACGCTGTTGCATAAATAAGTAATAAATTCATGGCCCGTAAATTCATTCAGTTTTCAAGAGCCAGCTGAAATTATACTATACGTGCAGTAACCTCTATTAAAACGATTCTAGGCTACAAAATATTTTTCTACGACGATCGTTTTAATAGCGAAGTGGCAGTTTAACAAAGATATTGCGTCGATTTGAAGGAAATAGGTACGGATTATTCGTCCTTAAGATGGTCGATATTACGAAGGTGCATAGCACTTTGACCCGAGGCAACGGCTAGGTAGGCCGAGTGCAAGCAAGAGAGCAGGAACAAGGCGCGTCCCGAGAATAGAAAATACGAGCGGTCATAAATCAGAAAAGGTCTCTTCTCCGAGATTTACATTTACAAGGAATCCCAAGGACTTTCCTCGGCGCACGTTTCTCTTTTATTTAATTCCAGTACTATGTACTACTCGGCGGGACTACCTGAGCGCAGGAAAATGGAAAATTTAAAGTTTGGCAACGTCGAGAGTGCGAAACGATCAAAGGTAAATATTGAGACATTAAACAGTGCGTAATTTCGGGAGGTGTGGCTTGAATGATGCTTACCGTTTAAAGTGTTCTCGTATTCGATCCTCTCGGATGTTTTCCGGCAGATTTCCAACCCACAGGTGACGTGTCTCTCTAACCATTTTGCTCCGAACTCTTCATTTGGGATCGGATGTTGTGTTATCGTTTGGCGGCACTGTACAACGACACACAACAATGACGGATCCCGACGCGTATTCTCGCACTCACACGAATAAAAAGACTAGCCTCCCGTTCGTACGGAACTTGGGGCACACTCGCGGGCACAACGAGAGGCGGCCTTTTCGGAGAAGAGCGGCGGAAGGCAAGACGGCGCCAGAGGGGTATGGTCGCGCAAAAACGGCACAATGAGCACACAGGTACGTGGAAGCACTGCACTTGCGAGAGTTCTTGACTCTCTCGGAGCTCTTGCTTACTCGCCCGAATAGTTAGACTCGCGCGCACTGAGCACTGGAAGCGGTGGAGCCGCTGGCACTAGGGGTACACTCGCGCACGCGGGTGCTTCTCGGGCGGCGCTTCCTTGTCGCCGGCTGCCGCATACCTATCTGACCTCGGCCCTCGCGCAGCTCGTCATGGTCGAGCCGGCTCTTAGGGGCGGCCAGCGAGCGAGGCCATCAGCGGCGCACGCCGGCGGTCCGGCCGCGGTGGGCGCGGGGCCCGGCTTCGAGCCCACATGCTTCCTGGGGCCCGCACTGCGACACTCCCGAAGTCGTCGCTCCGCTCTCGAGCCCGCACTGCTTTTGTATTACGCACTCCACTCACTCACCCGCGCTTTACTTTTATTATCGCGAACCCTACGAGACTCGTTTACTGGACTTTCCGTCGGTTAGCCGCGCGTTTACTCGCGTCTCGTGCTCGGACGGACGAGCCTGGGCTTCGCTCCTTCTCACTGCACTACACTACTCCAAGTGACGTCACCGTGGCGGGAGCGTAGCGAAGCTCTCCTGCCTGCTCTCGCCAGTCGCCGCTTGCCGCTCGCCGTCGCGCCGGCCAGCCCCAGCAGCCGCGCCGCCTGGTGGGGGGAGTTCAGGCTTCGGCTTGGGAACGGGCTGCGCACTCTGCGCCAAGTCGACTGCGCAGCCCGGAGGGGAGAGACGCGCTCGTGCTCCGCGTCCCCCGCCACCGCCGTCTTCGAGGAATTCGGGGCCCCGGCCCAAGCCGCACCGTATTGAGCTCTGAATTTCTCTCCTTTCCAGCTCGGACACCGGATTTTTTTCAAAATTCAATTCTATTTTTAATAACCTTGATCGAATTCAACAATGGCGACAAGTATTTTAAGGAATCATCAAGAAATTCATGAAATTCAGGTCCGTGTGCTTGGCACAAGCGGTTTTTCTTTAATACGCAGTACGACCGAATACAGTTTGTGTCATTCGACGATATGCGATTGTATCCTTTATTCACAAGTTTTTTTATCAAGTGTCATCGCTTTTTCAAAAGTTTCATCAATATTCACGCAACGACGCACGTAGGGTGTTGGAGTATCCTACGGATGGGGCACGCGTAATTTGTCCTACGCCCCTGCCATTTTCTCTCTTTCTCTCCCGCCGTCTCTTTCTCTGTTGAGCTGCTTTCCTCGTTGCTCGGCTACGACGTATTTGGCTAAAAAAGATGGAAATCGTGGCACAGACAGAAAAGACAGAGACCGCGTAAAAAAAGTAAGATTAAATTGGAGTAGATGAATTCATTTATGCGCAAGTTGATTTCGCTTCGTCCCTCGCAAAAGTTAAACGAAATTCTAGACGTAAAAATAGGATGTATACGTGAAAAAAATATTGATACAAACAGAGAAACCGGAAGCGAGTCGTTCGGTATTTTTGAAAACTACGCGGAGGGCACGCATATAGACATCAGGAAGATTACAAGTATTAAAAGAAGGGCCTCGATTTTCGTCGAAAAAAACATCCCACCGCGATGTGGGTACAGAGGAAAAATAAACGCAATATATATACACACGCGGAGAAAGCCAGGGGAAGAAAAATGAAATATAAATATTGAATGAGGGCTAAGTTAACGCTTTTTTTCAATTTGTCCAGCTCCCCTGGTGTATTAAACAAGTATAATTATTTCGCGTTCTCGCAAAAGTGCATACAGCGTGGGATAAACGTAAAAATTAAGCGGGGAAACGGAAAAAACAATAAAAGAAACGGTTAGAATTGAACAGTAGCGGACAGAGAAGCTTAAAAATATGGAAACACCGTGGCGTGCGCGCGAGCGCGGGGCCAGGCTAGGAGGCAGAGAAAAGATACGAGGCGAAAAGAGAGACAGAGCTAAAAAAGTGAATTGAAAAAGAGAAAGAAATAACTAGATGGCGAACGAGAGAAACGAACTAAAGAAAATAAACAAATTGAATGAAGTCGGAGCAAGCGGGCTGGCGGCCCGAGCGAGGGCACGCGAGAGAGATGGAGAACGAGATGGAAAATAGAAACTGCACGAATAAAAAGCACGAGAAAAAAATAGTTGAAAAAAAAGGCGGACGGGCGCGAGCGCGTGCAAGCGTGAGCGAGACGGCAACACGAAAACGAGTGCGCGAGCGAGAGAGGGAGACAAAACGAGGAAAAGGAGGGAAAATGGGAAGAGAGTCTTCGCGTTTGCGGGTCTGCGGAGTGAGAGAGACGGCTAGAGGGGCTCGAGGGGCCCGGGGGGGAGGAGGAGACGAGGCGAAATAAAAGGGGACGCGGCGAAAGAGAGACAGCTGGCTGACGCCCGTGCGCGTTCGAGGGAGAGAGAGCGGAGGTGAGCGGCTCGACGAGGGGCGGTGAGGGGCCGGGGCCAAGGGGGGAGTGCGGCCGGCACGCCGAGCGCACCAGTGGAAGAAGTAGGGATAACGGGTCGAACGAGCTAACCCGAACACAAACGAAAGCCCCGAGCTGGCTGAGCTCGATCGCTCCGTCTCTCTCCCACTCGTTTCTCTTACATGTCCGACCACACCGACTGCCTTTCAAGCCCATTCCAAGAGCCGACTTTATACTTCTGACCGCGGGATCGTCACTGCACTTTTCTTTACTTTTTATTTAACAATTTTTTTTATTGATATCGTATTTTTTCACCTAGGCGAATACCTTGTTTCTACGAGAACCACAAGTTCTACTTTTGATGAAAAGAAAGAGAGAAGTACTTGGTTAAAGTAGCACACGCTCGCCTCCTTTCCGAACGGCGACGTCGTAATTTTGCAGGAAAGAAATTATAAAAAATTCAACTTTCAAAGCTATAACGTTCTTTAAATAATTTAAAAGAAGTCCATGAAGTTGTAATTTTAATTTACTTGAAAATTAAGTCGAATAATCGAAGAAAAACTTGACAATAAATTAGTTTATTGTTAAAACAATACTATATGCTAGAACCCCCATTGTTTTATTGTTTACTTAAACATTAAAGTTAATTTAATTTCTTTTGTTTTACATTAAACTTTTGAAGTTTAAAGTTGCAGACCGTGCGATTGGAGCAACTCACGACATCTGTCGTTAATCGGTTTTGAAGATTTCTACTTTATCAAGCGATTGTTTGAAAATGTTCGAGTTACCACTGGTTACGAATTATTATTCTGAGTCCTAAATGGAAAATGAAAATTAGTGCTGAAAACTACCTGCAATAGGCTTAATTCTACGTAAAAAAATGTCATCTAAAACGACCACTTTCAGCAAAGATTTTGGAGATGACGAAGAACCGTCTGTTCTCTCTACAGATCCTAATGAACGCAAACTTGCCCGTCGTTTACGTATCCAAAAGCGCGCGGAAGCATTACAGAAGTATTCTTTCACTAATAATCACGAATATTTATTAACTCTTGAAAATTCATAAAACAGTCTATGTTTTCTTTCAGATTGGACGAAGAAGAAAACGAGAGCGTCGAGGAAGAAAATCTGTGTGAAAAGCAAATAATTGCCAGTGCAACATTACTAGAAAAATTAATAGTTGAAGGAACTGAAGTAGTAAGCATTAAAACAAGTAGTTGAACGAATTACGTATGTATTGCGTACGATAATCATATCCGTTTTGCATTACAGATTACAAATGTACGGGTGGCCAATGATGCGAGGGAGTTAGAACGTAGAAAAGAAGCCAGTCAAATAAGAAATGAGTTGCTGAAAAGATTGGAAGAAAGCGCAATACAGTGTCAAGAACGATATGACGTTATCAATGACCGCTGGGCAACAATTCTATTATCTAATGATCCCTTGGATATCAACAGTGAAATGGAATCGCAAAAGAGAAAATGCGATGAAGTACTTGCTAAAAAGGATGAAGTGATAGCAGAATTACAGGCAGAATTAAGCAATGTCGATAAAAAATACTTCGACGATCAGAAAAAGCAAAAAGACGATATTAAATTGTTAACTGAAAGAATCGAAAATCAAGTAAAAATAATTATAATTTTAAGTGTCAGCTAATAGCTTATGAATTTATTTTATTTTTAATATCCTTTCAGATGCACTCAATGGAAATCGTTTACGGCCGAGAATTGCAATTGATCGAGACGACGTTGAAGTCGGAAAGGGATGCCTTGATCGAGAATTTTAAAGAAAAATGGGATGCTCTGTATAAGCAACAAGAGGACGAAGACGCCGCGGGTGATGAAAAAAGAAACGAGATTTTACGAGATTACGAGAACGAGATGGACAGAGTAATGAGAGAACACGACGAGGAATACAGGGAGCAAAAAATTAATTTGGAATCTCAATGTCAAGAATTGCAAGAGCAAGTGGAGAGGACAAAGGCTATGTGCATTCTAAATGAAGAAAAGCTGTCTTACAATTACACTGTATTAAAGAACCGAGAAGAAGAAAATTCTATAGTAAAAAGTCAGCAAAAAAGAAAAATTAATAAGTATGTAAATATAACTTTATATTTTTTAAAGTTATATTTAACTTAAAATATTTAATTAATCTATTTCAGGTTGCAAAGTATCATTAATAATTTAAAAAAGCATTATGCAGATCTCGAAGAAAATACGAAGTTAGAAATAGAAAAATTGACTAGTCAAATTACCAAAGCTTATAAAAATATTAGAGAGCTTGAAGAGAAATCTAATCATTTTACGCGCGTAAATGAGAAGCAGTATTTAGATATATGGAATATGAATGCAGAAAACGCGAATGAATTGCTTCAACAGGTTCATTACATTTTTTCTATTTTAAGTCCAGGCATTAAACGACAAAGAATAATTAATTGAATTATTAGATTTTAGAGAAAGATAAAAATATTCATGAAAGCACTTTAGGTATCTTATGGGAACCACCTGAAAGGTCGGTGATGAAAAAAGAAGACTTACCATCGTATCGGACTGCAATTGATATTATTGAAAAAAGTAAAGAATCTTTTATCTTTATTTTATTATTTCAATTTTTAATCAGAATATATTTAAAATTCTTTTTCATCAGAAAAACAAGAAGAAGCAGAACGTTTGAAAATTTTTGAAACTGAACAATTAGAGAAAACCTTATCAGAAGTTAAATTTGAAGAGAAAATACTTCACAATATTTTAAAACAAATATCTAATTGTTCTGGATATCTAATTGAAGATAAATTGCAAGAATTAATATTGCATTACAGTGAAGAAGAAAAGTCGATTATTAGACTTGATAGTATTTTTCAAGTAAATTAATGAAAATAAATAATACACTTAAATATTTAATATTTGACTATTAAATATTTTTTAGGCCTTGGCTATTTCTACCTCAGAAGAAATAAATATGTTAATACAGTTTTTTTTGCCATATGCTTATTGTCCGATATGCTCTGCAAAAGATAGCACCACTCCGAGTTCTCCTAAACCTTCAATCTCAACAGAATCATCAAAGTGTAAAGAAATATGTGAGGGTTGTCAAGATGAAAATGTTAAGGAGTTAGTAGCTGCGATTGAAAAAGAAGTAAAAGCTAATGCCATAATAAATTCAGATTCAGAAGAAACTGGGTCTTTGAGTGAACTCATTTCCGAAGCTTCAATAACTGAAGGTATTTTAATTTCACCTTTCTAATTTTATTTTTATAATTCACTGTTATTTAATTCATAATTATTTCTTCAGGAGCATGTGAACAGTCATTAATTCAGCAGTGTGATTGTATAGATTACGAAGATACCACAAAATCAAGATCTAAAAGATTCAAATGTGATAAAGGTCATGTACTTGAAATACAGGCAGCTCATGTAACTAAAGCAATGAAAGAAATTGTAACAAAATATAGTCTTGCAGAACAAAAAAAGATGCTTTCCTTCGAGAAAAGATTAAGAGAAAAAAAATTCACTATATCAAGAAATTTAACTGCTGAAGATGTTCGAAATTATTGGATGAGTTATAGTCAGGTTTTTAATGATTCAAAAGAAAAATTTTGGGACACTGTATTGATGGGAATGAATAAATATTATGAAATTTTGAAAGAAAGGCATAAACTCTGCACTGAAACAGAAAGTTTAAAACAGCACAATGCAGAACTTGAAAGATTGTTAAGATCGCATACATCAGATGTTAGTTTTTAATAACAATAACGTTTACTTTCTTATAACTTATAAATTAATAAGCTTAATATATGTTTCAGGCTGATGATGGACTGTGTTTATTACAAGTAAAAACAGCTAAAAATTAATATTCTGCAATTAAATGAAGACTTTTATGGAGTTAAAAAATACATGTAATAAAATTGTTTTATTTCAATGTATTTATTTATTCATGAAGAATCAGGAAATACACTTTTATGCACCATTCTCAAAAGAATGATGATAAACATTAAAATATATCCTACCATATATATTATATATGTATAGAATTAAAGAAAAACAACCTAAAGCAATTTTCAATTGAAAATTCTATCTTAACGAATATAATTCGTAACGTAATATTGCACGTTAAATATTGCACATTTTTAAGATATAGGTTCGATAATTAGATTTAAATAAAAGTAAATAATACTAAGCATAAGTTTGATAACCCCCAGAAACAAAGTTATTTTTCAAAGGTGCTTGACTTGCATTACTGAGTTTCATTTTAGGAGGATGATTATTGTGACCTCTTTTCCAATACGGATAGAAACGCTTTGGTTTTTTATTATTACTAGTTTTGTTTACTTTATCAGCATGTTTTTGAGATGCCAAATGCTGAAAATAAATATTGCACAATTATTAATTTGTATAAATTTTAAATTGCAAAATTTTTTTTGTCATTAAAGTAAAAATGATTAAATTACAAGTGACACTTTTTTTCTTAACTTACCACTTTGAATTGCGATTCTGAATTGAAGTATTTTTTGCATGGAGGGCACGAAAGAAATGTTGGTTTTGGTATAGCTGGTGGAGGTAGTTCTAAGGGAGACGAATCACGGAAACCACTGCGTGAGACAATTTCCTTTCCAATCCAGTCACCTAAGCATTAATGTATGATCAACACTATCTATTTATCACAATTGCTAAAGGCTTCCTGTGATAATAAATTAGTTTGAGCTCTACATCCATGCCAAGAAAAAAATCCGTGATTTAAATAATATTTCTGGAATTTTCCCAGTTTTACGCCATTTTCTTTTAATTTTAAGGGAATGAGAAAGAATGTTAACATTCCTTAACAATGAAAAAAAAAGAAAAAAAGTACATACCAAAGTAGAGGTGAAACGATAAACTTGAAGCCCAAAAATAAAGAAAATAAAATTTAAAGAAATGGAAGGAAATTAAATAGAAACATTTATGGTCACAAGCATGATTGCTAAATGGCATGCTTTGGTTTATTTTATATCTTTTTCCATTCATATTCAAATATAAATATGTAAAAATATTAAATAAATATCTTCAAACAAAACATATTTACAAAAATACCATTTTCTCATAATCACAATTGTTTAACATAATATTCATTTGTAAAGTAATAAAATAAAAAAAAAATTTACAATTTAATTGTAAATCAATAAATAATATCCATAAACGATCAATATTCAACATACAACACAATTGATTCAAACAAAGTCTAACCATTAACACAACAGCAAAAAAAAAATTAAAAAAAGTGGCGCAATATAAATGCAAAAAATAGCGTAAGGCATGCAACAAAAAAGAAAAAGGAGCAACAAAGAAGTAGAAAAGAGTTTTCTTGTATAAGCTTGTGTAAATACTTTGAGCGCCTAAACTTAAAAGTATGTGCTACTAAACTCTTAACAGTTCTATTCTTGGCCTTACCTTTGGCCATCTTTTTTTTGTGTCGATTTCCTGTAAATGAAAGATTCCATGTTAGTAAGTAATTTTTTAATACAGGAGATTAAATTGAAACACTATAACTTACCATTTAAATGTGTATGTAATTGTTGTATAGAATTTAAATACACATTACAAACATTGCACTTTAAGCCATTACTTTCCTGATCTTTACTAAAAGAAACATTTGTATCTTCTAAATTTTGTAGAATCGTTTTAGATCGGATCTAAGTAAAAAATAAAGAAATTTCTATACATTTTTCAGGATTACAAAAAATAAATAAATGAAAAAAGTTAACTTTACTTGTTTGGCATGACGAGCACCTTGAAGATGGGCATCGAGTACAGTTTGGCTTGTAAAATCCAAATCGCAATCTGCACATCGTACCTGCGGTCGTCTTGTGGGTAGATTCCCCATAATATTATCCACTACAGCTCTTGTGACTGGATCATTTAAGGAATGATTCATTCCTCCTTGCGGTGTGGAACTCATGTTTGTTTACGTGTTGGCAAATTCTGTCGAAGCATTCAATTGCTTTAATATTCGGGTGTACGTCACACTAGTAACTTTAAAGTTGTGTAGTACCTACTCACCTAGTCACCTTTGCAAGCAATAACAACTTTAGATTCACAGAAGAGGCACTGCTTATTATAATTACACACTCTTAAGCATGTGAATTTTTAATTCTCAGCAACTACTTCATGCTCAAAAGACAATAGCTTATTGTTTAACAGAAGACTATCAAATGCAAACCTTGTTACAATATATACTTCCAACCACTGATATTTGACATTCGGTCAAATGGAAAAGGAGAACCGCACTGTGTAATAATACTAATAATGAACCGCACTGATATAATACTGTCACTGCAGGTACTTGGTTTGGTTTATCCGATAAGTCGTCGGTGTTCGAAGATAACCAAGTACCTAGCGACGCAGTGACGCGAGTTCGCTCCGATTGTTCCGAAGTTCGAACTCTGCTGGCCGCGACGAAGCGAACGCCAAGAGCCGATGCGGGCTGGCTCGAAGCAGCCGAGTATCGCTCTCCTTTTCTTTTCGGACGCCATCTCCGTCCAACTCGCGGGTCCCCGCTGCGCAGGCGCAATCGTCTGATATTTGAAAAAAGAAATAGATATATGTATAGATTAATTCGCTCGTCGCTGCGTTCGCCACACGGCCACACCGAGAGAAACGATACGAAACGGACTGCCAATGAGGAATTTAATTGATCGCGAGGCTATAATAATGAATTAGTATCGGACCGCTTATATTGACCTAATCGCGACCTTCTATAAGAATAAAAGAAAACGGCAATTTATCTCCCATTCTCCTCGGAAAGTCGATCGATTGGCCATATCTAATTGCTGCATCAGGTAGGCTAATTGTTTCGGGGGCAACGTCATTCCAGTTCACGGAAAAGAGTGCGAATCCCCTTAGCGAGAAAAGAAAGAGCCGCCCGAGTGGCGTGCAGAATCGGCGTAGCTGGGCCGGCGCTGAAAAACGTCTTTTTAATTGCAGCGATGCGAAACAATCGATCCCTCAAGACGGAAAGAAGAGGAGCGAGGAGGAGGTGGCGACGCTGAAGGAGGAGGCCGCGAGAGAGACAAGTCGAAGGAGGACCGGAGCGGCGGAGGCGCGGAGGAGGAAGCGGCGAAGAAAAAAAATAAGGAAGGAAGGAGCCGCGCGGGGAGAGAGCCTTGGGGGGCACGGAACACGGGCGATCGGGCCGTCCGACCAATCGGCGGGCCGTCTCTTCGGCCGAGTTCGGCATCATCGCTTCTCTTGGCGGCGGCCGACGGGCCAATTAAAAGCGGCCGCTCGGCGCCGTCGACTAACCGTCGACGAGTGACGGAGCCCGCACGGAGGGCGCCTGCCTAGCCGCGCGCGCGCTCGCCTACCCGCCGCCGCCGCAGGCCGCTGCACGTCTCCCCTACAGAGGTCCCAAGCTGCGCCGCCGCCGCTGGCCGCCGTCTGCCGCCGAGCGAGAGATATAGCAGCAGCCATCTTATATTTTGCCTTGGAGAAAAACAGAGTCAACAGAGGCATTGTACCCCGCCGAAATGTGCCATCTCGCCGTAGCCTGAGCGCAGGTGGATCGGAAGCCGAGGCCAGCCGTGCCGCCTATATGAGGCACCTCTTTCACCACAAGCCTGGACCACTACAGTAGCAAAGGTTAGTGCGCCGATCGCGCTGAGCACCGTCCGCGGGCCGCGCGCCTGGCCCGTTCCCCTTCACCTCGGCCGCGACCTCGGGCAAGCGAGCGCGCGCGCGCCACTCGCGCGAAGGTCCCGGCCGAACCCGGGGTACGCGGGCCTCGCCCGCGCGCGGCCGAGAACAGCCGAGCGTCGCCCCGGGTGGACGGGGGCCCCCGGGGTCGTCCCGATGCCCCAGCACCGAGCCCCTCGCAGCGCCCACCTCCTCGTGTATCGAGTCGGCGACTTTCGCGCTGCCGCGGAAAAGTTATGCAATCAGCTGATCGGCCAACTTCGCTCTGTCACTTGTCAAAAATAAATGTTGCCAGCGCACCGAGAGCGATGCCTCTAACCTGACATGCCTTGGCTGCGTTGGCGCGCTTTTCGCATCGCGGCGCTAGACTATATAGTGATCGCGCGTACCTACCGCGTACCCCGCGCCCCTGCCCCCTCAGGCATTTACTGATATCTCTCTGGCTTATTCTGCAGGTGGATTGGTACGCAGGATATGAGCAGTTTGTCAAGCGCAACCTGACTCTGCTCCCCCAACAGCAAGCAGCGCAGACGCTGCATCATTCCCAGCAGCAACAGCAACCGCTGGCTCAGCCCCAGCAATCGGATATCATGACATCCATGTTCGAGCAGCAGATCAAAAGCGAGCCTATGGGCTTCTACTCGGTTGCTTCCAGCAGATCTGATGGCTCCAACTCCATGGTTAACCTATCGGATGATCGCGAGGAGCTCTCCCAACAGGAAGGTCACCTTCAGCAGCAGCAGAACATGCAGACTCATCAAATACAGCAGCACCAGGTGCAGCAGCACGAGCAGCACGAGCAGCAGCAGCAACAGCAGCAGGAGCACAGTCCTATCATGCACGAAGAGTCACCCACCAGGCAGAGTACGGGTCAACAAACCGTCAAGGAAGGCAGCAGAGCCAAACCACAGCCTTGCAAAGTTTGTGGCAAGGTCCTCTCCTCGGCCTCTTCGTACTATGTGCACATGAAGCTGCATTCGGGTAACAAACCTTACCACTGTACAGTGTGCGAAGCCAGCTTCTGTCGCAAGCCCTACCTCGAGGTGCACATGCGTACGCACACGGGCGAGCGACCCTTCCAGTGCGAGCTCTGCTTAAAGCGGTTCACACAGAAGAGCAGCCTGAACACTCACAAACGCGTACACACAGGCGAGCGGCCGTACTCCTGCGACATCTGCCAGAAGCGATTCGCCGTAAAGAGCTACGTGACGGCGCACCGCTGGTCTCACGTAGCCGAGAAGCCGCTGGTCTGCGAGCGATGCTCGCTCACCTTCACCTCCAAGAGTCAATTCGCCATTCACATCCGCACCCACACCGCGACCACGACCTACGAGTGCAACATCTGCGGGCGCACCTTCGTGCGCGACAGCTACCTTATCCGGCATCAGAACCGCGTGCACCGGGACATGTCGGCGAGCGTAGCGAGCCACGAGCCCGGCACGCCGCAGAGCACCGGCGCTGGCACACCCGGCCCCGGCTTCGAGAGCCCGGTCTGCGACCTGCGCTACAACGAGGGGCCCTCCTCGCTGGACGGCCTCGGCCAGCCGGCCGGCAAGGCCGGCATCGCCGTCGAGATCCTCACCAAGAACAACCTGCAGCTGCCGCTGCCGCTGCTGCACCCCCAGACGACCAACTAGTGCTCGCCCGAGCCGTCGGAGGCCCACACTCCGGCGCAGCAGACCCCGGGCCCTGGTTATCAGCTGGAGGAGAGCCCGAGCCCCCAGCAACTCTACCCTCAGCTGTCTTCGTCGCCCCTCGAAGCGGAGCAGCACCAGCGACATCAGGCCCTGCACCCCGCGCTCTACCTCTACGCCCAGTACAGCAACGCCAACCCAGCGATATCCTACTCCGAGTACGTACAACGTAATAACACGTGAGAGAGAAAGAGAGAGAAAGAGAGGAAGAGAGAGAGCCTAGCGAGGAACGCCTGATTCGCCTCTTCTTCCGAGGACAGCCGGCTGACGGCGCTGCTGGCTCGTCAAGCTTTAGTTCTCGTGTCTTTTCTTTTTCAGCCGACAGTTTAGCTTTAGCCAGCGGGTTACATTTGTTAACTACTGACACGGGGCGAGTGAGTAAGCCCTTCGACTGCTCAGCGTGTTCGAATCTTCCACTCTTTTCTCATTGCCATCGCCTGTGCTGATATCAATTGAAAAGTTACTTTCACGCAGAGTCCAGTGTCGAAGCGTTTTGGTTTTTTAAACGGTCCCGCGCAAGGGAGAATAAAAGGTAGCGGCCGTGCACCACTCGATTGTTGCGTAGCAAAGCCTTTGCTTTTTCTTTATTATATTGTCTTCTTTCTGAGCGCGACTGCAATGCATCACACACGCCCACACTCACACATATTTATATTATATTTTTAAAGGAGTTTTAGTCACTTGGATCTGTGATATAGGTAGTAATTATTGTCTAAGGGTTTGAATATTGGTTTAAAACTATTTCGATAAATCGATTGATCTTGAGAGAAATAAAACGAAAAATTGTAAGCAAGCGAGCAAAGATGTTAAAAAAAGAATAGAAGGAAGCGGATAGGGCAATGTGCGCCGGTCAGTTAGAGCTTGTCTAACCGCGCACCAACCCAGAAACCATTGGATCGTTAAATTTTGGTCGGCAATTAGCAAGACTATAGAGGATAATAATTCGAGCGAGTCGAAGTTGCATCGAAAAAAAATCGCGGGGAATCGCGCCGCAAATCGGCTGATCTCGCCCGCGAAGATTTGTATCGGACGGAACTTTTGTTTACCGAGCTGCCTCGTCGAGTGCAAGCGCAATCGGTTTATTATCGTTTCGCACGCGCGTCGCTCTATTTACGTTTTTTTTTCTCCTCGTCGGAAAAAAAGACAACGTCGTCGAGTGCAGGCAGGCGTCTTTTTTTCATTATCTCGAGAAGCGGCGAGAGCGAGATAGAGTGAAAGTCCTGCAACTGATCGACCACTCGTACAGACCCAAACAGCTCCCACTCCTTATTAATATTATTGCTATGATCGGTAGATCTGCTATCGCTCAGCGCGAATTACTGGCGTGACTCGCGTAATTCGACGTTCTTATCGGAAAGAGACGACGCGTCGCACGTACACTCGTCACTTTCGAGTTTGTAATACGATTTATTGAGAGATGAAAAAATAAAATAAAAAAAATTGTCAACTATATCAAGCCACTGTGGTTCATGCGTGAAAGCTCATGCTGCGCTAGAAGCTTTATCTTTCTCGATCCGAAGCTTTCCTTTCTCTTATTTTTATTTTTTATGTTTTATTTTTAATTCTTTTTTTCTAATATTAGTTTTAACTTTTTTTTTATTTGTTTCTAGTACTCGTCCATCAGGCCCAGACTCCTTGTTTTTTTTCTCGCCTTCATGAACTCTCGCTGACTAGAACGCTGTGAATCACAAATAGGATATTGCGTTTGCTTCTTTCTCTCTCCGAGGCTTTAGAACCGAGAGGACGAGCAACTCCGTTTCTCTTTTTTTTTCATTTGTTTTTCATTACGAGATCATAGCAAGAATGTATTTCCTTCTTTTCTTAGTTCCACGTGCGTAGATGTACTTACTTTATATCTCGGTATCGACTGTGCTTATCATAACTAAAAAGCATAGGGGATATTAAAACGTGGATCATTATATTCCGACTTGGATGACGAAGCGAAGAACATGGCAAAGATATGTTTAAAAATAAATGAAAAATAGAAAAAAAATTCGTTGCGAGTGTAAAAACGCCGCAAACGCAGGGCTGTTACATTGAGCGTTAATTATTAGTTTAATCGTTTTTGCATACTAACGCAAGGCTTACACACATTATACACGTACACACAGGTACAGAGCCGAAGTGAAACGCTGATATATTTTTATATCTACGCAAGATCACAAAAAAAATTTGTTATTATTTGTTATATTAGGGAGAGTGGCGAAATCGCGGGAGTCGCGGTTGGTTCTTTCACAGTATATTGCTTCCTCCCCCGCACTGTTATACCTACGGCGACTCTGTCGATCGGGCTAAATCTTCCAGAACAAAGCTCGACGGAGGCTTGGATTTATTTCCGATTTTTCAGCGATTTATCCTGTCAATGAAATTGACAACGCGGATGAGAGAATTGACGAGCACTGCCGGTTTATTCAATGACGATTAACTTTTTTAATCTTTAAGACGTTCGATTGTTCGTTATCGCTTGGAATTGTGAAGGAGCTTATTAAAAAAAAACTGGCGCTTTTTTGCTTCCCTATTTCTTTTCTCTCTTTTTTCTTAAATAGTTGCTTATAGCGATTCTCCGATCGGTGCGCGACTCCGCACTCGAAGCACAAGGCTGACTCGTTTGCAAAAAAAAAGTCGAATCAAGATGGTTGTAAAATTGTACATAGGAAGAAAATTTCGAGGAAGCACGGCGTAGCTGCACATAAAGCTTCTCGCTCCCTTGACTTTTCGCCAACGAAAGAAACGGAAAAGCAACCATTTCCTCGTCACGAGATTCAGCTCGAATCGCGATTGCGCAACGGCTGCTGCTATTACAATAAAAAGTATCGGCAATGTATTCGCAGTTTGTTTCCCGGACTTCGAATCCGCAGCGAGACCGGCCTCGCGCGGTCTCAAGTATCAAGCCGCGCCTTTTTTCTCCGCCTGTGTCCTATAGCGCCGAGCAGTAAGCTCTCCCGTTGCACGCTGTTCGATTAGAAAAAATAGGCATCGCGCCTAGGTACTTAGTGCCTTAAACTTCTTAGCAGCACCACGTTTTTATTAGAGCGGCTTTTGAAATTTCCTTTTGACAAAGCAAATTCTTTCTAGAGGATTATTGCTGCACAGTCACCTCACTCCAACGAACGATTAACCGATTGATATTTCTCAAATACTCTTTAAAAAAAAGTTGCTCAGTCTTTCAAGTCGACGTTTGAGTTTACTCTCTAACCAATCGTTTGTAGGGCCCCGCAAATTGTCCGCGATCGATAAATCAAGCTTACGGTCTAAAAGATTGCAGTGAAAAGTACGAAAAGCGTAATAGCTTTAAAGAAACAAAAAAAAAATAAATAAATAAATACATAAAAAATACCGTGAAACAATAGGACTGCGTCCGTCATTTCTCCACTCTCGCCTACCTAAAGTAGCAGTAGATAGTTCTTATTTTTATAGAGGTTTTACCGTGCTACCGTAAGTCTTAGAGGCCTGCGTATAATAGAATTTTTGTAGAAGAGTTTTTCATAGGAGGTACTAGAGAGAAAAAAACGAAAGAACAAAATAAAATAAATAAATAAATAAATATATTAAGAAAATTAAAAAAAATGCAAAAGAACGAACGAACGGAGGATATACGAGTGCCGATCGCTCTTACGCAAATTATTAGCGGGAAGATGCTGAAAATAAAAATAATAATAAGAAAAGAAATAACACTTTTGTAATAGCAGTTGCAATTTATTAAAAAGAAAAAATAAGCGGGGTCGACGAGAATAAAAGAATAATTTTTAAATGAAAATAAATAAAACGCGATCAAAGCTTGACAGGAACACGTACATAGTTTTCACCGACATATCCTGGTTAAACACATCCTTTAAACGGTAAAGATGAGAATAAAAAAATACTGCGTACTAGTTAACTACATATATACATGTTACATAGGCTATTTTATGTGTAAACAATAATTCGTAAATTATCACTGTACGAAACCATAGGTACATATTATATATATATTATATATATATAACGATGGTACAACTAAGGCAAGTATGTACTGTACATAGCTGTCACTTACCTTCTGCCCACCCGCATACGGATTATATATATGAAAAAAAAAATTATATATATAATATAAATACATATAAATATATAAATACAGCCCCCATTATATATTACAAGGAAATAAAAAAAGCATTAACCACTGTTGTACTAATTCTGAGTTACAATGATTATTCGTCTTGATTATTATTGATTATTATTATATTATTATTATTGATTGTAGATTACTACCTTTATTATTTTTCGATTATAAATATTAAGTATCTATTATTGTACCATTATTATTATTATTACGACGAACAATGTACTAATAATGCTATGTATAATTAATTAGAAAAATACGCTTGAACAATTTAGCGAAAGTAGACCCTCACTTTTAGTACATTCACTTTAAATGCAGAGAATAAATAAAAAAATCGGTCATTGGGAGAGCTTCTTGCTCTTTGAAAAATTGGATGCTACCTCAATTTTATGATAAAAAACGAAATCAATAAAAAAAAACTGTGAAAAACGAATCGCGTCGCAAATTAAAATCTGTACGAGCGTAGAGCAAAAGGCAAGATGCATGTCTAAGCGAGAGAGAGAGAAAAAAAGCGAGGATTTAAAGAAAAAATAAATAAAGGGTAAATTAGCGAACGGCTGGCCTGCAGCGACCTCACACTGTGATAATTGTAAAGAATATTATTTAAATTGTAAGATTCGTTGTATTAAGTGAAACGCGTCGTGCAAAGATTGGCGATTCTTTTTAGCTTTGCTAAGGAGTTTCTGCGATGAGCTATGTTTAGAATTCGTTTTCCTAATTTTTATGTCTTTCAGCGAGTTTTTTTTCTTTATTATTTTTTTATGTAGTGTAATGTTTTGTTTCTTTTCTCCTCCATTTTTTTAAACAAATGTGTCTTCAAAGTAATTTGTTCTTTATTTCTTTATCCACCCACAGATACTAACTTTTTGTGTAACAAATCGTTGATACATCTCGTAACTAGTCGAAAAATTTAATCTGATTTTTGTCTAATAACTATTATACTATTAATTTATTAGACTCGACGGACATTCGTTTTTTTTTTTAAATTGTAATATTGCAGCTGTGTACGATTAAAAAAGTAATAATTTTTTACTGTTTCATTTTTTGACGTCTAACGAAAAAAGAGTTGAAAAAAAATTTGGCGAGTAAAAGCGAGCGAACCCCTCCGTACGTGCTGCGAAGTGATAATGTTCTGTCGTTACTGTTGCTGCTATTGCAAGCTGTGAAGTGAATTGTTCCAGACGAGCCATAACGAACGCGAGAGGAATGAATTTATTTTTTCACAGGATCGAGCTCACAGCGAAGCTCCACTATGCCGAGCGTATTATTTTTTAATGGAAGAAAAAAGTGTTTTTTGCAAAGTGGCCTTTTACCGGGCCGACTATAATAAAGGTGTAAAAAAAAGCATAAGGGGAAGCAGCGCTCTAAGCTCGATCCCACCTTGCCCTTTATATCATTTAATCGTCAATGCAGCCTATTCCTCTGTCAACGAGTAGAAGACTGCAAAGGATTCGGTGATGTTAGATTGTACAGGGCCAATAACGAAGGCCCCGATGATATTTTCAGTATATTACATTGTGATGTTAGATTAAGCTGTGGACCTAAGTCGGTGAGCTATGCTGAGGTCGCTGTAGTCAGAGTTGACGCTAGTGTGAGGGATCACTTTCACATTTTTTTAGGCCACTTGACAAACGAAACGATAACGAAAGCCATCTCTATTCTCCAAAACAAAAAAGGCAACAAGTAAATAGATAAAATAAAAGTAAAAAAAGTAAAAGCGTTATGGCAAAGAAAAACATAGGCGAATAACTGTCTCTGGATTATCGAGCGCAACAGGAGGAAATGTATATTGTAATCGGCAGGCAAACTACAATGTAGTTTGTTCGTACCGTCATGAACAAACGGAAACACTTGTGTAATAAAGTAGATATCCATAGACAAAAATTAGCCTTTTTATTGAAAAGAAATAATTAATAACTACTCTATTTCCACGTCTACATTTGCCTCTTCCACGATGATCTGCTCAGGTGGTAGGGCTGCTTGTGTGGGCAGAGGATCTGGAGATGGAGTGTACATGTTGCTAGCTGTATGTACTTTCAAATATTCTCCTCCCTTTTCCTCATATTCCTTCCGACTTACTAGATATTCTGGTAAATTTCCACTTAATCCAAAGTCTCTCGCTCCGTACCACGCATCTAGACTAGTATTTTTAGCAATGTTTACTTGAAACTTTGATTGGAAAGGCCTGATCTCTTCAAGTTCGCGCCTCAGCCGTTGCAGCAGACCAGGAAAAGCAGCTGACCCTCCGGTCAAAAATACATTTCCTACCAGACGATTTTGCTCTTCGGCAGTGTATCTTTTCAATACGAAATCTATTGTTTCGGCTATACCAGCTTCCACCAAACCAATCATAGAAGGTTGGAAAAGAAGTTCTGGTGCTCGTAATCTTTCTAATCCTACATGTAATTGATGCGTTTCTCCGGGTGTCATTTGGACGCTTGAAGTGCTTGCGTTCGCGAATTCCGGGTCGTGGTGTCTCAGTACATCCTCAAGTTCCAAAAGTTTTTCCTGTTCTAGTTCTGAATCTGAATCTCCTCCTTCCTAAAAATATATTTTCAATTTTAAAGTTTCATCTTAAAATCAACGAGAAAAAAAGTACTCTATAACTTACCCTATTTATCACTTTATATACATCCCAGTCTTCATCTCTCATTCCAAAATCATCATCCCGTTTATCCTTCCTTGCAAGTTGGCTGATTATTCTCATTCTTTCTTGAGCAGCTGCTGTTCTTCGTTTAGCCATATCTTGTCGTCGCTGCCTTTTTGCCATTCGTTTTTCTAAAATTTCTTGTCTAAAAAATATTAAGGATTATTAGTGACGTAAAAATTAAAAATAATTAATTTAAATTATGCAAATTACCTTTTCTTCCTGACACCTGTTATCCACTCATCAAAATCTTGTTGATCTTTTGGCTGCAATAAATTTGTTTTTATTTTTGGTTTTTGTTCTTCTATTACTATATTTTCCTCCTGTGAATTTGCAGCAACTATCTTTTGTCGAGTCCTTTCAACTTTAGTTTGTAAAGTATTTATCATTTTGATTAAATCTGCTTCATTTGCTAATGAATAAGACTGCAAAGCTTCCTTAAATTCTTCAGTTTCTCCTTCTTCTAAAAGATCTTGAATGGCCAATAACTGATTTAGTTGTTCTTCATCCTCTGCTAACTATAAAATAATAGTTTTTCACGTAATTTTTCATTTGCACTGAAATTAGCAATGCTATATTTTATTTTTATTACCCTTTCTTCTCTTTTCCTAGCATTTATTTCCATTAATCTTCGGGCAAGTTCTCGTTTTCTTTCTTTCTGTTGTTCGACTGTAAGACCAGGAGCAGCTGCTGGTGCTACATAAGGTAACTGTACCCTGATTACATTATTGTCATAATACTCTACATCAGCCCATTTTGAAATTTCTTCTTGATAATGCAAAGCAATCATAGAATGGTTATGAATCAATTCCTAAAAGTACAAATGGCTATATAAAAAATATCGATATTTTAAAATATTATTTGACAATGCAATTTCTTTTACCTCAGCTCGACTGAGAGATATAGCATTTACATGTGCTGGATATTTTAACTGTAACAGCCTGTGCATGTAAGATGTTATGTGAAAGCCTCCAAGATTTATTCTTCTTGCATTTGCTGCATCAGCTTTACCATCGAGTACAGGAATGATATGGGTTGCTTGATATCCTACACTCACTATTAGTCCATCAGAAGAACAATTGTTGTGTTGATATGAGAAAAGACAATCTACTCCATAAGCAATAGAAGGGATATTGTAGCATTCAAACAATAGTTCTGCCATTACTGCAAATTAAAATTTTTTAGACATATTTTATTTAAACACTAATTGTAAAATATATAAAATTAAATAAATTTTAAAAGTAAATCATTATTAAACTTACGATTTCTAGAATAATTAGGATTTAAAAATGTCTCAGTTAAAATAATAGGATGATCGACAGATCCTTCAGTATTGATACCCATGTGCGTAAAAGTATAATCAAATATTTGTTCCTGAGCTTCAAAATGAGTGACTACATTTCGATCAAATTGAGTTTTTAACTGAAATCTCATAGCTTCAATATTGGCAATATCATTTCCAACTTGTATTTCTCCATCTTTTTTCCCTCGCTCCTTGCGAGGCTTGGCAATCAAATTTTTGAATACCAGTTGTGGTTCTTTTTCAGTAGCCCAGCCCACTCTGCAATTATAAGAACCTGAAGATCAATATAAATATTTTCATTATTTTATCTTTACAAATTTTTCTAAAAAAAGAATAAAGGTTATGTACCATTATCAATAACAAGAGGGGTTGATTCAGACTTTACTTTTTCAGAATAAACGTGAATTATGTCTGGCACAGCTCTTACATCCTTCAATTCGAGGACTTTCATTTTTTATTTAAAGGTATTTTCGATGAATATTAAATTAAAAAACTATGTTATAATATTCTATCCCAATCGTGCAAAACATAATCATCGAAACTCGCGCTAACGCTGCCTGGAAACAGCGACATCCTTCGTTATTTTTAGGTACTTCCGTGATACTTTATTCACATATGATAAATATGCTAAATTTATAATTTAAATATAAATTGATTTTTTACACGTTTAGTAATGAAGACATAACATTATTTTTTACAAATTGATAATTAAAATAATCAAATATTTTGTTTAATAAGATGCATTTTAACGTGTAGTTTGAAGTATTTTTCGAGATGTCAGCACATGAGTACTAATAGGTGCTGCCCTCTATTTTTTGGAAGAGAACAAGATAAAAATCAATATTTCAATATTTAATTCTATATTTAATAACTTACTAAATTTATTTACAAAAAGGAATCTTATTTAGTTGGAAAAGTATTGCGTTTATTAAAACATTGTGGGAATCAAAAAGTATTAGCACCTACGCAAATTATATTAACTGGTGTAAATGCGTACAATTAATATAAACTACTGTATTGTAAATAATGTACATACAAAGACATTCTCGACGTAGGTTATTAATAAATAAATTAATTAATTTAATGAAATATAAAAATTTAATAATCCAATATAATACTTAATTTACAATCCCACTTGATCTTGAAGCGCTTTTGCACGAGTTATTAATTCAGATACATCCTTTCCTCTAAAACAAAAATAAATATTTCGTAAATAATTTTCTAAATAATTTCATATTAAATACTCATTTAAGTCGAAGGTAATGTGCCAGTATTTCAATATCAACTCGAATCTTAAAAGAAACACGAGATTACATTCAACTTAAATGCGATATGTAATATTGAAAACTAACATTTGAGAAAGATTTGACTTAATAGTGTCGAGTTGCAATTGTTTAAAAACAATTTCTGTTTTTTCATTGCTTTTTTCGGCATCATTAAGCAAAGCTTGATTGGCATTTTTTTTCTTCTTTAACTGCTCGAGGCGAACATGCAATTCTTTAACCTTATCCGACATCTTCTTGATCTGCTCACCTTCGGCTCGCTCCGCCGGATTCATGTTTGGCCCTTTTAAATGAACTAATCTAAGAACTTCTTCTGCTCTGTAAGATTAAAAAAGTTACATTAGTTTCTTTTTCCTTGACAAATAGTCAATCGATCGTCCAACGTTTAATCATTTATTTACCTTCGAGCAAGTTCTTCTTGTTTGTCTTTGATATCCTCGTATCGTTCAGCCAAGTTTCCGGCCTTCTCTTGCAAACATTTCTTTGTTTCTATTAAATTCTCGAGCTCTTTCAATTGATGAGTTTTTAGTGCTTTTAGCGTCCGCACTTTCCTTCCAAATTCATCTCTAACTTTATCGTGATGAATAAAATGTTGCTTACGGAAGACGGTTGTTGCTCGATATAATAACTTTCAAATTTAAATTTAAATTTAATATTTTAAACAGTTTAATCAAATAAAACGAAACATTTTAGAAGGATCTCACCTCCAAGCATTCTCGAGGGGAAAGATTTTGCCGCAATCCAATCATAGTAATCGGCTGGGACGTTTCTCTTTTCAACAATTGTTTGATGTGACTATCGAATGACTCTTTAGTGATCTGTTACAAAACAAAAAAATTTAATTACTTTTTTCGAATCATCGACGCACGAATATTACTCAACCTACTTTCTTGCTAGGACTCTGCATAGGAGCAGATTTTTCTATTCTGGGTATGTAATAAAAATCGATGACAGATAAGTCAATGACGACTCCAGTATGGAGTAATGCGATTAAAATGCAGGGTTCCTGGAGTAGTCCGAAACCCAAAGTTGGAGTGGCTTCATCTTTACCCGTGTACTTTGTACGCGTGCTAACGAGATACTGCGCACTCGATTGCTTTAAAAGATTTGGGAGATAGAGCTCGCTACCTTCTGCAAATAAAATTTAAAAGGTTAATCGATTTTTCATTTTTCACTTTGAATTTTCATTAAATTTACCATTGTTAGCGTTTATATACTCATCAAGTTGCGTAACCATTGGAACGTTAACAAGATGAATTCCAGCATTATGCGAGCAAAAATATCTGCAAAATTTTCAATTAGTAAATATTACTTAGTTAGTAAAAAAAGTTATGAGATAAATATGTAAATTGTGCTAAATACCTTGATCGATTTTCCCTATCACCGTGTAAATGAATTGGACAAGTATATTTTTTGTCATTATCGGTATAAAAAAGTCCCAGCTCCATTTCAACGCATTCGTAGACGTACAAGGCTTCGTCGGGAGTGTGAAGACTGTAGGTGGAACCGTACTGAGACCACGTCTATTAAATGAATTTATATTTTAAACGTTTTTTCCCCGCAAATTTCCGAATTAATCTGTTGTCGTTTATTACCTTTTTATCGTCATCATCGGAATATTCGCTTAACAAAATAGCGTGGTAGATTTTTCCCGAGCAAGAGGCTATAATTACGATTGGAGGAGTCGTTTGCAAGCACATGATGGAACAGGAATCGACTCCGTAATTGTCCACTGTTTGTGGATACATTGATAGACTTCCGAAAACGACTGGTTTATTGTTACTGCAAGTGAAAAAAAAAACAAATTTGATTGAACTCTAATTATTTAATTATTTTTCTACAAGAAATCGCATACTTTAATAAAACGTTGCCCTGGACAATGAGTACGTCGCCGTTGCCACGAAGAACTAAAATTGGCCATTCGATTTCTTTCCACGAAACTTTGTTCTCCTGCAAAAGAAACTTGAATTAACTCTCACTCGACTTTAAAAATATACTTTTGGCGTAACAAATAAATAAACAAGTTTTACGTCGATCTCCACGCTCTCCTGCTTAACAGTGGGCGTGGCAAAGTCAAAATCCACCGCAGTGTCCCCCAGGGACGTAAAATTTGGAATTTTCGACGGCGAGTGTAAGGCCGGTCCTACTTTCCACGTTCTCGTTAACTTTGGCACATCTCCGATCTCGCAGTCGTAAAGTCTAGAAGCAAAATAGATATTGTTAAAAAGAATCAATAGCCATGTTCATTCAATTCCAAAAGAATCTCTTACTGAAATATATTGTCCGAAGTGAGCACCAGCAGATGAGAATCCGTAGCGGATCCCGGATGCCATCGGGCCTTCCGAATCTCCGTGGTCGACAAGTACGAGCAGCATCCGTCCAAATTGTAACTTCTGCGCAGAGCAAAAACAAAAAAAAAAAAAAAAACAAACGATCAAAGGATGCACATTTTAGTAGAAAAAAAGAAACCCAACGTAAAATTCGCAGGCGAGGGAGTCTTGCAAACGTTACGTCGCTGAATCTCTCGCTTGGAAAAAAAAAGAAAAAAAGGGGTAGAGGCGAGAGGATGGCCGGACAGATGCAGCGTGCCTCTCATTTCCCACCCGCGCGACTCTCCCGGTTACCTTACGAGCTGAGAGAACGATTTAAATTCCACGTACGGCGCGCGGCCGCGAGATAATCGCGGCCCGGCTGGAATTTTAAATAAAATAGCGGTAATTATAATCCATTAGAAAGCCCGCGCGAACCCGGACGAATCTCGTCTGAGGTGCGGCGATCGAAGAGGGTTGCGCGCACCGTTGTTTAGCGAAAAAAAAGGGTATAGCGAGCGTCAAAAAAAAAAAGAGAAAAAGAGCCGAGATTCCGCGGTCGGACGTAGGCAGCGGCTGAGTTAGAGGCGTCCTGTGTCGCGTTTCGTATATTTTATTATTACTCGTAGTTTCGCGTGTCCAGAGGCGCGCGCGCGAGGGAAGGAGAGGGCCGCCGCGCGCTGGTTAGCTCGGCCGTTATTAATGTCCCCGGCACGCACACGCGCGCCGGCCGGCCGCGGAGCGAGAGTCGCCGAGTGAAAAATGAAACGGAGGGAAAGAAAAAGGGAGGGGAAGGAAAAAAGGAAGGGCGAGCGGTACGCGCGCGGTCTTAATAATTGATAAAAATGTATGCACACGCCGTATACGAGCAGTCAAAAGGGCGCGAGCTCGTCGGGGCTATCGCTTTTCGCGGCCGCGCGTTGACAAAGCAGCCGCGCGCGATTTATTCCCACTTTTCGGGCGAATTTTTCCTCGTTCCGCGACTATTTTTCGGAATTATCAAAATTTATATACGGCGCCTCCGCGTTCTCTATCAGAGGTGGGGGGCTGCCCTTTGCTTACATTAGGCGCCGTGGACGCGCGCCTTGATAATTTGACCTCACGTGCTGCGCGCTCGGACAATAAAATTTCCTATCTCCCCGCGCGTCTAGCGAGAGAGCCGGCATAATTTCCCGGAGAATAATAAATTGGACAAAGGGAAAGGAAGCCCGCCGCGGCAGTTTTGCCTTTCATCAGGCGCGCCGGAGTCGCGAAAAAGCCCAAGCGTCGCTCCGTCGGAATTATTTCATTCGGCGAGGAGCCGCTGTCCGTCAAAGCCGCGGCGACCCCGCGCCAAGGATGCCGGACCCTCCGCTTCCTCTTTTTTTTTCCCGAATACATCAAGCCTTTTCTAAGCGCTTTTTGACCCTCCGCGCGCGGAACAAAAGAAGCCCACCTGCTGCTCGCTCTACCGCCACGATCTAATTAAGAAATCCTTAGGCGAGCGCCCGAGCCTGCGCGCGTACTTTTCTGCCTTTCTTCGGGGCACCTTTTTTTTTGTTTAAATGTGAATTTTCCGCGCGGGGATGTGTAACTGCAGAGGGTCCGTTTTGACGGACGATCGACTAAGAAGTTGACCCCGCGGACTCGACTGGCTCCCGGCGTCCCTCCCAACTTTGCAATTGAATAACTTTCCGGATTTTTCCTTCTCCGCTCTCTCGCTTAAATAACTTTGCTTTTATTTTTCCTGCGCGAAACTTTCTTATTTTATTTCATAAGCACTCCGCTCCTCGGCGGGATATTAACATTCGCCTGAAAAGTCTCCGTTCCCTCGGTTTTTCCGACGTCCCGTCTTCTTTTCGCGCGGATTTTTCGGCGAGAATCGTTATCCCCGGGACGAGGACGTCGTCGCCGCCAAGAGCCGGCTCTCGCCCCGCGCAGAGTAATTAGAAATACGGCTTACCGGAGGTAAATGGGCCGTGATGCCTAGGAATAATCGCCCTCCATCCCACATTTTTATCAGACGGTTATAGCGTAAGATCCTCGAGGTAGTAGCGCGCGCCGCACCTGCCTAACGACTATTTTATTTATGAAGAATCGAAAGAGAGGGGGGCGGGGAAAATTGTTGCCGCCGCGGGATTTTTAAGGGTGCACATCCGGCTCGGGGCGTCGTCGCGCTCGCAAATCCGGCGCTAGACGAATTCCGCCGGCCTCCCATAAAATCAGGATGTTGCGCGAAATATAATGACTAGGAGGCAGGAGGCACCGCGCGTAATTCATCCGGCAGTCCTGGAGGCTGCGACACCTGCGCCGCCAACTAAGCCCGTTAATTCTTGCCCCTCGCAAGAAGCCGGGGACCGAGGTGCCCCTCTCTCTCTATCTCTCGCGCAATTCCGGGGGAAATTTCCTGCCGGGGCCGGTTTTCCGCGAAAAAGGAATCGACGACGAGACGCGCGCGCGCGAACGTGACAAAAGCCCCCCGCGCGCTACGCGAAGAGTCTCCGCGGAAAAACGGCAAACAAAAGGCGGCTCCAGGCGCTGGCGGTAATTAAAAGAACCGACGCGGCGAAGGCTCTTCTTCTGCCCCCTACTTTTATTTTTTTTATTTCGTTAGGAACGGGAAGAGACGCGGCGTAGTTTTAAATGCGCGGGCGCGCGATTCTTTGATTAGAAGCCCGCAAGGAGAGCGGACCACCCCTCGGGTTTACCTCGCTGTATTTTTTTTCCATCTCCCTCTCTCTCTCTCTTTTGCCTCGCCTGTACTTTTGTCACGGATATTTATTTCGAGCGGTAAATTCATAAAAACGCGCGTGTGTCCAGAGATGCCTTATTTCCGCCGCCGACGCCTTTTTCATTTGTACCCGCAGCCCTCGCCGCGCGAGATGCGCATAATGAAGCTTTACAATGGAATTTCCTCTCTCTCTCTCTCGCAAAGTAAATTTTAATTTTCACTGAAGCGTATACCAACGGCCGTTCGGTCGTGTGCTTTTGCTTCGGTCGCGGGACGGGAGGAAGCGAAGTCTTACTTTTTCGATCGGACGCGCGCGACAAATCGGGGCCACCCCGCATAAACTCCGAGGCGCGACCAAATTGCGGTGGAGAGAGCGAGGCGGCCTTCCCCCCTCGATTTCTCACGCGCGCGTTCCCCCAATTTTTACGTAACAGCGAGCTTCTCGCCATCGGGCAGCGCGATCGATCAGGCCGCCGCCACCGTTTGCCCTCTTTTATCATTGCTCTGTTTACTTTAAAAAAGTCGCCCGCAGAGCTTGCGTATACATTATCTCACGACTTCCCAAATGTCCCGCGCGCGCGCATTTATCTTATTTTCCGAGCAGGCCTGCGGATTGACATATGTACCTTTTAAGTATTTACGCCGAGGAAAAAAATCTTGATTAAAATTCACCGTAGTAGTTTGTAATACTGTCAAAGGCGATATTTTTTATTTGCTTACATTCGTATGGACGTTTGCGTATATACACGCTGGAGCAAGAAAATAAAATTAAAATTTATGCACGAAACGAGTCACAAAGGACGCGAAAGTATTATAAAAAGCGTGAGATTTTTTTTAGTTTCCTAGTAAATGCTACTGGGCTTTTACTACATTTCGCAAAAGAATATTTATTACGAAGCAGCAAGAACATTTTTCTCAGCATCATTATCCTCATAGATTTATTAATTTTTCTTATCAAACCGCTAACGTTGCCAGTACTTCCCGACCAGTTCTCAAAAGTACATTAGTATCTGAATTCCCTAATAGCTGGCAAACAAGTTGAGCCCGCAGCTGCGAAAAAAAAGCGGGGCTCGCGAGAGCACACGCGCGCGACTGCATCGGACGCGCTCGGCGATGAAAGGCGGGGGTGGGTTCTCCCGGTGGGCTATGGATTACGGGCGGCGCGCGCGTGCTCCTCCGAGATTAGCGCCGGCTTTATATCGGGATTACATATGTAAAACCATTAGGTTAAATCATTTTTTCGCTCTTTTTTGCTTTAAATAAACGAAGGAGTTATACCGCGCGGCCCGGAGCCGATAGCCCCCAAAATATTCGAGGGCACGAATGGCCGAAAAAAGTGCTGCCGCGGCCCTTGTCTCACGATTAATCGCCCCGTTCGCTCGCATAAATTATAGATTTTTTTTCGTCGGCCGGTCGCGCAGCCGCGAGAGCGCAAAGACTAACGGTGCGCCAAGCGTTTTTCGCCACTTTACGAGCGGCATTTTTTCCCCGCGAGCAATCCCCATCAATCGCGGCGAGCTCTCTATAAATTTTTAACCCCCTCCTTTATTTCTCGCCTCTGCGCGCGCGATCAATCATCGAACGCCGAGCATTTAGCGTCGAGCTAATAAAAGCCCGCGGGGGAGGGGGAAGGCATTATACGCATAAATGCAGAGCCCGCTAGAATTCTGCCAAACGCGGAAAAGGATCCCGCCCCCGCGCATAATAAAGTCGTAAACGGGTAATCCTTAAAACAATAATTAGCGCGACGGCGGCTGCGGGGAGTTCGCGGCGCAATTCATTGCGTATACAATTAAAAACGGAAAGTTTTGAATAAAAGGTGCGCGCGCGAAGTTTGAGCGAGCGGGCGTCTTCACGGAGAGGCTGTTTATCTCCCGGCCGCCGCGGGGAGAGGCTAAATAATAGGTAAGGCCGGGGGGCGCGCGCTTAGAAAAGAAGGCGGGCGCGGGGAGGCCAAAGTGGTAATAGTTTTAATCCGGTGTCTTGAAGTCCGGATTTGGCGACGCGGCAGTTAGTGGGCGAAGCCACTTCGCGCTCTGATATCATAATCCGAATAATCGCCATTATTGCCGCCATTTGCTTAATCCGCGGCTCGTTGCGCTCGCGGCTCTTTCTCCCGCAGCTTTCGCTCTACGACTTTTGCACCTTTTTTTTTCACCCCCGGCTCTCTTCACCTTCGCGCAATCCGCAACGCGGACGAAATAAAAGCTTCGACAAATCCGAACGACCGCCTCGAATACTCCGCGTCGCGTAAAGAGCAGCGGAAGAGCTGAGTTATAGACGCGAAACGTTAGCTTATTAATCGCGCAGTTTTCCATGTAAATTTCGCCCTATTAGAAAAGCCTCCCGCCGCACGCGCGCTCGGATCCCGCTGATCACGTGCGCCGATAACGATGATACGGGGCAACTCTCCCGCGTGAACTTGTAAAATTATCCGAAATAAGATTAGAGATTTCGGAGGCCCGGGGAAGGGCCGCTAATGCCCGCGGAGATAGTGTGGCATGTGTTGTTGATGAGGCGGTTAGTATTCAGCCGCGGCTCTTCCCGCCCCCGCCAACTTTTCAAAACTAACGGGCTAAAGCCCACCTTAAGAGCCTCGCGAGCGCCGCCGCCTCCGTAAGAGCCACTTAATTACCGGATATTAGCCGCCGCCCTCGCGGTATTCTTCCCCGGAAACAATTCGATATATTCCCCGGCCGGGTTGACTTACAGGCAGGAGACGGCTTGCTTGCCGTTCTGGAAGAGGGCCTCCTTGCCCCAGCGCTTGGGCAGCTCCACCAGGACTATGCCCAGGCTGCCCCAGAGCGCCAGCTGCGTCGCCGTCTCGTTGATCGACAAGTGGCTCACGTCGAATATCGGCGGATCCGTCGGCTGCAGACTCTGCGAATCAGAAAAGAAACGAAAAGCTTTAAAAAATAAAACTCCGTTGCTCCTTGTTTTAAGGGGGCTTCGGCGTTTGCTGCCTTATCGAGGAGCACCGCGGGGGCGAGTGTTTATTAAATACTCGTAGATGTTTATTTTTTTTTAAATAATTGGTCGATGTTAAAAATAAGAAACTGTGGAATAGTTGTCAAAAAATAGCGAAACAATTTATTCGTTTAGCTGGGGCGTCAGAATCTCAATTTCGTTTCTTTATATTAATTTATCGTCAACCGTCTTTTTTTTTATTAAACTAATAGATTCCTTAAAATCGAAACTATTAGTAAATTCTTTATTCATTTTTAATGGACGCCCATAATTTTGCTCGGATTTTATTGATGAGTTCCATATTTTTTATTTATTTATTTATTTATTCCAGAGCAACAGTACATTACAGTTACAAAGTAACGTATATTGTTTCGCCGATCTGGAGATAAAAACAAGCATGGTAAAGACCTCTTAATCCATGCTTGTTTAAATAATTTAAAACTAACTTAAAACTAACTTAGAAACTACACATAACTTTCATTTTATTTAACATTTATATAATTTTGAAAAAA
>JAXIUT010000009.1:11903949-11919793 GCA_035586675.1 Eurytoma californica | reverse complement strand
ATAATATTTATCATCTACCCAGTTTGGTTAATAGTACCTCTATTTTCTTAGTTAACAATATTTTGAGATAAAAAATTGTATTTTAACTTCTTATAAGTTTACATTTTCTCTAATCCATTGTTTTAGTTTATTATTAGATACTTTTTTACTTATTTCTAGCTCTTTGAGATCAATCGATTTTAATAATTTGGTAGCGAATTATTAAAAAATGACATAATTAACCACGATATTTCTTTTTTGCCAATGAATCTGCTTTTTCAAATTTCAGAGCGTCCACGATTTTTATAAAAAACGCCGAAGAACTTAATGCTTGTTTTATAAGCCGCTTGCTTTCTTCGCTCGCAGTAAAAAATTAATCATTACTCGCGGGCTTTTCTTTATCCCGCTCTCAGTCGGCCGTCGATTAGAGGAGGCTTGTCTTCGCGCTTATTTTTCTAAAGAGAATCGCAGTGACGAGTTCATCAGGTGTCAGGACGAGGAAGAGAGGAGAATTCGTTTTAAGTCGCGCTCCGATCCGAGAGGGAGAGGCGGGATTTATTGTCGCAGTCGCGGCTAGCTTAGCGCGCCTCGCTCTGTCGCCGGGCTCTCATTCACTTTGCCGTCCCTTTGGGAGCTGCAGCGAAGAAAAAACAAAAGGCGCGAGCTACGCCGACGCCTTATTAATCCGGCGGAGGCGGCTGCTCTTTGAGGAAATTAAAAGAGCGCCCGGTGTAATGCGGATACATCCGCGTTCGCCCATCGGAGGAGGGGGGAAACCATTACCGTTCGCGAGCTAAGTGCCCGGCGGATCGCAAGCCTCTTTTGTATAAGGTGCCACCGAACAGCCTTTAGTTGTACGCCTTACGTAAAGGGACGTAACGGGGATAATGCTGCGGTGCGAGTAATTGGGCCCGGTCTTTATGTAAAAGTTATACCGAGGAAAAGAGGCTGCGCACGAGGAAAAAAAAGACGGGTGAAAGACCGGTACGCGAGATTACGGGAAAGTCCGCGTTCGGCACAGCTGATCTAATATTTAGGTAAGGCAAGAGGCGCGATCGAGGTCGCGCGCTCGCGGTTATTTCCCGCAGTTGGCTCGTTTCGCGCGCTTCCGGATGACGTGCGAGCCGATAAGGAAAGATGGGCTCCCAGACGAAGAGCTGCTACATCTGCAGCAGCGACAAGACCCTGTGTCCCGTTTTTCTGCCGGACAAGCAAGAAATATTCGTCGGGAGGAGCGTCGACACGAAAATCGCGGATCCCCAGTGCTCGCGGAAACAAGGTTAATTTTTTATCTCTCTCGCTCCTGTTGTCTCTCTCTCTCTCTCTCTCTTCTTTACTGCCACGCAAAACAGCTTGAAAATACCTCGCTGGAGTTCACTTGCGTAACGTTACTAACGTGCCACTAAATGACAACAAATCTTGAGTTGTGAAGATACCGAGTAACATAACCTATATTTGAAAACTTTCTTATTATACTCCTTGCTATACTGTCATAATTTTTTTAATTTTTTATTTATCTCGCATATTTGTCATACTGCCAGTTCGATTTTTTGCCAACTACGATGAACTGTCAGTATCCTTCGAGCAAGTGGGCAATCGCCCTTGTGGCTACAACGGGGCCAAGACTATCAAGGGGCAGAAGTACCCAGCTAGCCATGGAGATATCATAGAAATTTTGTATGGAAAGTATCCTTATACAATTGAATTTAATCCACCACCGAAAGTCAAGGTAGAGACTGAAAATTCAAAAAAGCGATTGCTTTCGCAAGAGTCTGAAGAAGATTCACAAGAATTACAGAATAACAAAAAATTTAAAGTCACAAGTGATCCTGATACTCGCCTAAGTATGGAAGAATCATCAAGTGAAAAGAAATCTGAAGATAGTAGTAGGAAAAATTCAGCTGGTACCAGTTTCAATAATTTTAGTATCCAAGACAAAACTGGTTCGTCGACAGAAAGTGGGACATGGGAACACTTTGGCAATAAGACTCTGTATGTATATACAAGTAATGGTTGCGAGGGACGATCAAAAGTAAATATTTCATTTTGTTTTGTTTTTATTTCATTGACATTTTTTATCAATGATGACTTTTTGTTTTATTTCATTTAAAAAGATAGCGGCTTATGATATGGATAAAACTTTAATAAAAACAATATCTGGATTAGAATTTCCTAAAGATTCTAATGACTGGCAATTACTTTATCCTGAAGTACCAAAAAAACTTAAAAAATTTTACCAAGATGGGTATAAGGTAGTCATTCTTTCAAATCAAGGAGCTTTAGGTACTGGAAAAGTTCCTCTTAAAGATTTCAAATTAAAAATTGAAAGACTTGTAAAAAAAATTGGTATTCCAATGCAGGTTTGTATTTATTTTTTTTATTTTTACTATTTTGCCTTTAATGCTTTATTTGATTTTTATTTAAATCATTCTATTAATTTTTAAGGTTTATCTTGCTGTGGGGCAAAGTCTTTATAGAAAACCACGCACTGGAATGTGGGATTTTTTGACTAATGAAGTATGCCAATTTTAAGTCTTTCTAACATTGCAATTTAATTGTATATAATATATTAATTTATTTTAGAAAAATGATGGAGTACCTATAGAAAAAGAAAGTTCATTTTATATAGGAGATGCAGCCGGTCGACCAGCCAATGCAATGAGAAAAAAGAAAGATCATTCTTTGGTTGATAGACTTCTAGCACTTAATCTGGGATTAACATTTGAAACTCCAGAAGAACATTTTCTAGGCCACAAAAAGGCCTCGTTTAATGCTCCAGTTTTTAATCCTAAAGAAGCAAGTAAAAATACAGTTCTTTATGAACCAGAACAAACAAAACTTATATCTGATGGGCAAGAGGTTAGCTTATTAATAATTGCAAAATAATAGTGTTGCTTATATTACACAATAATTTATTAATATTCTTTTAATAGCTAATCATAATGGTGGGTAGTCCTGGTTCAGGAAAGTCACACTTTGCCAAAAATTATTTAAAGAACTATTGTTATGTAAATAGAGATACTCTTGGAAATTGGCAAAAGTGTGTGGCAAAAACAGATGAAGCTTTAGCACAAGGAAAAAGCGTTGTTGTAGATAATACAAATCCTGATAAAATATCGAGACAAAGATATGTTGATATTGCTAAAAAGCACAAAATTCCAGTTCGATGCTTTGTAATGAGTTTGGATAAAGAGCATGTAAAACACAATAACATGGTAAATAAAATTTTCACCTTTAAATTCTTATGTTCGAAAAAAGCAATAAATTAATAATTGATAAATTTACAGTTTCGCATTCTGACAGATCCAACTCACCAAACCATCAGTGACATGATCATCAACAGTTACATGTAAGTATCTCCCACGAACAAGTGTAAAACATATTTAGTTGCGGCTTTGGTTGACGGGCGCTTGGTTTCTTGGTGTGCTAAAGCATGCGAGTGTAAGCTTTGTAGCTGTTTGTTACGTTGCATTTCTGAGTAATGTTTTTTATTAGCGACACAAAATCCCAGTTGGCCCGGCGTTGTGTAAGATTTGTGAAGCTGCTATTTTTGTTGTGCCTTCGTTTCTACACTCATTTCTCCATCCATATCTCGAAAACTGTCCCGACATCTTACAGAAAGAACTTTACTCCGCCAAGCGAGGAGGAGGGCTTTTCCGAGATCGTCAGGATCAACTTCGTGCCGTACTTCAAGTCCGAGGAAGACAGAAGGCTCTACGAGATGTACCTTCTGGGATAAGCTGCCTTTTTTAAAAGCGTCGAGAGGCGAGGCGAAGCGTCAAGGCGTGAAAAAGATTTTTACTTTTCACAGCCGATTCCTTCAGGCATTCCAGCAAAGTGTAAATTCAACGGCTCTTCATTTACTATGTAAATTCTGTCCGTACCGACATTCATACTCTATTTAATAATAAATTTATTTAATTTCGAGCGAAGATTCGCCTTTCTCTTCTCTTCTCTCTCACTATTTCCCTTTAATTTTTAAGCCCGAATGATTTAAGTGAAAAAAAAAATTCGCCGGCGGAGCGAGGCCTCGTTTGCGCGTATGTCGAGAGGGAAGGAAGCGCGTCGGAGGAAAAGCAGGCAGATAAGCGGCATTTTTACGTGCTCGTTACTTATCCGCAGAAAAACAAGGGAAAAAGGAGCGCGCGCGTCCCGTCTCCCTCGCTCGCTCGTGGTTATAAGCGCCCGGGTAATTATTTGGCCGAGCCCCGGGGCGAGATTCGCGAGGGAGCGCGCCTCTTCGATTCGGGGTCGCGGCAGCCGCGGGCTCCCGAGCGCCGATAAGCGCCCGTTAAAAATTGCAAAACGAAGCCAGCAGCCTCGATATTAACGCATCGCGGCCCTCCCCCTCGAGAGCTTCGTTAGCCCAGACATTCCTCGCTCGGGGCCAAACAGCCAGCGACGCGGGGGACGACGCTCCTTTAATTTTTCACAAAATTGCACTCGCGCGCGGAAAAAATATCCTTTATTGATCGTTTCGAATGCCGATGCGTGCGCGGCCCGTAAAACGGAATAAGAATGAGAGAAAGGAGCGGCGCGTTATTAGTCGGGCGCGTCGAGCAGCGACATTGAAAGGCGCGGGCACATCGGACTCATCGGCGGATCGAAGAAAACTCGAATTTTATGATAATGAAACGAGCGCCGGCGGCTCTGGCGGTCCTTTTACGAGCCCCGCTCTTGTGCGTGCATCCGAGCCGCCGCGGCGTTATTATTTTATTAAGTCGTATAGCGGGCGCTCGGTGAATGAGTCGGTGTGAGCCGAGGCTCTCGATGTGCGGGGGCACGTCGCGCGCGACCCATTCCCCGTCCGCCGTCCGCCCTTCCGCAATTCCAGCCAAGTATGCAGATCTAAGAATTCAAATGGTCACCGTAAAACGCCGGACAATCGCGCTCGTAAAGCACTATATTAAAATTCTATATCGCCGACGCTGACGCGCGCATTATCGCCAGAGAGGCGCGCGCTCCCGCGTCTTTCTATATATATGTGTGCGGTCGGAGCTTCCCGAACGCGCGCGCGGCTACCAATTTTTCATTTTGTTTCGAGCATGCTTAATTGCCCGTATAAAGCATCGCGGCTCAAACGATGTATGTTAAATTGCGAAAGGTATAAGCTTAGTTATCTTAGTTTAAATATCTTGTTAATCACGTTTAATGACGTCATTTTGTCGTTATGTGTTTCAAGCTCGCTTTAATGAAAGGGTATAAGAAGCAGACAAGCAGAAGAGCTTCCGTGATTATTAATAAATAGTTTTACGTATTTCTCTTTAATTTCTATTCTAATTTCTTTTTATTAAGAATTTTATGATTTTGTTGTTTACTTCACGTTACTTCTTCTTGTTTTAATGGCTAGGGGACACATACAAGCGTCCTGATATGCTACCATTCAGGTTATGAAATTTACTTCACGTTAGATTCGTAATACAGTGAATTGAATTGTTAGGCCATTTAATTTAAATTTATGTTCTATTTATTAATATTACAAGATTAAATTGTGAGAAATAATATCTCAAAAATGTGGTAGAATTTATTAAACAGATATATGATCCTTTCACTTTACACACTTTGTTTCTGTATTTTTTCATCTTCGGCTAGAGAATTATTTTTTGTGGCATATAATATAAAGCACTGCATTTCCTCATAATAAATCTAAAACGATATGTAACGTAAATTGAGTAAAGCTGGCGAAAATCGAAATTTCTTTTATTAATATCCCAAAATGTAAAAAGTTGCAGAAACCATCCAATTGAAAGCCTACATCAAAAGGTCACGATAGTTTTATTAAAAAAAATCATAAATAATCCTATTTTATTATTCGATACTTATCTCGAGTTTCGCAGCTCGAGCTGGGCTTTGGAATTTGCCGCTCGCGTCTCCGCGCGTCGCCGACTGTGTGGAGAGCTTGCGCGAGAGAGACGCGCATACATACTAGGCTCGTACGCGCGACGCCGAGGGTATACAAGCGCGGGGGTGCGGAGGAGAGGTGCCCTCCGGGTTATAAAGGGCCAAAGCGCCCGTGCGAGCGCGAGCCTGTAATGCGTTATTAATGAACAGCAAGAATTTCATTAAAGATTGTTTGTATATCAAACTGTCCACTAAATTATGCCCCCGTATCCCCGGCGTCGCCGTCTACCTACGCCCGGCGAACTATTGCAGCCGGCCCTCCCGGCACAACGCCTGCCAAAGCCCGTATCACGCGCGCTCGCGGGGCGCGTCCAACGAGGATCTTAGCCGATTTTTGCCGCCGGGGGCCTTCGAACTTGCCCAATTTACCTCGGCCGGGCCCATCGCTCTTCCTTATGGCTGCCTCCTTGCGCTCGTATGGCTGTCGCGTAGTCGGCTTATTAGTTCGCAACTTAAGCACCGGCTGCCTTTAAACTTGCCGGTCCGCGCGCGCCTCCTGAAAGCCCAAACACCCTTCGTACACACCGAAAAATAAAAGTCCACGAGTCGCGTGCCCTCGAGTGAGAGAAATGCGTCCGCTGTTAAATGTAAAAAAAGCGCGGGATATTTGTCTGAATTTCCCGGAGGGGGTGGATTTGAAATTGTCGGGTAAGTAAGGCGAGCAGCGGATAAATGATAGACGCGCGACTCTCCTAACGCGAACGAATGTCGAAATATACATCAGGCCCGTTCGCGCCTTCAGATTATTTGCCTAAGCTCTTCCGGGCTCTGCCGCCGGGGGAGAGAAAGCTCGGGCCTTTTGCATTACGCGAGGCAGCCGCGCTAATCCGCGTGCCATTTGCGGAGCTACGAGCTCGCGCGCGCCTCTTCGAAAAGTTTCGCGAAGAGCCAGCGCGATTCTCCTATTTTCCGCATTATCTGCGCCACAGCCGGGCCGGCCCTATCAGTTGTAATTTACAAGCCGTTATAGCGATTTTATGTATATCTTCGCCGGGGCTGCAGCGCCGGCAAAGTATTATTTAAATTAAACGGGGCTAAACTGAGCGAACGGCCGCCGCCGCGTCGAAGTGGCGCGGGGGTGCGGCCGCCGCTGCGGTATGCAAATTGCTATATCGCGGGGCGATAATTTAAATGCATATTTCGCCTCCTATATCATTTTATTATAGCCGAGGAGATTTAAAGGCGGGGCACCTCCCTCTTACGTCGGAATCGCGATCGGAGGGACTAATCTCGAGATTAATTGTTTTCATCTGTAATACGGCGGCGAGGTGTGACGCGCCGATGGACAGGCCAGGATTTATTAGGCGCGCGGTATTCTCGCTCCCATGCGTTGTCCCGGGTGCGCGCGCGCGCGGGGGCAGCGGCGTTCGGGTCAGTGGCGAAAGATACATGTAAGTTGACCCCGCCCCCGGGGGGCTCTCTCGACGCTTATGAATATTAATTTTTGCCCTCGCTCGGCTTCCACCTCCCACCCTCCCCCCCCGAAAGCAGCCCCGGACAAGAACAAATTAGATCTTTCCTTCCATACATTTCCCTTTTATTCGCGGACTCTCGCGCGCTCCTCTCCACTCCCTTAAACTCTCCTCCGCAGTCCGATGCGCGGCCGCGGCCCCGGCCGAGCTTTGTGCCTTAAGTGACCAAAAATACTGGAGAATTTTTCCGCCCACAATGCGGAAGGAAGGTGAATAACGAAAAATTGCCATAATTAAGGGCTTAATTATACGAATTTTTGTTTGCTCCTTTGCAAATTAGCAGTAGCTGCGCGCGGGCGGCCGGCGGGGGGCGGGGGTGCATGGCTGCGCCTTTGTTCAAATGTTTACTTGCTTAGAACCGGCCCCGGCCGTTCTTTCTTCAAATTTGCGGCCCGAAGAATGGGGATGTATGAGGTCGGCGGAAAGTGTACTCGGGCAAACTTGTGATTTCGTTAGAGTCACATGTACAAATTCGCGCTCTTCGGATTAATTAAAATTAGTAAGTGTAGCGCGCGGGGCCGCGGCGGAGAGTGCCTCTCGCTCCTCCTTTTTAAAGGAGCGACTGCAGCGGCGGCGGGGGGCGGCGGGGGCCGACGGTAGGGGCTTAAGATTTGGCGTAGCGCCGCCGGAGAAATACGCGGCCGGCGGGCGTGGGTGGGGGGCGCGGCGCGCGTTCGCAGGCGGTTCCCTGAATCCGGCAGTTTCATAACTACGGATATAACCAAGAGTTAAAACCACAGTACGAATGTCGTATCTCAGCTCCTACCGCCGGGAGATTCTCCTCTCTCGCGCGCGCCCCTCTCGCTGCCCCCTCGTCCCTCACCTCTCCTATCCCGCCGTAGCCGCCACCTCCACCTCCTTGCCTTGCCGAGCGAAGGGCGGATCTTATTATCAAACTAAATCTCATCCACGAAACAAGTACCAGCACCTACCCTCTCTCCCGCCGCTAAATCTCCTGAACTGCGCCGACGTCCGAAGGTGGGGCACTTTGCGCTACCTCCCCCCTTTTCTCCACCTTGTCGATCTCCGTGTTTTTTCTTGTTTTTTTTTATAGCGACAAACGGAATAAATCGAATCGTACCTACAGCAAGTTGTTACAGCTACTGACGCAAAAAAACTTCTGGACTTCCAGGTGGAAGTTTTAAGTAAAGTCTCCTTTAGATAAAGTCTCCTTCACTTTGTAGAGGTAGAAGCGGGATGGTGGCACATTAGTTACTCTCTAAATTTTTTAAGAAAATTTTTTATACGGATTGGAGCTGTATTTATAATTAAAAAATTTGAACGGTAAGTTCACAAAGATGGGATTTGTTCATTTCGGTATCGAATCTTCACTGGAAATCAAAGAATTTGCTTAGTATGTCTGCGCAAGAAATCAGTAAACTTTTACTGTTTCATTTTACACGAGAGAATCGAAATTTTAATATGCAATCAATTTGAAAGGTCTGTTGATTTTTCTTTTTTTGGATATTCGTCAGTCTTCACTGAAGATGTCGACGATTTGATTGGAGATCGACAATCGACAACATGATTTATTTATCTGATTGATTTATTTTTATATTCACAGAAGAACGGGAATAGTATATGTGACGAGCAGCTGTCAAGAAAGCGTAGTAACCCCAAAAAATATATGGAAATTGGTAAAATATAAGTGGCGAATGAGACGTTTAGTTACACGTGCCTGTCATCCGTCCGAGGCGGAAATAAAGAAACGGCAGTATCTCCTCGTCCGAGCGTCGGGGCTCGCGCGGAGGACGTAGCCGTGATAGGAGGACGCGCGCCGGTGATACATCGTTTCTCCTATATTTCTTCGAGCTCGCGCCTCTTCCCCGGCCGCCCCCCGGAAAAAGAAGCTGCGAGAGAGAAGCGAGTAAATTGTGAATATGATAATGCCCGAGCCCACAATCCGATTCGGTATTTCAGTGGCGTTTCTCCGATTGCCCGGCCATTTGTTCAGCCCGCCGCTCGCTCTCTCTCCTCGAGAGACAGCCTGACGAATGGATGATACTCTCCCACCCTCCGCACTTTTTATCCTTTTACCCACCCTCCCCTTTCCTCATCTTTATCCTTCATTCGATTAATTCACCGACGAAAAAAAAAATATCGAAATCTCGCCCGAACGGCCGCTTTTCCGGGACTCCGGGACGCTATTTTCCAGCTCATAAAGATCCAGCCACCGGTCGAATTATTCAGGATAATTTAAATTGATGTATCAATCTCCGCGGCGACTTCGGCGCGAACAACCGTCGCACCCCGCGGAAAACAAGGACATAAATTAGGTACAGATACCCTGCTATAATTTAAATTGCGCGGCGGCGGGTTCGATATCGCGCGGCAAGTTCGCGCGCACGCCTCGTAAAATTCAAATCAAGCGCCGTTACGCATTACTTTGGCGCCGTTCAGAAAATTGCCAACCCCCCGTACTCCCTCTCCATCGCGCGCTTGATGGATTTCCAGCCTTTCTTCTACGGAAAATGGCTTTTTACAATTTATGAAGCCCCCGAACTCGCTCCCTCGCCTAAGAGCAGGTAACACTTCCTCCCGGTCGAAGCTCGATCGACTCCGTCGCTTTTTCACGTTGCGAACGCGAGTCACGAATCACGCGCAAACGGAATACAGCGACGAGTATCGCGTGTCGCTTGTCTTCGCGTAGGTGGAAATTGAAAGCGACGAAAATCGTAACGGGAGCGGCCCGAGCTTTCTCGCCGCATTATCGCGCGGAAAAAGCTCGCGTGCGGGGATTGGAGCTCCCGGGCTATCGATGCGCGCCACGCGTCCTCTCAGCAGGTGCCCCGAGGAGGAGAGACTGCCGACATGTATATAATATGAGAATCGGATCCCGCATTACGCATGATGTATGGGGCTCTCCTTCTCTCTCCGGCTCGGATCAGCCCTCCGCAGAGCGATCCACTGTCCCCCCGCTGTCACTTTTCTTTCTCCCCGGGACGATTTCGTGCCCGGTATATTGATGTCGCTTCCTCGCTCGTCTCCCGCCGCGCCGCACTTACACCCCCGCCGTCCTCGCCTTTATCGGGCGCAATCGACATTCCCGAAATCCTCGGCGACTCTCCGCTTCTCCCTTTTTTTTTCGCCGATAAGGCCGGGAGACAAATATTTGTGGCCGCCTCATTTTTGCCTCGGAGTATTACATTCCGGGCCGGAGACATATCAATTCCCCCGAGCGATCTGCTTAAACTCGGGGGAAGATTTCGGTCGGGCCGTAAACTTTCGGGACGCGACTCGCGAGAAATATTTCAAGGAGTGGCGCACGAACTTCCCGGCTCCGCGGCGGCCGACTCGCCCCCCGCTGCTAATGGCTTAATTGAATTTCGATTAGGCAAGGAGGTCTGCCGATTCGATAGCTTACGCGCTATGAATCAAGAGCAGCAGCTCCCGCGGCCGCCTGCCGCTGACGTAATTATTGAGACGTCGATTTCGCGGGCGCCGGGCCACGTTTAAAGTATTAATGACTCTGGGAAGGAAAAGAGAGAGGCGAAAAAAAAATCAAGCAGTCCCTCGGTCTCCCGGACGAATTTGTCGCTGACAAATGTACAAATTCTTTGTCTCGAGCAGGAAGCGTCGGCAGGTCTTATCGGCCCGCTCGATTTATCGCATTCGTATTCATCTCCTCTTTGTTTCCTCCTCCGCTCCCCGCGCGAGCCTTGCTAATGTCATTGGCAGAAGCCGGCCGGCTTTTTATCCATAAATCAAGCCGCAGCCGTCGCGGTGTACACTCCGCGGAGCGGGAGATCGTCTGAGTCGCACCCCTTTCGCATCGGCCCCAAAGGCTCTCGCTTATTATTTTCGCGTTTGATTCGACGCCGCCGTGTTTCTGACGTGGACCGATGAGGATCGGCGCGTTCGATACCCTCCCCCCCCCCTCTCGGCTCTCTTTTCGCCGCCGTTTGACTTAACAATGCTCGGGAAACGTCTGACGAGGCCTGGTCCCCTCTCGCGCCGCGAAACTTTGATCGCTCGACGTTGAACTCCCCCCCTCGAGCGCCTCTAATGACTTTCGAAATCTTTGGAAAACCACCGTTTGGATTATAAATCGGCTTTCATAAATAACGAGCGCGCGATCGACTGGAACTAAGCGCTAAAGATCCCGGAAAATAGAGGGGAACGAAGAATAGCAAACGTTCGCGCGTGGAAATTGGTCAGACCGGTTATGCGCGCTCGAGAATTCCCATTTCGGGGTCTGAGGTGAATTTCGCGCGGGAGCCCGTCGTTTCTCGTCGCGTGCGTGCACAGACGCCCGCGCGCGGCATAATTTGCGCGTCCCCGTCGGGCCGGCCCCGGGAAGAATTAGGGACGGAGGACCGCTGTCTCGCGCCGGCGGCACTGGTAATTGTATCGTAGATCGTCTCGGCGGCCTCCCTCTCCTTTCTCCTCGGGCGTCTCTGCGCGCGCCGCTTGATTAAAACTTTATCGCATTATCGCGCAGTCGAGGACGATTTTTAATCTGCGCCGCGACGCCCGATATTTTCAATTCGCGCGGAGAGAGGCGCGAGGCAGCGCGGGAGAGGGTGTCGGGCCGATATCGGGAAAGGATCACCTGTTGCGCCGGGAACGATGGGGTTGGCTTATGCCATTCGAAGCCCATTCAGAAGTGCGGGAGGATGGGACGAGGCGCCCGAACGGACAACCCTCCCTTGGCACGATGACCGACCCTCCGTGCGGCCGCCTTGCAAGGAGATACCGACCGACTTGGAACGGGCGCGATTTAAAAAAGGAAGGCGGGAGCTCTCACCCTTCGTTCTTCTCGTGTGCTGACCTCAAATCGAATTGACCGGATTTACTTTCAATAACGGTGGATTTTTTGGGTGTAGGTATATTCAATTTATTCCATCCCTTTGGAATGCATTATACTTTCTATCGAATATTACCTATTTGTCCCTTGACAAATGTCATAAGTTAAAGTCACTCTTATCGTTTTCTTGATTATTGCATTGTTTTTAGTATTAGGAAAGGATCCGAAGGCTCGAGGGGACGTTCAGGAGGGTGGACGCCGATTCCAGTGGGAATGAGCTAAGAATACATTACGAGTCAAGCTCTGACCAGTAGCTTATGATCAATTCCCAGAAAACTGAATTATCACCCCAAGCGATCCGGAGCTTTCCCATCATAATTCATCAAGTGTCGCGTAGTCATTGGAAATGCGATAGATGACGGGCCGAGAGCCGAGGTAACGGACCTTATATTTTATTAGCATATTAAATTGTTTAATTAGCTAAATAATTAATGACGCGTCGTCGGCTCGCCCCGTGCAAAATGAAGGTAAATAAAGAATGTCGCGTTGATCCGTTGGGCTGGGCGCGCGATGAAGGAGGCGGGCCATGGTAAAAGCGAGGAGAGACGGAAAGGAGGCTAAAGGCGCGAGAAGAAAAACGAGTCCATTTTGGTAATGGCAGTCTATATAAAGAAGCCAGTCGCTCTGTAAAGCTCTGCGGGGATTTGGCGAGCCATCGCCACCCCGTATTTTCGCGCCTAGAAGGAGAAACAGATGTATGCTCCGGGGCTCCTCTCCTTCGGCTCTCGCTTATTCTTTAGCTTTGAGTTATCGACTGTCCAAATCAGGATTTACTCGGCACTTGTCGCCGAACTTGTCTCGGCCCTCTATTAACCGTGGCGACGGTTGAAAAGAAACTTTTAAAAAGTTTTCTTGGATTCAAAGTATTACGTACAAATGATACAATTTTAATTCAGTAAATTAAATATCTATCGTAAATATTATTATCGTATTTTATTTTATTTTTTGTATTTTTAATGTATTGGGTTGCATAGCCCGTCTATTGTTTAAATAAATAAATAAATAAATAAATATATTTTTGAAAAAAGTCGAAAAAATAAATATAGTTGATATAAATTATTTCTTTAAATCTGAATAATTAAAATTCATTTTATGTGCTTACTGATAAATTAATAAATAGTTGAAGAAGTGAACAACTTCCTACATAGAATAATTAAAATTTAATTATTCCATGTGAAATTTCACTTACTCTTATATTTAAATATGTATCTTCATTAAAATGTTATCCTTTTATTGCAAATCTCTTAACTTTAATATCTATTTCTACATTTACAAAATCTCAATGTGGGGTAGAAAAATCAAGTGATGTCTTACAATTTTCTTTCGTCTATTTTCTCCTTGTACTCTAGTAACGAAGGTATGAAAAAGATGTCGTGAAATTAACGATCCCAGTGTTTATTGAGATTCGAAGGCAGTCCACGAAGTCAAAGAGAGCAAAGTGCAAGAAGGTTGAGTGGAAGAAATTGCCGTGACGCCCAGGAGGTCGGGAGCGAGGTTAATTCTAACGAAATTCCGGGAAGGGAGCGTTTTAACAGGATAAGCTAATTGTGGCCTATTGGCTAAGGAACTCGCGGAGCATCGCTCGAGCATCGTTAGTGACTTGGCAGACGAGCGGAATCACAATGCAGCTCCTTGCGAGGGCCGGCCGGTCCTCCCCCCGGGAGAAAAGTCGCCGGGGGAGAGAAAAGGTGCTTCGCCTATTTTCTATGCGCACCTCTCCGTCGATCCTGGCGGCGATAGTTTACCCCCTTCTTGCGCCAAAATTTAATCAGGAATTTCCACCTTCTTCGTTAGAGCTGCGAATCTTTCGCCAGCCGGGAAAAAGTCTTGACCCCCGGAATGATACAAAGGGAAGGGAAAAAAAATGATGCGCGTAATAGGACGCCGAATGAAGGAATCGAAAGAAAAATCAAGTGAAAGAGAGACGGCAGCAGGAGACACATTGGAGCTGATATCATTAATCAAGGTCTAAGGGAGGCCGTCGCGAAGCGCTCGAAGTAGCGACGGGGAGAGAATGCTACTTTCGTCAAAATAAGAAGGGGACCGGCCGGTCGAATACGCACGAGGGGCCACGGACGTTTCATCAAGGCTCATCTGGCCAATACGAGGAATAACATGCACATTAGCCATCAAAGAGCTTTGCTTACGAAAATATTTCATTTGGAATTTATATACGCCGCGGAGGTTATCAAGATAATGATTAATCGCCCGCAAATGGTAAATCAAGAATTATCGCGGGAAATATTTTTCCGTTTCTTCTTCTTCTTTTTTTTTTACCTCGGCTCGGAATAAATCACCTTTTACCGCTGTGTATAAGTTTGATGAAATTCCGCCGCAAATCGAAGCCACTCGCTCTGGATGAAGGATTCGCAGCGAGTCCAACGCGGCTTTCTACAACGAGGCTTAGATTAAGTCCTCGAAGAAAAATCTATCCCTGAACCCTCGATCCTCCCTCCCCGCTGAAAGACAGATACCTAGGATAAGAGAGAAAAAAGGCTACGAGCGCAAATATCCGCTCGGCGGAGACACCCGCAGGGTACATCGCCGTGTGTTCACTCGATTTAAATCGGACGAGGTAATGTCGCTCATCAGCTGCAGCACAGGCAGTAGCAGCTCGTCAAGCCCTACCGGAGAGTATTGCATCCTGACGTAATCGAGTGGGCCGCTTATAATACCAAGGGGGGCATCTCATCTGCGGTCCCGGGGGCACGTCAAGGGCTCAATTTCGCCGCTGCAGCTCGGACGCTGTAGCTAACGCTCGCGACTGTTACAGCTCGCAATGATCATTACCGCAAAGCAGCCAGAAGTGCAGGCGCGTCCGCTTTGGCCTGGCGTGCACACGGGGGGGCGGCGATTAACGAGGGACCGCGGAACGCTATTACATCTACTTAAATCACACGGGGGAGGCCGCTTTTCGGCGCTGCAAAAGAAAAAGGGGCAAAGGCGAGGAGAGCGTCGATGGGTGAAAAGAAGCGAGGCGAGCCTCGAGGGCCCCGCGAGTGCCCCGGGCATTGTTTCGCGGTGCAGACGCGTCGAAAAAGGATGCCCGGCGCATGTGTGCGCGCGCGATTACAGAGGGTCTCGTTCGCTCTTACTCGGCCGCGCGCGCGCGCGCGGTGTAAATGCCAAGTGAACAGTTCGAGTGAACAGCCCTTCAGCGGCAGAGCCCCGGCGCATGGAGGCCCTCGACCTTTATAATCCGGGAATAATTACTGCGAGCGGCGCTAACTCGCGCTAGAGAGATTAATTGTCATTAATTATATTCCCCGGCTCATTTCGACGAGGCGAGCGGCCTCCCATTCGACGTTGAACAATAAGCACGGTGGCCGACACTTTGACGCGATTTCTTTTTTTTTTTTCATTGGCTTCCGCTTTCAATTCTGCACGAGGGCCCATTCACGCTGGATTGCTCGCGGGCACGCACTTGATGTTGCGGTGACGAATTCGACAGATGTTTCATTTAAACGTTCGAACGATATTAAATCGGTATTTTAAAAAATACGCAGTGAAAATTTTGTCGGTAAAAATCGTGGAACTTTTGCCCCACTGCCAATTTAAAATTTTCGCAGAAAATCGCCAATATTTTTACGACACAGTCACGGTTTACAAGATTTACCGTAAAAATCTACCCGATGTACTAGACCGGCTAGCAATTACAAAACTTTTCATGTAACTTTTACGCGTA
>JAXIUT010000009.1:11875585-11903849 GCA_035586675.1 Eurytoma californica | reverse complement strand
TCTTTAATCCCACTTTCGTATACCGCACGAAAATTTCTAAATAAACAATTCGATTAAAATGTATCTTTTCATCAGGAAATTAGTAAATTAGTTATAAATTATTAACCATTCGCTAAAGCGATTACCGACGTGTGCGCCAAGCAACCTTCAGCTCGTCGGAGTTATTTTTTCGAATAGTTGAGTGAATAAAGTAATTCATCGGGGGTATTCGTGAAAAATGCAGGAATTTTCTGAGTGGTCACTCGATGACTGTTTGGCCCGACCCTCATAACTCGCTCTTGCACAATAGCGCGCCGGCTAAACGCTCGTGTAATCCTGGGGGGACGCCGAGATAGTTTTGCACGAGGGCTTTCGGTTGTTTGCGACTGAACAGGGCCTCGTTTTCAAGAAATATTTAGGCATTTCTCCAGGGGCGCGCTGTACGCACCGCGCCTTAGTAGCGCCTCTCCACGCACTTCGCTCGTGATATAATTTTCCGCGGACTCGGCCGATAAATTAAAGAATCAGGTGTAATAATATGTAATACCGGGGAAAAGCGGAGGTGGCCGGCGGAGGGAGGCCCCGGGGGAGGATGCGAGATGGAGAGAGAAGAAAGAGCGAGAAGGGGTGGCGGCGTGGGCGGTGGCTCTCGGGCGAGCCTGTCCGCAATTAAAATAATTCCCTTTCTGGCTGCAGCCGAGCGGAAAGAAGTTAGCGGAGCGGCGGCGTCGTCTGGCCCTCGCTCGCTCGCATTCTTTCCGGCGCAGCCCCCGCAGCCAAGTCCGGCGCAGCGCCGGCTAAGCGCAGCTATTTTAATTGTCCTCGGCGCTGTGTCCGAGGATGCCCGCGCGCGGTGGAATGAGCGCGTTCCTGCCCTACGACCACGTCCGCGAGCGGCACACACCCTGATGCGAGGAATCGCGCGCGCGGGGCTGATTGCGCGAGGCGCCGCTCGAGCATTCGCAATTTCCCGCAGGCGGAAAGCCCCTCCGCGTAATTGCCGCAATTTTCCTATTCACCTCGATTACCGCCTCCCCCCCCACTTTGCCGCACCGCGTTTTTTTCGCGTTTCTTCCTCTTTTTTCCTTCATCTCGATCGAGGCGCGTTCAATTAATAAACGAGTTACGGGGTCAAGCACGGCCGGGCGTTTAGCCGGCCGCGGGCTCGAGGTTGAGCGCGGTTAAATTAATCCGGCTGAGTCGACGGTTAACCTCAAAAGCAACGCCGGGGAGCGAGGCGAGGGAGGGGCTCGTGTCCCTCGCCGCGCGCAACACAACGGGCTTTTGCCATTTAGCTTTGCCCCGGCTTTTCAGCGCTGGTCATGCTCGACTCGTCGCTCGAGTGACTCGATGCAAAAGCCACAGAGACAAAAATCAACGAGGTCTCCTCCTTCGCGCCGCTGCCGTCTCTCTTCAAAAGAGTACGATTTTCGGCTCGACGAAGCCCGCCGCGCTCCTTTTTTCCGCGCGCGCGCGACGGACTGCTGTGCTTCCCCCGCGCGCGCGCCTTTTTCATTCGCGCACCCGTAAACGCAAATGTTAACCCGCGCGTCCTAACGTCCTTACATTTTTAATAAAACAAAATTTTCGAGTCTGAATGCGGTTAAAGCCGCCGGGGCGTGCTGCGTGAAAATACACGCGGCTTAAATAACTGGATGCCCGTTCTTTTCTTCTCGACATTTTTTTCAAAGTTTCTCCATCGCCGAGCGAGAGAATGAGCGCGCGGAAAAGAAAACAGAAAAGAGAGGTAGTTGGGCGGCTCGCAATTAAATGCGCACGGCCGGGCTGCCAAAGATATTGGGGTCATCCGAGCGGGCGGTGGCCCGGGCGCGAAAATAAGTAATTAGAAAATCCAGCTTTGCGCATAGATAATGCAGCTCGCAATTAAGGCAGAGGGCCGGGTGAGCGTTCGCTACGGCACTCCCGCGTCGCCGTCGGAGGTCCTCACGGCGGCGCGCGCAGCCCTCCTCTCCGCGATGCGCCGCCGGTCCTCCCCGCTGCACTTTACACCGCTGCGCCGCGCTATGGGTGGAGCCTCGCCCGGATGCGGATTCATAATTAAACACGCCCTTAAAACAAAATCATTGCGTTTCTGTCGGGAGGAGAGGCTGCTCCTCTCCTTCCTTCCGGGTGGCGCGGAGGTGGCGCCTAACGGCGAGCGATTTCGCGGGCGCGCGCCGGTATCAGCCCCGCGCTACCACCACCGCCCTCCGAGTTCGCCAACCTTTCCTTTATCTTCTCGAAATGGGTTAAATCTTGAGGAATACACCGATGCGCGGCCGGGGCGCGGAGGAGGCGCCGGGAGGCCGGCTGCGAGATCGTCGAGTGGCTGGACCCGGCCGGAGGAGGAGAGGGGCCCGCGGCGAGAGGGGGAAAATCATTTGGCGCGCGGGGCAGCCGCGGGGGAGGGATGGGGTTGGGCGTGCGAACGGGCATCCCGGGATTCCGAAGACCGGGGAACCACCCACCGAGTCCATCGCGCCGGTCCGGCCGGAGGCTCCGGCCGCCCCGCGAGCGCGCGCGCGACTATTTTCCTCCCGCCGCCGTCGCGTTCTCCTCCCGCACTAACTGTATACACATTTGCATTTTTCCCCTTCTACGCGGGGAGAGTGGAGGCTCCTCGCCGCAGACCAACACCTCCCACGTGATTCGGCCTCTTGCAGCCTTTCGATTAGCCGCCGGCCGCCTTCTGGATGCTTCGCCCCGAAAATTCCACCCCTCCCTTTCTCTGTTCGGGATTTTCTTTTTTTCCCGTCGCCGACTTGACGTTGACGATTCAGCGGAGCGCGCGGCACTTTTTAATAATCCGAGCTGATTGATGGCCGCGCGAGCGTCTGGCAATTGAGGAAATGCAGGGCGAGTCGGAGAAAAGGAAGGCGGCGGGCGGCGGAGGCAACAAAATGAAGCGTTCGCAAACGAGTCACGATTCCGTAATTAGGGAAGCTAAATACCGCTGACGTTTTTTGTCCTTGCAATATTATCATATTTAGTATGCGCACTTAGGAAGCCAGCTTAAATAAGCCCTAGGAGAGCGCGAACGCCGGCGCCGGCGAGCGAGCCTCGGCCAGGAAACTCCGAAGTGAGCGCGAGCACGACTCTAATAAGTTGCACTGGCCGACGACGTGCACTCATATTTATAAGCTACACTCTTAATTCTCCGGCACCCGACTATTTTCACTCGGTGGGGGCCCGGCCTCTCGAATCCTCCAGATCGTTACCCCTTTTAATTTAGCCCGAAGAGAAATCTTTATTTTCTTTCGAAACTTTCAAATGTGACACTTTTTGAGAAAAATTATACGCCTTGAATTATGACGGGTAATTATTTTGTGCGTAAATGTGTGAAAAGATAGGCAATGCATGAGAATTTATTAAATGATCTGCAAATTTTTAATATATAAATCGTGATTATGATCTAGTATGTAGATTTGTTGTATATTACCAATGATTAATTGACAATTTAAACATAATTTTAAAAGTAAAAAGTGAAAAAATGGTTGTTAACACTTCATAATATCGAAGAGTAATCAAACTGAAAAAATACAGTAATTAATCATATTATTATTTAGTTTTCTAATAAAAATCAAGATTTTTGCACGTAGACAGATTTTAATTACTAGATACTATCAAAGAATCAATGATAATCGAAAATATAACAGATAAGTACCGCCCAATCACTTACATCATCAGAAAAGCTATTCATAATCAAGACTTTCTACGTTTTTTGTAATCGGTTTTTCATGGCGGAAATCGGTGTATTTGAAATAGGTTATCAATCGCTTATTTTACTGATGATTAAGATTTATAACTGTAGAAATACAAATCAGTCAACGCTGAAGAAAAAAGTCAGTTTTTTGTAATGGAAAATCGTATAATATGTATATCGGTAATAGGTTATCAATCGTTTTTATTTTAGCATTAAGACTTAAAACTGTTGAATATCTCGTGCAAATACATATAATTTCAGGACAAAGTAAAAAACTGGACAAGAGACCTTCGGGAAATACCGAGAGGAAGCGAGGTGAACGGGAAAGCTTGCGGGAGGAAGTCGGTTGCGCATCGGAGCTTCGATCCGCTTCGGCATTGAAATCTCTATCGGTCGGGCGTCGGAGGGCCGCGGCGAACGGCAAACTGCTTCCCGATGCATCGAGTCTCCTCGTCTCACGGCCGCCGTGGACCCCGGTGGTGCAAAAGTTTCGGCGCGGCCAGAAGGTCGGGGAACGGCCAGGGCAGGAGACGCGCTCCTCTGTCTGTCGGGGCGGGGGTGGGGGCGCTCGCGGAGAGGCGGAGAAAAAGCCGGGGCTCAAACTTAGCGCGGAGACGCAGGGACTTTGCGTCTGAGCTAGCTGCTAATTTAAGGGTTAATTCCTTAGGAGACAAGTTGGCAGAGTTACGAGGAAAATATTCATGGCATTATGCATACGCTTAGGCAGCGGTCGCGCACTAATAAAAATTAAAAAGTCTAATTGCAAAAGCACGCTCAAGCTCTATTACCCTCGCTGAATTGCATTATGCGCCACGTCGACTCTCTGTCAATTTCTTTTAATCTCCCCCCCCCCCTCCTCCGTAACTTTGCTTAAATAAGATAAACACGGCGCGTTAAGCGCAAACAACTTGTTCCAGCTAATTATTTCGCAACGAGGCCGCGACGTTTTTATTTATAAACAAAAAAATAAAAATTTTTAAGGAAAAGTTCGTTAACGAGTTATTCTTTTAAAACGAGGCGGGCGACCGACGATAATGCAGGCTTAATTACCAAGTCAATGATTCGAAAAGTTTTCGGTGCTTTTCAGAAAATTTCCCCGCCAAGGAAGCCGGGAGAGGCGGACTCTCCCTGTTTTGGTCCGAAGAAACTGAGTAGACGCGGGACTGACAGCTAGATTTATATTCCCCGGCTCGCCTTCATTTTCCTCTAAATTGCTGAAGCCAATGATATTCTGAAATAGTTTTGAAAGAGCCGAGCGCGCGGCGATAAAAGTAAAGTTAATTTATCGGCGCAATTTGAGAGCGGCGCGTGTGTCGAAAGGCTCGTGCCCGCCCGGAGCGTCCTCCTCGCCTTTAAGAGGGCGGCAATATAGTTTCCCTAATGGCGCTTAAAAAATCTTAAAAAGACGATATTAAGAATGTGACCGGGCGGGCGGGAGTAGGAGATAAAAAAAAAGGGCGCGCGCGCGCGCGAGGGCGAGAAATCCGGGGATCGTCGAAAAAAAGAAGGAGAGGAGGAGGAGAGCCGGCGAAGCCGAGTCTGGTTAATCGCCGTAAGACAAGCGGAGAAATGAGCGAACCGGCTAGTGAGGGGTTGCTCACGAGGACGCGGACGAACGGAGCGGCCGGGGGCTGCACGAGCTCGAGCAGTTGAATTTAAACGAGTGTCGAGTGCCCGGCGTAAAAACGACGAGAAATTAAAGATGAACCTTCTGCGAAATGGCCCGTGAGTTTATAAGGTGTCGTGAGCACCCTACCCCACTTCAGCCCTCGTTACGAGTACTCGCGCCTCGCTTTTTTTCCCCTTTCCAATTCCTTCGAAAACGGACACCTTTATTATCCAAATATCTCTCGGCGCTCCTTTAAAGTAATCTCGTCTACTCTCCGAGTGCGCCTTCCCCCGTACTTTTTAAATAGTAAAAAATCAATCACGGAGGCCGTCCGGGGGGATGGTGAAAAATAGTCGGCAATTGCACGGGGAGCTTTAATCAGAGCTGTTTTAGCGTTAATTTTATTAAAAATACTGGAGAGAAAGGATGGGGGCTCGGGAAGAGGCTCGTTAACGAGACGTGAAGGAGACGTCGCGGGAGGCACGTCGCAGTTCCGTTGCTCGCTTGTAAAATCGTTACGTGTCACAGGAAAAAGGAAGAAGGGCTCGGCAAAGAATTCTCCCGAGTATTTAGGGAGGGGGGGAGGCCCCGAATCTTTTTGTATCCTTCCGAGACTGAGTGCAGTTGCTTTGGAGCGCGTACGCGCACTCCTCCCCACACTCCTTCAAGCCTCGCGCTCGCGCGAGCTCCTTCTTTTTAGAGGCCGCTTGCCTCGGGTAATTACGAAATTCAAATTAACTCGAAAAATAGCGTAGTCGGCCGGCCGTTTTTAAGCATCCATCCCGGTTTTTATAAGGCAGCCTCGCTAGCGTGGCAGTAGTATGCCACTCGGATATTTACCTACTCGAGGCTTTTTAATTACCCACGGCGCACTAATGCCGAGGAGAGAGCGGGAGAAAGAGAGAGAGCCCAAGGAAGCAGCCAGACCGAGGAAAAAAAAAAGAAAATAATTACGTCGTCGCGTACGCGTTCTCCAGCCGCGCACTCGGACCGAGTGTAAGAGCCGCGACGCCTCGCCGTTCGATACGAGAGCGAAAATCCAAGTCGCCCTTTTTAACGCCGTCGTGTCTTTTATTCCATTAAACCTCGCCGCGCTCTTTCCCTAATTGCAATCCAATCCAATTTCGGTGAAATATCGATAAGCGGCCAAGTCGGTCGCTTAAAAATGCATTCGCTCGAGAGGAGAGAGGGGGGGGTGGATGGGCGGGCAGGGTAGAGTCGAGACGAAGTCGCGGAAATTACTGGGGCCATCTTGTAATTATACGGCTAATAGGAAAGTAATTTAGTATCTCGAAGTCCGGGGATGTAGCGGCCGAGGCGGGCGCGCCAGTCTTCGCGCGGCAAAATTAAAATAATAAACGGCATCGTTAGGATTCATCATCTGATTTTAATTTCCATTCCGAAATGATTGCGCATTATCTCCGCCGGGGCCGTAAAACTGCTTCTGGATTTACTGCCGCAGGGGGGGTGGCGCGCGAAAACGCGCCTCCAGCCAGTTTACCGAGAGCGCCTCCGACAAACATCTTCGCCGAGCTTTTCCCGCTGAACGGGCGTACATTTACACTTTTAACAACGGCCGATCATTTTTTTTTTTCTTTAACCGCCTTCGACCGACGCCCATAAATACGCGGCGTCGCAACAACGACGCGCCAGATTTGAAAGTAAACTCGCGCGGTTTATGCGGCTTTCCCACCCACGGCGGCACGGGGACGGGGGCCAGTCACGCACAAGTCGTACAAATGGGGTATTGAAAAAGTTTCGCGGCCGGATTCCTAATAAAGCTGCGCGACCGCAACGCGGAGCGAGTTCTCAATAAAAACGAAGCTAACGGGATGCCCGGCCCGCGTCACGCGCCAACTTTTGTTTCGCAGATGTATAAAGCTCCTTTATGACCCTTTTCGCCCTTATGCCTCTTTCGCTTTACAATACTTTCCCTTAAATTTCTTTTTACGCCTCTTTTCTTTCAACTAAATTAGAAAGTATGCTTTCCAATATTGGTTCTAATAAAAAAATGTACGGCAATCTATACACGAAACGCTCCTTTTATTTATTTTGAAAGGAAAAATTCCTTCGATCTATTGTAGTCGGTAAGTAGAAATAGGCGAATACAGAAAGATACCAAATTCGAATCAATTATTACGATCTTTTCCTTTAAAACATACTCTTTAAATTAAATATGTATTCAAGCTCTAAATGATAATGTAAGTTTTATACATTTCCGCCAAGAACTTAATTTTCTTCTGACCTCGTGGGCATCCACCTCCCACAGTTTTCCGATCAAACCTTTTTCTCTCTCTTCTCGCTGAGCGCGGGCGAATAAGTTTGTGAAAATTGTTTATAAACCCGAAGGTAAGGGAGACGAAAGTTCGGAGAAAGTTCCGGACATGTTTTGATAAGTTTTTCTAGTACGTCACCTATAGCTGAAGTAAGCGTATAAGAAGCGACGGTTATCAGAGGCTAAAAGTTTGTCCGGGATATTTGGCCGGGGGCGAGGGTTGGGCCGCTGCATAATGGCCACCCCTGGCGGTCCCGGCGGCGGCACAGCGAGAAAGGTACCGGCGTATAAGACGGTATAAATTCGTCGCGTTATGCCGCATAAACGGCGTCTTAGCGCTGCGCGCCGTGCGCGCCGCTCCGTAGCCAATAAATAATCCCGAGACAATGGACACTGTCCAAAACAGCGCGGGATCTTACGCCTTTAAGTTGGCCAAGTCTGGCGCCTCCTTAAAAGCGACGCGCGCGCGGGCCCGCCAGCGGCGCCACCCCGCGCGCACCACCCGAGCGCGACACCTCATCGTCCGTTCAGCTTGGAATTATAATGTTTGTTTCTAACAAATTACCATGATAATGGCCGAGCGCGCGAGCAACGCCCGTCTTCGGTGGCACACTTAAATTACGAGCTCAGCGCCGCTAAGAGAGAGGACGACTGCGTGAACGATGATGAATCAAAAGGGTCGTACATACACGACGGTCTGAATTGCATTGCCTTGCTTTAATTTTAATTGTTATCCATTTATTCTCCAAAATTATATCTGCAAGTGCCACTGAAAATTAACGAATACTCTTTAATTCGATACTTATCAAATGAACAGATGGGTGAGAATTATTATTGATTTTCAACGAAATTACGCGGAGAAATATACACTATATATTAAAAAAGGCAATAATCAATTCTCATGTTTTCAAATGGATGACATTATTAGAAAAATTATAATAGTTTCTTGTGAAATAAATTACAACTTTTAAAATTTATTGAATATCTAAGAAATTATCCTACAGCTTTAGCAAATTCATTTGTCAGTCTGTGAGAACATTGAAGTTGTCTATAGCATTTTGTAATAGAGCTTTTATCTCTGTGCACTGTTGATTAAAGAACATTGAGTATTTTAATTTTCTGCGTTAATTAATTGAGCGCCGAGTGCGACATCATTTAACGCCGCTGTGAAATCAACAAACGAAGCTACTTTGTAGACACTGGCAGTTGAGAAATTATTAGATGTGTAAGCATGGTGCAGGGGCGGGACTCCGGCGCTTCCCACTGCGAGAAGTGTCTGGCGCTATTAAACTTTGTTATGAATGCCCATTAAAACTGTAAAGGAAATGCATTAGCCCGGCAGCCGCGCCGAGATCGCCGCGACTACCCCGCTTCCTCCTTATCTTTGAAAACGAAGAGCTGATAACGTAATTCCGCCGTGTCCTTATTGACGAGCAGCCGAGAAAGCCGTTGCTGCCAAAAAAAAAGGCGCGAAAGAAAAATAAATACAGAATTCAACTTGTCCGCGAAGCGTATTTCGGATCAAAGCTGCAGGAGAGGCTTTTAAAAGCGAACGGCGCGTGTCCGAGATAAAGCACTTTTAAAACGATTTGGTGCATCACCAAGGGAAATTCGACTAAAGCATTTGGTTTGCTTTTAAACGCCCGGGTATTTATCGCTTTAGCGGCGCGCGCTAGCGTTCTTTCGCCTCGTTTTGTGTCGTTCGGCAGCGGCCCGCTCTTTTTTTTCCTCGAGAGAGGCGGGGGGCGCGAACGATGGAGTGGGATGAAAATGTATCTAACCGTCGGGAGGCTGGGTGCAGAGCGAAATACGAATGCCGAGGGCCAATGTCTACCACAAAAGCCATTGTCCGCCACTTACTGAATTCGCCGCGACTCCGCACCCACTCGCCTCCCCCCCCGTGTCTCTACCCTCCTCTTTTTCTCCGGCCCGGCTTCTCTCCCTCTCGCGCGGCCTCACTTTTCGCACGTCCCCCGGCCAAGCTGCGACAACGCCCATGTAAAACACTTTCCAGCGATTTTATTACCGCGTCCGCTCGGCTTCGCGCGCCCTTTACTTTCGCCGGCTTCGATTGAAAATTAAAAAAATCCGTTCTATAAAATCGCGATCGATTAGGGGAGGCCGCGTGGGTTGAGGAATCCCGCGGCAGCCGAGAGTGCACGGGGTATATCTTTTGAACTGTTGCGCGGACGCGCGTCGGATTTCGCGGTGGGAGCACCGGGATGAAATTACTTTTTAATTATCACCGAGCGGATTTCGCTTTTATTACATTACGCCTTTTTGCTCGCACTAGATTATTTTTTTGCTCGAGTCGGATCCCTTACTTATCATCGAGCACGAGAAAGGGGGCACGGGGGTCGCGGAGAGAGGGACGCCGGCCAAGAAGAGGACGCGACGAGCAAAGCCGAGAGAGAGAGAGAGAGAGTCCAAGAGGAATTTTCTATTTCGTCCGGGAGCCTGATTACTCTCGCTACGCCTGGACACGAGATTCCGCGGCATTTTTAATTTAGATAATAACAACCAGCTCTCGGTGACCTCTGTCCTGGGATATCTTATGTAATATTTCCTCGCGGCTTTTTCCTTTTTCCCGGCCTTCTTTTTGCTCTCCTCTCCTTTACTTTTTTTTTTGCTTGCCCGCTATCCTCGAGAAATGGACCTTTCGAAATTAAGCAATTTCGCAACGGACGTTTTATTATTACACCGTTAATTTAATTTTCACCCGCAGATTTATTTCCTTTTGATGAACAAGCCCCCACGGAAGAAAGAACTTTTGTTTTATAAAGCATTCAGATACCGATGCTCCCCCAGTTGACCGTCGAGATTTTTCCTCTGCATCGCGAGATACCGAGAGCCCGGTAGATAAAGTGCGGCAATCTAAGTTTGAGGCAAGTGCTTTTAAAAGAAAAGTCGACTAATTCTTGGAGTAAAAGTAATGGCTGATGAAAGGGGGGCGGGGGTGTGAGAAATATTTTTGGCCGGCGGTTCGGACAGCCGCGAGAAATGTCGAGTGGCGATAAGGGGCGCGGCGCAAGAAAGAGAGAAGGGGGCCGGCGGCCCTCCCACGTAAATTCGCGAATTAAAGAAGTTATTCCATTTGGGCAGCCAAAGGGGTGTGAATGCTTTCGAGGTCGCATTATCTGAGCGGCGGAGAGAGGCTCGTTCGAGCCTCGTCGAGAGGAAGCTCCCTCTCCCCGGGCTGAAAGAGAAGAATCGCGCCGGCGGGGGAGGGCGACGAGAGGCGCGCGCGCGCGGGGGGCGTTTAGACGTTCGCGGCCCGGCGCTAACAAAGATAACTCTATGCAATAAAAATGATTCAAAGTTTCCCGCGGCGGATGGCGGTTCCGATGGCGGAGCGCTTGACAATGGCGCGTCTTTGTCTCCCTCCGGGCCGGCCTCTCGCGCTCTCTCGCAGCCCGCGACACCTATCTTCCGGTTTAAAGTCCCGCCGAGCGCGCCAGAGAGGAACCTCGCTAACTTTTATTATTTACGACTGATATTGCGGCGGCGGCGCGTTTCGCGTTTCGCCCCCGCGCCACCCCCCCCCCCGGACGTCCTATCGCCCTGCCTCGACCGGAGGCGCGGGTCCGCGCGCCTTTCTTCCTTCTTTTCTCATCGGCAGCCGCGCGCCTTACACTCGCTCGCCGCGCTAATAAAGGGCAGTTAATCAAATCGAGCGATTAATCCTTATTAAAATTTCCGCTCGTGGCGGAAGAAGATAAAAGTGCGCGGCGCGAATAAAAATCGGAAGAGGCGGCCGGGACGAGGAAAAAAAAACGGTCGAACGGACTCGCTCCGCTCTTATCGAGTGAACGGGTGAATGGAGCCGAGGCTCTTGCGCGAAAAATAGCCGGCGAGCTGACTGGTTTCTTCGGGCGCGCCGGGGATGCGGAGGCGCGCGGCCATGTAGGTTACGCGAAAAGGGACTGAATTTGCATTTTATTCTCGGGGTTGTAGCCTCCGAGTCGGTCCGCCCGCTCGGACATTTATTTTAATTAAATTACTCGGGAGCGTAGTCGAACAAGCCATTTCCTATAAATTATCCCCTCGCTCGCGCGCGCGCTAACCCGGGCCGCGCGAGCGCGAGTTTGCTCTCGCTCTTTTCTCTCTTTCTCCCTCTCCCGCCTTCGCCTCCCCCTTTACGAGCCCTCTTCCTCCGAGTGCGGCCGAGCATTAATGTACTCGCTGATCCTGCGCTGCCATTCAAATGAAATAAAAGCACTAGAGCTCCCGCACCTCTCTCCTCTCGCTTTCTCTTTCTCTCTGGGTGTGTGTCTCTCTCTCGGGCGATTCCTCTTTTCCTGCACTTTTCTCTCGACCCCGCCGTTCGCAGGACAAAACGTACCCGGCGGCGCGCTGCTCTCCGCTGGCCTATTCTCGCGCTCGCATCGCAAACTGCTATGTGCACAACGAAAAGCCGTTCGTCACCGTTTCCCTTTTATTTAGCGCGTAATCATTTTACAAGTGCACCTCCCCATCTCCGCGCCGATTATTTCCGCGTGCCCATTTAATAGAGCGGTGGACCGCCGACACAGCGAGTTACGCGCGCTCGAGTATTTTTTTTTATTGGTTCGCACTTGTCCCTACTCTATTGCTTTCACTGTACGTAGCGAATTTCCTACTTTCTTTAAGTCTAATTAAACTTTCTCAAATTGTCAATTTTTATATAAATTATCTAAATTTAATGTATAATAATAAATAACTTTAAATTACATTAATGTATTTAAAGTTATCAAATTATAGTAGAACATTATGTAGAATAAAGTATTTAAAAAAAATTGAGAATAAAAAAAAACGTTCCATGTATTCATGTAAAGTTTAATAAAGACTAACTTTTGTTTATCTTACTGTACTACCTGCACTGAAGTTGTACTGCATACATTTATGTTACTAGTACTTTTTAGAACAGAGTATACTTAGTAGACAGTTTATTTTCTTACTAGAAGAGTGTCACTTCATTTAAATCTGCACGTATATCCAAGAGTCTGCAAGAAATATCAAGAATCTGAGAAGCTTGAGTTAATAAATCTGTAACTTTATATCGCTATCTTATTTTTCTTTCATTTAATCAAAATAAAAAGTTTATAATATAATTCAATATTAAATACTTCATATTTACCTGATTATATTAGGTACAGCTAGAGTGATGAATCAATAACACAAATCAGTACCTATTTCAATTGTTTTTGTATATATAGTTTATAAAATAATGTTTATAAAATAAAATAAATTTTTTCCATAAAAAAAGGATAATGAAAATTATATCATTAAGAAAAATTATTTGTCTAATAGTTAGTAATCTTCCATGTTCTCTTCTCTAATCTTTTCCCTAAATTACTTTTAATTCGTTTTAATTAATTTATACTCATGTATTGTGTACACTTTTGTTTAGGCAGCTTAACCGCGTTAATGATTTGTGTAACAGATAGATCTCTCAAGCATCACCTGATATTGCTTTCATGGGCCTGCGTGACATTCACAACAGCAAAAGTGAATTAGCATTTAAGAGCAGTATTTTATTAGCTTGATGATTGTGATGAATAAAACAGATGTAACTACTTGAACCTGTGTCAAGCGACACAGGATATCCAAATTTACAATGCCTTATTAAAACTTCTAATCAGGTAATCTAAAAATAAAATATTAAATATTTAATATTCAATTATAAATTTAAACTTTCTCGTGTGAGTAAATATGATAAAAATTGTATTAGATATAATTTAGCAGGATAACAGTATCTAAATACTTTTTTGGGAATTTCTTCCACAGAAATAAAATTTGGTATAATGCTGTAAAACAGAAGCCGTGCCTTCGATTACATCTGTTCAATTTTCAACTTCTTCAATCTCTTCAATACCTTATCTAAAGCTTCGATTCAGAATTACTTTCATTATTAAAGGACATTTTATAAATTCTTTGATATAGAATTTATAACTCAAACTTCTTTAAACTCTCGTAGGATATAATAATAGAAGCGACGACACACTGACACTCTCCTACTTAGCTTTAAAAAATAATAATATTTAAATAACATGATAACGGTCATAACGCAGTACTTACAATATAAAATAATTTTCAAAATTTTCAATATAAGTATTATAATTTCACAAACAATTATTTTAATGATATAATAATTAGATATTGAAAATTAAATAATAACAGTATAGAAAAAATTAAAATCAAAGTATTTGTACAAGTGCTTACACTATGATGGCTACAAATCTTAGCATCAATTGAGCAATATGAAAATATTAACTACAATGATTTTTAATATTTTTATAATACAAAATAAAAATAAATGATGAAAAATTGAATTTATTCAGTTTCATAACTTGAATGAAATTTTCATCAATTGAAGGTTATGTCTAGACCAAAACAATGCTTTTAATTAAAGAAAAATAGCAATATATTTGGGAAATTAACATTACTACTTTATTTTAATAAAAATAATAAACTTTATAAGAAAATAATAATTTACTAGAATGCTAACTCACCTGATAAGGTACATCTTCTTTTTTACCGCGCACCGCTGTGACATTCAACGTGAGAATACAGCATTTCTCGGCGTGCCACACGTACAGGATGTCATCGCGAATCTCGAGGATGTTCCTCGTCTCCTTGGAAATTTTTGGCAGGCTGCTTTTCAGATCTCTAAACAGTTTCTTCTCGTTCAAGCCCAGCGGATCCGTACACGAAGTCATTTTCCAGCAGTTTTCGGAGTGCGCATGGATATGTCGTACGGTAGCCTCGGCCGAGGCAAGAAAACAACGAAGTTGGCTGCGAGCTCGGCCGATTTCAAACGTAGCCCGCGCCTGCGCGCCTCGAAGATCGAAGTTTCGGAGCGCACGGCAAAGCCGGCGAAGCGGATAATGTGAAGCGAGCCGACGGTCGATCGACAGCAACGTTACCAACTTTGGAGCTTCCTTCTCTTCTCCCCGCGCTGACTCAACTGCTGCGGCCGGACATTGTTGGGCGCGAGATCTTGCCGGCAGTTTCGTCGTTCGAATGTCGCCACCGAGAGTTTTTATTTTTTTAAAAAGTTCTTTACAAGTATATGTATATTTTAGAATTATATTTTAAAATATTTAATATAATATTTAATATAATATTAATTCGGCGTTATGTAAAATTGTTGAAAAATCAAATTTTTTATAGGCCGTCGTATTTTTAAGAGAGTATACTTAATAAATTCAAGTGTAAAGCTGATTATTATAATTTATTATGCTAATTGATAAACGTGCGTGAATATTTTATTCTAAGTAAGAATTAATTTATTTTAAGGAAGAAAAAAAGAACAAAAAGATATTAAAACTTTTTTTTATTTATATAAAAATTTTTATTTAAATTCTATTTAAATATTAATTTAAAAAAAATTTAAACAATGATGTAATTTATTATTTCATTAATATATTTGCGCTCTTTCTTTATATAATAGGTAATATGTGAAAAAAAACATAAAATTTAAAAAAGAATTCACAGTCCCTCAAAATAAACAAATTTAATACTAGATGAGATTTCAATCAGGTTGTTATAGAAGTAATTAAATAATTATGTCATATCATCAGATTATGTTTTGTTTTGTACAAAATCATTTAATAATCAGCTAACTTTAAGATTAAAAACAAATACTTAAGGAAATATGACATTTTGATTTCAAAATAAATTATGTAATAAAAGTAACAGTTATAACAAGAAATATAAATTTTTTTTTTAAATATAAGGAGAGAATAATGCTTAAAATATAATAATGCATTTGCATTTATAATCGAATACATCAATCCATTTGTTTGTTTAATAAGTTAAAAAGGTTAAAATAGTTTAAATAATCTTTATAAATTATATAAACATTATATATTTAAATTATAATGAGCTTGTACTCAAAATATTGTGTAATATAGGTATGGTCGAAGATAATCTTATCAGCTGTCGTGGAATTTTAAGTTGATTTGTAAAAACTGCGCTTTTGAAGTTACAAGCCATCAGCCTCCGTGGCGCAATTGGCTAGCGCGTTCGGCTGTTAACCGAAAGGTTGGTGGTTCGAGCCCACCCGGGGGCGATTTTTTTTTTGCTCAATTTTAATATTTTGACCTATTTTGCAAAAAGCATTATACTATAGAATCACAAAAGCTTTATTGATAATTTTTTTTTACAACAAATAATACACATGTAAAATAACTAACGCGTGCACATGCATACATATTCTTGTTTAGACACACGTGGCTTACATGCGTGGGCGCTCACACACACACACACACATGCGCGCGCGCGTTCACACGCACGCATGCACGCACGCACACACACACGCTCACGCTCACGCAATTTATAAATTAAAAAGATAAATGCTAATAATTATTTTCAGTGCAGCAAACTTTAATTGAAATTAAAAAAAAGCAACTTGCGAGGTGAACTCTTTTTCTTGGGACTCTGAGTTAATATCTTTTCCTGCTAGATTTTGAGTTAGTACCTTTTCCAAGCGGATTCTGAGTTGATAGCTTTTTCTCCAGATTTTGAGTTGGTACCTTTTTTATTCGCAACCGAAGATTTATTTCTCGAAAATACATCGCTGTATAAATATGTAGGTGGGATTTAAAATTAGATACTTTGTAAGAATAAATTGTTTAATAATACAAATTTGACTTAAACAGTCCAGTATATTTTATAATTTATACTTTTATTTATTATCATTACAAGTGGTGAATATTTATAGAACTACATGTATATACCAGCATTTTTATAAACTTAGCCATGGTTAATATTTTTTATCAACTGAATGTCAAAATTATGAATAAAGGAATAAGGTTCATTGCCAACAGACAAGAATAAGCTTCTATCTTGTCTTCGTCGGTGTCGCAGCAGATAACTCATAGGTCATTGTGTTGCTGAAAGGGAGTAACTTATAGGAGCATTGGGAATTACCAGTTTATTATTAGGTAGATAGCATAGAAGAGCGAGAAACGTTGGAACTGGCGTTAATTCTAGCAACGCTCGACTTCTCTCAAGGGACGATATGCGGTCTTAAGACTTGCTTCTCAAAGCTTGTTTTGCCTACTCCCATCGTGTCCTTGCTTCTTCTTCCCCTTGCAAGTCCTTCTATGGTACTTGAATCGCAGCTGTTAATTAGTACCTACGACTTTAAACGGACGTATAAATTCTTGCCCAGCCAAGCGTCTACTTACTAATATTTTTTTAATAATTTTTTTAAGTCTTGTATCAAATACTTGCAGAATTTGTTTTTTTTTTATTATTTTCATTTTCTTTTTCAATAGCCCCAAAACGTTGAAAAGTAATTCACATTTCTTCATCCTAAGACCGAGCACATAATGATTAAAATAGTCAAGACAAATGTCTGCTGGGTTGAAGGCTCAAGTTGGCTATGTCGTCGATTCGTCTTCCTTGTTGTGCCGGTTGGCACTTTTCGCAAGTGGCATCGTATGGTACAACCTCTTGCAGCGCTATCCTTTCGGCCCACTATAAATGGAGCTACGTCCACGACGTATGTGTATCCATCCATCGAGCGGGCCGCAGATTACCCCACTTCCTCTACCCTCACTTTTGGAACCTCGATTTATCTATCGGTTTTCTCTTCCGTCATTCATTTTCTAATTCATTTATCGTAGATGAACACAATTCCTTCGCTTTTCTCTAACCTTTTTCCGCTTCCTACATTTTTTGTGCCCTAAACTACCTGTCCAGGGGTCATAACTTCTCAAAGATGCATTATAGGAAAAAATGTTAAATAGAGAAGTTAAGACCCCTGGACGGATGGTTTGGAACACCTGGCATAGAGAATATTTATTTTAATTTATATTTAAAAATAAAATAGATTTTAAATCAACTTGAAATTAAAAACAATCTTAATCTAGAATATTTTTGTGGAGTCTTCGAAATAGAGCGCATGGCTCGGTGTTTTTCAATTTAGCAATCTCTGCCAACGTAGAACGAAATATTGTGAGATGCAAAAAGTAATTAACACCGAAACTGTTTTGCCTAATGACATTTTTTTCCAAAAGATTAAAATGCGTCCTCATAATCTTAAGACTTTCATTCTATTTTGATATCTTGTCTGATAATTTCTAAGAAGTCGTTCATAAATATTAAAAGCAGTAGATGAAATAAGATTTCTTAACAATTTTGGTTTTTAACATTTGCTTCATTTTCTGCTGAAAACATTTTTTGCCCTTTCAGTTGACAAAAACTTTTATCTTGAAAAATAGTATAGGAAAATTTTGTATATAGTTTTACGAAAATATCAATACTTATGGGTGGTGTACAAATTATCTTCAAGATGTTGATAAGGAGTAAAAGTATTTTAGTAGCGTACCAACAGAAGTAATATGTGTCATTAGGAAAAGTTGCACCACATGAATTGAAATATACCATTATTGTTACTGTTCTATTGAATCGACAAAGCTTTTGGCAATTAAAGCAATATACGAGGATGAAGATATTTTTTCGTAAAATTAGCGTGAAAAGAAATAAGTGATAAAAAAGGGTCAGCAAAAAGCGAGAAAATCGGGGGTGATTCTTTAGCCTGAGAATAAATAACGAGGGCTCGGGCGGAACGTGTGCGTCCACACGAGCTTTCTCTTCTTCTTTTTAGCGACACGCAGACACAGTAGCTTTGAACATTTCTACCCTGAGCCCGAACACGGTAACAAGACAAAAAGCTGGGAGAACACATTTTAACGTCACAATTAAAAATATTATACATATATTACGGCGGAGCGAGGTTGAGCATGTGTGCCCGGGAGCTCGGGAGAGGCCGCGAGCAAACGTGCGCTGGCTCGCTAAGGTATACGGCGCCTGTGTAAAGCGGATGCTCATCTTTCTCCGACGTTCCTCATGTGCGCCCCATAACGATCACAATGCAAGAGAGCGCGCGCGATACGAGCCCTATTATGCTCGTGCCTCCGATCTTTTTTAGACCCCTCGAGACGCGGGAAAGAGAGAGACCGAGTCACTTCTATGTGCGAAATCGCATTTCATTTTTGTTCCACCCGCCAACCGGAATTCCCGCCAAGACCTTCCCCTTTTACAAGATCGTAAAAATTAAATTACCCAAGCCAGAGGAAAAAATATTCAACCTGGCGAATCTTGATTTTTAATTACTACTTTAATTAAAATAGCGGGAACTTTGAATTTTTAAACGATTCTCTTAATTCAGGAAAAATGCTTCTGAAGTTGACGCTTCTATGAAGTAAATACGTTTATGCACTTCCAAAACATAGATCTACTAATTTTTAGTAAAACTCATTTCTATAATTATAGTTATTTCGGCTAATGTAGTGTAATAAATAAATAAGAAAACGAAGTCTAAAATTGAGCTTGAAAAAACTAAATGTCAATCTGTTGGCAGCTTTTCTGGGTTACTTCGAATATTTAATAGCATGACTGAGTATTACTATAGTTGAAACATCCAGTAAATGGTGAAACCTGATGACAAATGAGCTCAGCTGACAACTCGATCGAGTATTAGTATCGGGTAGACGGGGTGAGTGCGTATGCGGTGAACAAAACTCGCGATATAAATGAATAGTGTCCCTGAGCTCGTATCTTACGGAAATACAAAGCAATAATTGATAGATTCCAACGTTGTCGCAGACGGAAACAAATGGTTAGAACGTAGACTATCGATTCATTTCATCGGGCTGTTACCGAAAAACCCTTCATTCACTTTTTCATCCCTTCCATTTGAAGTAGTACAATCATTCTTTAATTGATTGCTTATTTGTTTTATTAAAGATATGGTATTCAATATTGTATACTAAATAAGTTATCAATACATAAATTATATAATAAGTAGTAATTTACTATTATAACGTTTTAAAAAAAATGTAAAACTACCATACCATTGGTACTTTGATAATCCGAATATTGTAACTATTAAAATTCTTAAAGCAATTACGTAAACAGACGCGATAACGCAATAAGCAGCGAATTAAAAGAGGAATGTTATAAATATTAGAAACAATAAATTAGTGAAATGTTTGCTACATTGGGTGAGGTCGAGATTCGATTAATATTAGCCTCGCTGCTCTTTCATACACGAGACCGTGCGAATCGTCAGAATAAATGAAATGACTTCGGTCGGTATAGCAGTCGGGCCGGTAAGACATCGAAGGGTTGCGTCAGTCTAGTACGCCTTATTATCGACTGGAATGTAGCTTTAGCTAGAGTTTCGCTATAGGAAAGGGGTAGCCGTTTGACGTCGCTGCGGCATCCCCTTTCGTATACACACTCTTCAATGCAGTACTTACATCACTTATACTCTTGGACCTGCTTTCAAAATTTTGTTAATTATTCAGCAAATTAAAAATTAAATTTGCCATGACAAAAAAGTTTCATAAAATAATATTAATGTATCTCACGTACATCATTATTTTAAACATTTTTGGAATGCAGATGTTTTAATGTGAGTCATAAATGTAATGTATGATTACATATTATATGACACTGTACATCCGCAGTAGAAGTAAAAATTACGGCTGCTCTGAGAGGTTTAAAAACCAACCCTGAGCGATTTAAAAATCACATATTTAATAAAGTAACCCTTTGAGACGTGTGTTGAGCGCAACCTCGCCCACTTAATCGCGATTCATCAAGCTCTCATTAGTCTTTCGTTCTCCTTTTCTTTCCGGGCCGATGTAGATAGTGCAAAAGACAGAAGGGCATAGAGCGAAAGAGGAAGAAAAAAAAGAATTTAACACTCTTGCTTGCGCACGCATCCAATGAAAATGAATCTTAGGGACTTGAGGGTGATATCGAGCCTGATCGCGTACTGTACGGTCTACCCAGCTGCGAAAGAGAGGGAGAGCGAAGCACGGGGATCGAAGGCTCGTTTTCCAGGTAGGTACGTATCGCCGCAATGTGCATGTTCCGTGCGCTATCATTCGTCGAGATCGGATATCTTGAGAATTTGCATAAAAATCTATACGCTCGCGCGTCCTGAGTTACCTTCCGTGCTTTTTCATCCCCCTTTGCCGTAAGCGCCAGGGCGCAACCCTCTCAAATTTAGCTTTCTCGTTAACTTTTTACAGCGGCTCCGCTCGTACTTCATTGATGTTTTAACTGAATTTTTTTTCAAGCTGAAAATTTATTGTAATTTATCAAAATGAGCACATGGTACGGCGTTCGCTTTGGTCGTGTTTAAATTAGCGAGTTAAGCATTAATGCGAATCCCTAATGCACCTAATGTTACGCGCGAAGGCTTGTGTCAATAATCTTTGTGATTTCTAAGCTGAAGAGAAACTCAATAAGTGCCACTCGGAATTATAGTTGGTTAATGTAAGCACCGACTTAGTGCAAAAGGCAACAACAATCCGCGAAGTTATTGTCGGGGAAAAAGCTCTGGCCTGCGGAGGGCAATCTCGCAGCCTCGTCCGTCTGTCTTCGTCACGCGCATTCAAAGCAGCTTTATGCAAACATCGGAGCACGTGTCTGGCGACGGCTTTCTGTTGTGGGTAGGCATTTAATTAGGCGTCTCGCGTTCGCGCACTTTCGCGGGATCTCTCGCAGCTTGAGTCAACTGGGCAGGCTGTTCTCGAGCGAAGTGTGGTGGGAGCCCGAGCACAGGATCTTCGAGCAAAATCCTTAGCTAACCGATGTCATCAAGCGTCTATCGCAATCTTTGAATTTCAGTTTGTTTAAAAAAAAAATGCGATTTTTGAATACGAAAGAATTTCAAGACGTTTTTGAATTGTGTAAACCAAACAATGATCTTCGAGCAAAATCCTTAGCTAACCGATGTCATCAAACGCCCCAAGCGTCTATCGCGATCTTTGAATTTCAGTTTGTTTAAAAAAATGCGATTTCTGAATACGAAAGAATTTCAAGACGTTTTTGAATTGTGCAAAGCAAACAATGAGTCTTTTTTGGCGCGGAATTTTCTTTAAAGTTGCGTCGAAAACTAAAAGTGGAAGCAGGAGGAAGAGCGAAAAAGAAAAAGAGAAAGAGGAAGAATTACATTTAGAAGAGGGCTAGTAGAAGCCGCGGTATCGGCCGGACGGCCTCAATACCCTCGATACAAAATTCTTTTCAGGTCGGTTGAAAGCCTATAGGAAATATGTGAAAGGCGTTGCAGCGTAGTGCCGGATTCCCAGCACAGGCTCTGTGTGCTCAGGCCTTTCTGAATGTAACGGAATAGCGTTTGCAAGGCGCCTATAAGCCCCTGCTCGTAATGAAACATAAATTATTCAATCGAAATCAGCCGCTCGCGGACTGACGGACCAGCGGACCGGCTCTCTCTTTCTCCCTGTACTCGGCGTTCTTCTCTTTCTCACTTTGGTCGAAGCCCCTTTCTCCCGAGTCGACCTCGCTCGCTCATTCGCGAGTGTTTTTACCAAAACCGGCCTTTAAAAAGCTTGAGCCCTTATATACTCTCTGTCTCTCCTTCCCCCCTCCCCCCCCCCTGCTCTCATCCGCAAAAGAACGCACCTACAAGCAAAAGCGGTCTGCCGGAGTAAGCGAGCTCTCGAGATCGCGCCCAGTAGCTCTGTCTTTTCTGACTTTTTTCTGTCTACATTTATCCCTCGTTTCTTTCGATGTTCGATTCGTATAGCGCAGACAATTTATTCACGAACAAATTTTACTTCACGTTTCTTTTGATAAATCTAACTGATTAGCGATGAATTAATTATACATCACTTTTAATTTTATTATCACTTGTCGAGTTCTGAAATTGATGGTTACCCCCAGTAAAAAATCGTTTTTGTTTCGTATTTATTTTATTTTTTTCGAAGGGATAGACTTTAAAAATGAAGACTTTAAAATTTGTCTTGAAAAGTCGGAAATCGAGGACTGCATTATTAATGAGCAGCCTTATCTCTCGCACCCCCGTTTCACCGATAGGCCAACGAAGAGGTATCGGTCGCGAGTTTACTCAATGTCAAACTTGTTCTCTTTCTTCGTCTTGCTTGTTTTCCTTTTCTCGAGCATTGATGCGCATTAATATTTTATTGTACGAGGTAGAAAATCCAAGGGGGACAACTTGTCTCGATTCCCATTCGATTCCTAACCTTTGCGACATATTATTTCGAGGAGGGCTGGAAATTGTTACAACGAATTTCTGTTAAAGAACGAGAAAAAGGAAATCAAACCATGAGAAAAATATTGCGTGCGTAATACTTTCGTTTAAAAAAAAACTAAAAGGGATATAAGATCTTTGATCAAAGAATTTTTGTTTTGGAATGAAATTAAAATTAATCAATAACTTATTTAAATAAGTATCAATATAATAATATATTACGATACAAGTGCGATAAAAGTAATTTTTGAACTCGCGCCCGAGCGAAACGAGAGAGATAATTCACACGAGTCCGAAAATCACTTATCGCACTTGCATCGTACGATATTTCATAGTACAACGAGCGAAAACGCCGATTTATTTTACGCTTGCGTGCGATAAACAGGCGTTTTTCGCACGGCGTGCTATAAAAACAATTTAATAAGCTATATTTGTTAAAAGGTAAAGTACGTAAAAGCAGATATGTTAATTTAGCAAAGGATTCCATGTAGCACGCTTTTGAAACGCACTTTAATGATTTAATATCCGAGGGAAAATTGATCCGGTTTATTGACTTTTGTGAAAGGCGTAATTTAAGCTTCTGACATCAAATAACCTTCTAATAACTTTCTAATAACCTCGAGGTTCTGCCCCCCCAACCCTATAGTATCCAGGCCTCAGTGTCAACTACGTGACGCCCGGGACTTCATCGAACAATAAAGCGAAAGCGTAAAGTATACCGATAACCGAGTTCACGCCGGGGCGGTAAAAGACCGTTCGACGATGCGAACGATGCATAGGCGCGCCATCCGTTAACTATTAAAAGCGAAAGGATGTGGCCGCGATTGCGTTATCAAGCTGAAAAGCGCCTCTTCACAACCCAGTAACTTTGTACAGTCTTTATCGCGAATAAAAATTAGTCTTTTTAAAAATAAAATCAATCAATTTTTTTTAACTAAACCGGATCACTTGCTCACTTAACACGCAGATGTTAGCAGGTTATTTTCAAACAATAGAAGAAATAGTAGGATAATCATTTTTAAAAATTTGATGAAAATTGACTTTGTAGTGAAATTGTGATTTCATGATTGTACATTTATGATTATCGCAATTGGCGGAGGGTAACAAATTTTTCAAATGTTCAAGAATTCACGTGAATTGAGAAGTACACGTTTCTCTTCAGAAGAGCTTCTTCGACAAGTATTCGAATTCCTTCGACGTCGAGCGACAAGCTATTTCTTGGATTTCCGTATACCTCCGTATAAGCAATACGAGCTCAAAAGGGAACGATGGAATTCGCTATTACAACATTATTCAATTCAATATCTCCTTTTTCGACGTATCATATGATCACATTTTTCTTCTCAAGTAAACGAAATGAATTCTTCATCCGCAAAGGCTTATTTTAGTGAAAGAAGTATTTCTTATGGTAGAAAATCTTTCGTGTGTAAATCTTTAAAATGACTTTTTTGATATAGAGAAAGTTGATAAAGGAAGCTGCATTTTATCTTGCTTAAGGAGAAATTAAAGTTCATTTGTTTACTTAAAAGTTAGGGAGCTTTCTTGAAAAGTCATGTGCAACGCCGTCTAGTTAATTAGGATACTGCCTCCTAAAGCCTTAATAATAAAATACATTATTATGCTAATGAAAAGTTTTGCGCTCAGCGTAAAAGTTGGCAGTGGTGGGAGCAGGTCTGCGCGTGTATCTCGTGTTGACGCGTGAACAGGGAAATCAAGGAAGTTTTCGACATTAAAATTGTGATTAGAAACGGCCGGGGATTACGACAGAAGCAAGTAGATATAGCAAAAGTCGGGGGAGGTAGGCAGTTGAAGGCGGCGCAGCTTATCGAAGGCCGTCGCGCGTCTCGTCTCTCGATGGGGTGGTTACGTTTTACGAGGTTCCTTCGAGGAAATTCCGGAGGACGAGTGAGTCGTGCCGCGGCAAATTCGCGAAAGAGAGAGGGAGATCGCAGGAGTGTAGCTCGTTACGGCGGAACCTCTTAGAATAAAGTGTGATTAGGACGATAGTTATGACGTTTTGTATTATAATTCGAGCTTGCGAGTGTGGCTTACTTCGGCTCCGCGTCTTTCTTCATCCCGCGCTTCCCATTCTCCGTTGGCTCGTTAAAGCCTCTCCCAAGTTTTCGCCAGGCAGGAGATGGTCCTCTGCTTTAAGGAATCGTGTGATCACGTATTTTAGTACCTGGCCTTCGCGTTAGAAAGCAGTGTAAATGTACGTACTGATTTTGCTGCGGGAAGAAAGTTTGGGAACGCGAAAATCAAGAAAAAAGCTTACAAAAAGTTGGAGTGGCACGCAGTGTTAAGAACAAGATGAAAATGCGGGCTGGCCTCTAACGAGAAGGTCCAATCGAACTTTGGAGCGGGAAGTTAATCGATTGATCTCTCTGAGGTCCTGGCTGCAGCGGTGGTCTCGCGAGAATCGAGAAAGAGAAGGGAAGGGGGCGGAGGGAGAGGGTTTGATAGCCAGTTGCTGCTGCCCGTATTTGATTGTTTAATTAGTAAGATGACCCCGGCATTTCCCGGTGGAGCCGAGAGGACGAGGCGAGCTCTTCCTTTTCGGCGGAGGCAAGGAGGCCTTTAGCGAGGCAAGAGGGACTCGCCTCCAGACGAAGAGAGCGAGAGACAAGTCCAAAGAGACGAGAAGAGGCTGGATTTCTCCTGTATAGGGGTATTAATCCCTACCCTCAATTACCCTTTGTCTTGGGCACAGCTTGGTCCACTTGTTAAGACACCGCCACTGTTTGTCTTGAGGGGGCAGCGCCTCCCCCGTTCTTCCAGCTAAGACAGTGCAAGTCGCGGCTTTCTCTCTCTCCCTTGAAGGCAGCGCGCACGCCTCCGTAACTGCGGAGACGAACTGCCCCGGCGCCGACTACTGATCGTTGTGGTCCCGCATTCACTGCGGACTGATTCTTCAGCACCTCGTACTCTTTTTAAATGCCCGATTCTGGCAATCACATAAATTGTAAATTGCTGCAGATTTACGTGGGGGATAAGCGGAAAAGGAGAGGCATGTAAATCGAGAAGAAGTGCCGTGTAAACATTTGCAATGGATTTGCGAGCTATTCAAACGGTTAAATTCTCTTAAGAATTTGGTTTAGGTAGGGGCGTGCGGCCTGTTGTCGGCACCCTCGCTCCTTAAGGCGCTAGCCTTATACTCCCCGCTTGAGAGACTACGCCTCTTTCTCTCGCCCTTTGTATTTCTAACAATTGATATTCTTCTCTCTGTGCAAAGAAACAGATTTCAGATTTCTCTCCCTATCCGTTCTTGGCTACCGCTTGTCGTTGCACCCGTGTTGAGCAAATAATACGAGCTCACTCAAATCTGGCAAATTACCGGAAAGTCTTGCCAGCTATAACCTTTCTCCACTTGCCTCTTCAATCAACAAGCACCTATCAATTTATTTTCTTCATCTTATTATTCGAAGACTTTAATCTTTTCATAGTTTACGATAACTATTCAAAAATGCAGCGAAAAAAAGCATATTTAAATCAAACACATTTTTCAGTGTTTATTAAAGTGGATCACATTTCAGCTGGGCAAACTTTGAACACACACGGTATAAAAAGGAATAAAGCTTATTTGCGAATTGAAAGTTTTTGGCAAGCGCGCGCGCGCGTCTCTGCATTAACGGTTAACTCTACTGTAAATTTTTTCATTTTCCCTTTTTTCATTCGACAAGTTTTACCGCGCGATCAAACTCAAAATTCGTTTTTCAATCAAAGCAAATCGGAAAAAGTTGTGCATTTGGCGGTCACTCGTTAAATTCAACAAACTTTTTACTTTTGAAGGAAAAATAAAATTTAGCTCGGAGTTTGCAAATGCGAGCTCAATTTCATTCTCGGTTCAGTTAATCGTTTAAGCAACGAACCGGTAGAATAGAGGATAGCGTTCGCGCTGTTTACGAGTTTGCTGGTTGACCTCGGAAATATAACTCTCCACGCGGTTGCTCCTCAATCTTGTCCTGCAAGCGCATCGCATCGTTGGCATAACTTTGAAAGACCTTTCTCTGGCTCGTGTGTAAATGCCCAGGTACTGTTCTATACTTCACTTAAGAAACTGTTCGTTTTTTAATTATTTAATGTCATTGTCACGTATTTTATGTGCAAAATGTTATTGTATTTATTAACATTTTGCATCATTTTTTCAAGTAAAAAATCAGTGAGCAAAATTTAAAAAAATTGTAGGTATAAGACAGACTCTAGTGCTGATCAGCAAATAGCGTGAGTGCAGCTTTTTCAAATCGATCATTCTGTGAACTAAATAGCTCCTATGCAATGTGAAATGATAAATATAACACAAGCAATTTATGTTCGCTCGTTAAAAAGCAGTTGTCACGTGTACTATTTTTTCATATCTTGAGTAAATTATGATTTTCATCGAAAAGTCATGATAAATATGCGATTAAAAATTTAATTTCAAACTTAATAATGAAATAAATCGATATTGTCCGATAGTTGTACATAATCGATTGTAGAGTTCCAGTCAATTTAAATGACCGCAATACTTATCATTAATTACGTGGCAAAGTTCTGATAATTATAAATTGAGAACACGCATGCTTCTGGTGATGCTAACGACAAAAGTTTTAAAGAAAAAACAAAAGATTGATATATAGACGCATTTCATGTTCCAAGTAATAGAAACTAATTGAAGCAGACCACAGGCTGTTGCAGTTCACTGAAATCTTGAAAAAAGGGGTATCGCCTGCCCGTGACTGCCACGCTGCGTCACGATACAGTTATTATCGACATAAAGTTGGAAATAAGTCGTGCACACGTATCGCGCTCTGCGGCTTTCGAGCTTATATAGAGCTGCCGAAGAAACCGCATTAAAACTGCAACGTCCTGCTTTCGTAGAAATCACGCGCAATTCGATCAACAAATACCTTTGAAAGGGTGTATTTGCGATGAAAAAAAAAAAAAAAAAATCTTTCAGCAACTTAGGACAAAGGGGGTGAGCTTTCAATGTTCGAGCTTCTTATCGGATACTCGTTTCCCCGTAAAATCGAAGCCTCCGCCGGGCGTGGAAAAAGCACTTGATGCGCGAGTCGCCGCGAGCTGGCGACACTCCGCGGCGAGCGGCTAAAGCTCTCTGATTGCGCGCGGGGAAGTTGAAGGTGGCGGGGTGGGAATAGGGGGTTGGGAGGAAGGGGTGTTGGAAAAGCGGGGAAGAGCCGAGCCGCCAGCACACTTTGCGATACGTCGAATGACTAATACGTTGAAACAATAGGCTGTCGTCGTCGCCCCGATGGGACTGCAAAATGAGTGAGTTTGTAGGAAGGAGGCGGTTTTAGCGATTCCAATGCACCACTTAAGCCTTTCTCTCTCTTTATCTCTCACTCTCTCTCTCTCTCTTTTCTTTCTAACGATCGTTGATGTATGAGGCTACTATTGTGTGTCACATTCTATCTTGTTGATACGTTTACTATTCAGAACGGGATATATTTTGCGGCACTATTGGTACAATGGTAATAATCGTAGTAAATTTTAAATTTTTTGATAAAATTTAAATAACGTTGACAAAATGAGTTACGGTTACTAGGGAAAACTAACATCGTAGGATAAATAAGGCCATTCTTAGATTTGAAAATTTTTGGCTGTATCACTAATTTTTTATCGACCTTTAAAATTGACGTCATATTAGTTATATCCTTTCGAGGTGATTATCCCTTTCTCTTT
>JAXIUT010000009.1:11861989-11875485 GCA_035586675.1 Eurytoma californica | reverse complement strand
TCACTAATTTTTTATCGACCTTTAAAATTGACGTCATATTAGTTATATCCTTTCGAGGTGATTATCCCTTTCTCTTTTCTCGGCGGCGACGTCGTCGAGTCACGCTTCCTCCCCTCTATCTCTCTCTGTCTTTAGGAGAGCGGTCGTGTGTGTAGTGGCTTGTGTGTGATATTTGCGCTCTGGTGGAGGCATCTCCTCTTTTCCGCATGTACACATATAAGCATATCAACCCTTCTCCAGTAGCCACACCCTACGACCCCCTCAAAGAGAAAGTGAGACGGAGCTAGAGAATTCGCGAGTAGCGCGAATACCTTTTATTCCTCCCCACCTTTTCTCTTTGTCTCCCTTACGAGAGGCTCGCCTTTGAATAATAGAAATATTCGTGTTTCGAATGGACCCTCGCTCATTCATTTTTCAAATCATTTTTTTAGTTTTTCCACTATTTTCCCAGCCTTCCCTCCCGAGTGTACAATTTTTACGAAGACTCATCCGCTTTTTCGGATTTTTAATTTTAATACCACCTAGGTAAGCGGTTAAGCCTCCCTCATTAAAGCAACGCGTTGTACCAATTTTACTCGTGGAAGAGTGAAGTCAAGGCTACAATACCGCGCCGATGTCGAACGGTCACTCGTCAGATCGACGAGCAGCAGCGTAAGAAAACGGGGGTGGGGAGGTCCCCTTGCTTCTCGCGACTTGCTGAAGCATCTCCTGAAAGAGCTTCCATCCTGGGAGAGCTTCCATTACTAATCCATGCAAAAACCAGAATATCTTTATCCCTCCGCGTGCTGGGGACGTATTTCCGGAATAAATTCCGCAGCGCGCGCGCGAGCTCGCCACGTGAAAGCTCGAGTCTTTCGAGACTGCTGCAGGTGGAGCGCGAGCCCTGGCGATGCTCTCTTTCGGCGCCGCGATAAGAGCTACCAGAAAAGAGAGAGGAATATTTGGACTCCAAAGGCTCGGGGCTTCTCGCGTTTGCCGATGTGCGCATCACCGTGCTTTGTATTTCCATTTCAATTTATATTTTTCCTTTTTACATCTTATTTCCCTCTCCATTAAATTAAATTATGTGTTTTAAAGTAACGATTTGGGCTTTGGGATTTCAAATAAATTGTTGGCTCGTTAAAAAAAAACTTTTTTTCTCTTTTTATTAACTATCAACTAAAAATTGACAGCGTTTTCCCTGTAAAGCAACATGACATCAAAGTAGAAAATTATATACGCGCATCGTATACTAAGTCAGGTATACGAAAAGTATTTAAGCTAAATAAAAGAGTGAAAACAAGTGAGGCTCGCAGAGGAGAGACGTCGGTGCGGCAATGGAATATGAGACGAAGTGCGGAATACGAATATGAGAATTAAAGCCGTCGAAGGAATTAAAGCGTATAAGCGTGGCCGGGATCTGGCCGCGTCTGTCCGTCCGGGGGCCGGCGTCGCTGCCCGCCGCCGCCACCGCCACCACGTCTCGCTAGCCCGGGATATATATCGAGGATCGGATCTACCGCTTTCGTTCTTCCTCTCTTTTCTCTGGCGTCCTTCTCGCGAAAGTCGCGCGAGAGCCGCTTTCGCCCTCGTATTCTCTCTCCGTCCCTCCGCCGGGGGGTGGGGCAGATGTGGAGTCCGACGCTCGGCGGCGGCTTTTCATATTTCATTAAGGCGCTGCGGCTGCGACCATTTTGCATCCTGCGTTCGTTCCCCTACACCCCTCCCCCACCGGCCCAAACCCCTTTAGCCGGCCTCTGGCAATTCCTTCGCTCGCTCTCTTTTTCCCTACTTCATTCGCTTTCAAAAAGACGGCCGATAAAAACTTTATATGCGCGCGAGCGCGAGCCTGCCTTTTTATTTTGGATGTCCGCGCGCGAGTAAGAGCCGCGGAAATTATTCATTATTTCCCTCGCCGCGTGTACTGCCCTCCCGCTCACCATCCCTGCCGCGCTCGGCTCAACCTATACTCTCGGACGAGCTACCCTTTTTTATCAACGATTTCGAATATTACATGCGAAGTATGAATTAATAAAAAAGTTAAAAAAAAAAATGCATGTCGCTAAAAAGAGATAAGAGGGGAGAAAAAAGAAAGTCGACGGGCGATGCTTTTTCGTTAGCATCTGGCCCCGGATGAGGTTAACGGGACGGGGGGAGGACTAAAGGGCGGCAGCTCGGACAGGCTGGTGCGCGGCCGGCTACGCAGTCACACGATAGTGACGGCTCTCGCAATAGTCGTAGAGACGTACGTCACAGAGTCAGCACTAGCAGTTGGCTCTGTAACGACCGCATCTCTATATCAATCACTTGGCTCGGCCTTCAGGCCTGACGCCAGGCCAGCCTTCGTCCGTTTGCCTCCCTGCCATGCCCCCTCTCCCCCTGCCCCTCCGGCTCGAGCCCTCTCGCCGAAGCTCCTCGCGAGGCCACCGCTAACCGATGTTCGGATTGATAATTTATGTCCGTTAATTATGAGCTTGCGGTTTCGCGCCGCTATTTCGCCGGCTGCACTCGCCGGCGCCCCCCGCCGAGTGCGAGATCGAGCTGGCCTTCCCTCCGGCGAATGTGCCGGGCTAAGATTTTCGCGAAAAATCTGCACCCGCGATTTTTTTTTCGTCGCGCGCACACGCGGGATACTCCGAGGCAATAGCCAGGCAGCACTTTGTGCGCCGTCTGGCCGTTTGAACGATGTAGCGCTCGTTCGTATTTCTTTTTCTTTTTTTTTTTGTTTTTTAAAGCGAATTCCGGCTGGCGCACGAGGCAACCGTGCATTTTTGAAAAAGCCCGACGACAACAAAACGGGCCGCGCGCGAGGCGAGGAGAAAAAATGGCGCGAACGCCGGGAAAGAAAAAGAGTGAAATAATGACGCCTCCTCTCTAAATCGCAGCTCTCGCGGGCGTCCGGACGTGCGTCATCGACGGAAATAACGCGAGCGCGCCGCGACACTGCACGCATTTTCGCGAGCTTGTTGTTTTGCATTTGCAAAAGCGATGCTCGTTGTGCGCCGCCGCCCTTCCTTTTTGCTCGCGCCGACGCTATTTTCTCGCGCGAGGATACAAAAAAAAAAAAAAAAAACGGCGCTCCGACAGGCCTACCCGCGAGTTGCTTTTCCCGGATCTGCGCTCTTTTTTTTTTATTTTGTCGCCCACCCTTTCGAGACTCATATCATTAAAATAGACATATTGACAAAGGGCTGGGGGTGCAGAACTGGGTGGCTGACTGGGGATCGCTCCGGATCCGGCGCAGAAAGCCTCGAGGCCCTCTTGCAGATCAATGGGAATATTGAACAATTGTCTCTGGCTACGCTCGAAACGAGCGGCCAAGACAATCAGCCCTCCGCGAACAATGCGTGGCTTAATGACGTAGCTCAGCTACGTTTTCGCCGCGCTTTCCTCGGATAATTGAACGCGACGAACGATTATTCAGCTGACTTTTAACTCGAAATTTGGAAAAAGCAAATTAGCAGGTAAGCGAACGCGCGATATTTAGCCGAGGCTCTAAGTACCGAAAAAAGTGCATCGCCAGAGATCGAGTTCTTGTGCGAGCGCTTGCAGACGACGTGCCCGTATCTTGGCGTCCTCTCGCAAGGAGAAGACCAGCCAGCGGCTTTGGGCAGACTTTCTCTCGCGCTCTTTTACGGATCAATAATTTATGTAAATGTGTAGGCAGCAAGGGCGCTAGCGTGTGGCGCTGAGTTATGCTGGCCCGCTGGGGTAGGGAGAGAAACGGGGGGGTGGGATAGGGGGTGGGGTACTGATGGCGACGCGGTGCGCTGCAACGCCGGCGGAGGAAGTGAGAGAGAAAGAGGACGGCGGCGACGATGGTGGCGGCGACGGCGGCGAGGGCTTTGACGTCCAACCCTTTCATCGATTGTACTCCTCCACGCGCCCACTGCCTTTTATCCCTTCGACGCGCGAGCCCCCATGCCTTCTTTCCGCTCTCCGCCTCCCAGGCCGAAAAAGCCGCGAGTGTCGCCACCGCCGGCGGCGGCTAATGCCCGATAATATTCCGCTCGCTCTTTCTCTCCCCGCTCCTCCTTGGCCGCGGTAATGCGCGTCGCGCCAAAATTCACGCCTGTATCGCAATTGTCCCGGCCCGAATTTTCTCCCGGCACTTTCGTTCGGCGCCCTCGAGGGTACATTTGTGCTCGAAGCGTTTAGTCGCTCTCTCGTCGCTTCGCCTCTCATTGTTTATCTTGGTTACTGCCTCAAATGCGATCGCCCACTTCTTTCCCACTATTGCGCTTTTTGCCCCTTCCCCCTTTCTTCTCATCGAGCCTTTTTTGATCCAGCGCCCTGGCGCTCGGATTTTTTCTACTTACCGGGTACTTTGCCGGCGAAGCTCGCCTCTTGAGATACGAGCCTCTTGCTCCGTTTTCCTTCTCCTTTCCTTTCGCACTTTTTCGTGCTATTTTTCTTCTCTGCCCAGGGTCGGAGCTCCCTCTCGCGAGCCACTGATACGCGAGAGTTATTATTTTAATTTGTCCGGCGTTACGAGACCGTTAGAGGCGGTTCAAAAAGTAGAAAGGGGCGTCGCTTTCCCATATTGTCTCTCTTCTTAGCCTCCCTTTTTTACACGAAGAAAAACTCGAGTCTCGCGAGCCGGCCGCGGCAAGAGATATTAAATGCATTAGTCGCACGAGCCTTTTTAAGCAGACGGCCCGAGCCGTTGGAGTTTGAATATTTAGCAAATAAAAATAAGCTATGGCTTTTTTTCTCGCCCAGTGATTAAGATTAGCCCCACTTGTTTCTTTCGCCCACTAAAAATCGTCCGGTAGTTGTGCGAGGATGTCTCCAGCCCTTGAATATTCGTCCCTTCCTGCAACCCTACCCTTTCAGCCGCCCCTCAATAATCAATATATTCTATCATAACTCTAATGGGCCAGACCATTTGAATGTACAGCGGTCGCAGCGGCAACAACACCAATCATCCAAAATATTCCCCGCCCTTTCCATCGACGTCCCTCTGTTCCTCTCTTGTTCTCTGTCTTGCGCGAGGCCTCAAGCCACGTGAGTGGTATTAAAACTTTTGAGGATGAGGCGAGAGGGGGACTGCGGCAGCGTGGCAGCCACCCCGAGATAAAACTCGTACCGCCGATGTCCAGTGTCTCTCTTTTAGCCCGAGGTACGATGAAAAGGACCCGGGGAGCAGATTTGTCATCGAGGCTCACGCTGGTTATCGCCCTATCGTGCCCGGCGCTACCCACGACGAATAGCTGACAAAACGCTTTGCCTTTGAGGCAAAGAAATAAAACGTCAAAATGCTCCCGTATTTCCCTTTACATAAACGAGCGCGGAGCACTGCTTTTTCCCCGAATTTACTTGCGTAAAGCATCCTGTTCATATATTATTGCTTATCGTCCTCGTCCTATGGTTCCAATTAAAATATTCTTTTCATTCTTTTTTATTCATAATTGAAAGCTCCTTAAAATGACAAATTAATGGTTTTCATCAATCGCTTAATAAATCAATGCGTACAAGTTGTAAGTTGTAAGTTCTACAATTATTCACTGTAATTTTAATGAAATTTGATTCAATGATTACAAAAACACATTTATCATTTTAAACTAATTAAAGAAATAACATTACCTTAATAAAAGAAATACAAGTACCTTAGGATTGGTAAATGATTTTGATTATAAAATTGTCGATTACAAAAAAAAATATTTCTTTTTTAAACACTAAAAAAAGGATTTTTTAAAACCATTTTAGTTAGTTAAGTGACAATTAATTAAATGATGTAGCGCCGCCTGTATCATTTTCTAGACTTCGAACTACCTACATATAATGAGTGAGCTAGCAAACCCGTTACTGTGACTGATGTCTGTGAGTCCACCTGGCGGTAAATTGGCTGAGTAATGTTTAGGCCTAAACGCATTTTAATTTAAATATATGTATTCAATGAATTCTTAATTTAAATGACTTAGGTGGGGTTGATGAACTTCCAACTTTGAAATAATTATCGATTACGTAGGTAATTATAAATTGATTGAATGCGAATTGCAAAGTCGCTTATTTAAAAATGGGATAAATAATCCTGTGTTGGTCGATCTGAGGTTGTATTTTCGTTTTTAGGAGACTCGATGCGAAAATAAGGATTTACATATTCATGTCAAGGTTCCCTGTTGTACTTTGTCTTTGCCTGGAGAATCTATCGCGGTCGACATGCTTCTATCGGCGCCTGTGAGGATAGTTCGCTAATGGGATTTTCCAAATCCTGCAGGGATAAAACTTGCAAGCGTTATCCATCGATTCACATTTCACGATATCCGAATGTGTACTGGTTTGCACGCTTCGCTGGAAAATGGTTCTGTAATCCCCGATATCTTACGTAGTTGCCCATGTAAGTAGATCGGGATATATAGCCCGAAAAATTTAATTGAGAATAAAATATAAAATGTATGCGCGTTTTTTACGGCGAAGAAGAGTGTAAGGGAAGGAAAAAAAAAACGATATGACGAATTGGTGTCGGGGAACAAGGAGGGAGACAATACTGCGCGGGGGTCTTCTTTCCGCCGTTCATCCCCTGATATATCGACGCGCGCTGGCTTGCTTGCGACGCCGAGCGATTCCCACGGCGGATACCGCGAGCCAATCTTTCGGAAACCAGCCCCAAATCCGAAGGACGTACGCCACCACCACCGCAGCCGCTCACTTGCTCGTTCGGGCGCGATATTTATAGGCAGGATTTAAAGTATAAAGTCGAGAGCGGATAAGACCGACCGCTCGCCTCGCTCTACCTATTTTCTGAGAGCGGAGAGAGAGAGAGAGAGACAATCACTGAGGAGAGCCCGCAGCCGGGCAAAGGGACCGCGAGACGAATTCTAAAACCTTAAACCGGGCTAAATGCCCCCGGATCGCGGCTGTCTCCCCGGAGAAATGTACACGGCTCCGTGCGCCTCACCGGCAAAAAGCAAAGATCGCCGCTGCGGTATCGATCAGGCTGCTCGCTCTCCGCCATCTAAGTTATTTCTTCAAAATTTTACGCATTTGCATACTTAAATGTCCTAATAAATTAGATCTTTTTTTTTTCAAAAAAAAAGTGGCACGTGCCACCCAATGCCTACCCCGCGAAATTATTCAAATTTCCCCGGCGCAGTTGACTTAGCATATTCACGGGGATAAATAGGACTATAAAGAGGGCTGAGAATAAAAAAAATAGGAAATTGGTCTAATCGCTTGGCTCCTATCTCCTGTTTCTATTTTTTTTTGTTGTCATTCCTTTCTCGCGTGAGAATCGATGCGGGCGATAAGAATCGTGCGCCTGCGGACTTGGCCTCCCCCGCGGGCAAAGTTGCGCGGGCACGAGATCGAAGATGGAATGCTAAGCAGCATCCGAAGGGTTGAGCAGCCCGAGTGTCGCTTGGCTGTCGGCGAATCAGGCCGGCAACCCCCTGCCGATCTCAGCCCCAGCCGCTCTTATTATATAGCCGCAGCCGAGGCGTCCTCGGTTATGCTTTTCCCTCTCTCTCTCTCGCTCGCACCCGGCCGCCCGCCTTACTTTGCCGAAGCGCGGCAAGCGCTGTGCGCATTTAGATAAGTTAAACTATAAATTAGACGGATCACTGGTAGCTACTCGAGGAAACCTTGTCGGCGTCTGAATATGTATGATTTATACAAGGAGCCCTCTCCTCTTCGATATAATTCAGCCACCATCGTTGCCACCGTTGCCGCCACCTCGTGCGCAAGCTGAGCTTTCAATGACAGACAACTTTCGAATTCCTCTTGTTACAACTCCGTTTGATTATTGGCCCGACGTAATTGTTCGACTTGAATCTGCCAATCCTCCGAATTTACAGTTTGCATTGTTGTTCCGGAATTATTCGTCAAGTCAGAGTGAAAAATGAGCTTTCAAATTGAAAAAGGATATTTTTCTCGCCTGGCTTATTTGTCATTTTAGCGGTGAAGTATAAAGACACGCAAGTTGATTTAGGATCTGAGTGGCTCGCTCGAACGGAATACTAATCAAAGATACACAAATTCCAAGGCTAATACTTCAAATCCCCTTTAGCTAGGATCTGAAAATTAAATTATTGGATTAGATGGCTGGCGTCGGAAAGCCTTCGCCCGCTCTATTAGCTATTGTGTTTTGCATGCTTCCCTGATTTTCGGCGAAACCATCCACTACGTTTTTCGAAAGATTTTATTTTAAAAAAGAAATGTCTGGTAGGCGTTAAGTGGCGCAATGGAGTTCGGTGAGACGAAACAAAAGGATTGTCATCTTTTCTTTCTCATTGTTTTTTTCCTCCGGCGGCCCCGGTTGTTCGGCTGGATACCCCCGAGTCCGGGCCGGGCGCTTTCTCCCGCTTTCTCCTGGGGAGAGGTCGCTATATTTTCATATCAATGATTTTATGACCGCATCCTTCCCGCAGGGACGAGCCTTGCCGCGTCGCCTTCGCCACGGGGTTCGTGGGGAAATCTATATTTTATCGCGCGTGAAATTTTTGCTATTTATTCGCGTACGAGAATTTAAATGTTGCCCAAAATACGACTCGAGCGCCGATCTGTATTCTTTCTTTTTTTGTTTCTCTTGTCGCTGCTTACGCTCTTCCTCCGGGGCCATCGTAATCCTCGCATGATTTAGAATCGAGGGATATCGTCCAGTCAAGCGAGTTGTAATTTTGAGGGATCGTCCCTGCGAGCTTTTCGACATTTTATTCAATTTCGAGAAAAAAAAAATTGCGATTAGAAGAGGATAATGTATAAAATAATTAAACGGGCGAAATGAGCCGGGTGCGCGGTGGAGATGGGCATCTTTGGCCTGCTAAAAATATATGATCGCGGTATTTTAGAATAACGACGCCATTAGCGGGAACTCCTGCAAGATGAACGAAGTAATGCCTCACTTTTGTGCCGGCTCGCCTTTTAAAAGGGAAATTTGTTTTTGATATTAGGCTCCTCGAGTCGGGCGACCACTTCCACAGCTCGGCGCGCCTTTTCTCTCCTCGTTAATATTTACGAAGTCGAGAGGGATGAAGGAAGAAGGCAGCTTCCTGCCGGTGCGCGGCACGTTGCCTCGTATTTCGTTAGAGGAAAAACAGTGTCGCTCGATGTTTTCGCATAAAGCGATAATCTCAGCTTTTTACCCAACAATACTCAATCTGGCAATTCGCATTCGCCTCCGCTCGACGTTTTCGGGCGCGAGTGCCAGCTCGGAGCTTTGCAGCTGCGCCAAATGGACTGGAAAGGCGAGCAAGAAACACCGTAAATGAATCAACTTTAATTGGAATATGGGAACGTTTATCGATAAATTATCCCACTTACCCACTTGTCTAGTCGTTTTCCCCGCCAATTAGCTGCCTCGAAATTTCCGATTGCCAAGCGTCTTACCGCGGATAAAACTTGTTAACTCGGTTGCCGCAGCTTTCGGCTTGATTGATTTTCGGCGGATGGAAAATTAGTGAAAAATGGAGGCGAGAAAGTTGTGGCGCGAATAAAGGGGGTAAGGGTTCCTTCGGAGACCGGAGAGAAATGCCGAGCATTAGGTCCGAGATGGCGGGCAATGACGGAAGTTGATTCGCCACGATTCGCCGTGGGACTCCCGCGGCCTTCGCGAGTTGTGTGATCTATGCTTCGTATATTCCAGGAGGCGAGGCTAGCCCCCGGCCGGCTCCTCCGGGAATCTCCGTGACGTATGTGGCTACCTGTCGAGAGAAAACAATCTTCGAGAATATATCCTTCGCACGACTCGCCCTACTCGCTCTACTCGCTCTACTCTCTTTCATTATTCCAAAGTGTAGGAAGCTTTTTCCTTTCTTATTGGGTTCCACTTGACTTATGCGACGGTAAACAATCGAGTGGATTCCGCGGCCGTTTTGAAATGAATTTTCTCCAAATTGGACGTGTTAATTTTCTTTGCTTTTAAACTGCCTTTGGATTTTCGCTGCATTATCGAGGTTCCGTAGAAAGATAAACGGCCGAGGCGCATCTTGAGAAGGTACGAGAGTGTGTTGGCATATACCTACTTTTCCCAATCTGTCTTCGGGTAAACGCGTGCGGTTTAGCTATTTCGCCCCTTGACCAAGAAAAATGACTATCGGCTCTGGGAATACGTTTACGAGCCTCCGGTGCCCGTAATTCTATTACCCGAGGATTTTTTTGCGCTTTATACGGTATCGGATTCGTGTTCCTCCCAAGAAAGGCCGCCTTTGTCCCGACAATTTTCTATGTCTCAATAAGACCTTTTTCTTTTCTTCATTTGAATGACTCACTCCGGGAAATTGGAAAGTTTTCAATTGAAATCAGCTTCTCGGGCAAATGAAAAATTGGAGAAAATTTGTCTGCCGAGTGCGCGCCGTTATAAATCAAAAAGAGGGGAATGACGAATCGACTTGTTTAGCTTTAAAAGCTTGCATCAAATTTTCTTAGCGGAAAAAATCCTCGCTGCAAAGGCGATCTCGCCGATATCAGATGTAACATTTGCATAGGCTTTATGAAAATTCTATAGTTTATGGAAACATTCGTATGTATTACAGTATTTGCATATTCCAGAAAGGGACACCAATCTCAATATTGGATAGCTACTGCGGTTATATCGACTTGTTTACTATCCCCTTTTGCTTTTTTTACGTGAATATTCGATATAAGAAACGTACACGTGTCCTCTTCATACCGTAAACGCCTCGTTTTTCTCCTCTCCCGATTGAGATCCACGATATCTAATCTGCATAGCCCTTTTATCGACGATTCGCTTCGCCGAGGGAAACTTTGATCTCATTTTCTCCCACTGCACAACAAGCATATAACCCTAAACAATAGCTAAAAAAATCGTAAATCTTGTGGGGGAAATCCGAAAATGCTTTCGATAAGAGATGTTAAAATTATCGATCAACGGTGGCAATTTTCAAAGTTTCACCATTCGCTTGTATCTGAAAGTATTTTGACATCACGTGTCGTGTCTCTTCCAGTCATTTAGCCGGCTCAAGCTTCGTTTAGAAAAGAAGGCTTGAATGATTAACATCAACTTCTCAGACATGTCGCTCTCGATGTTCGAATCAGTCGTGGAAACCGAAATCGCGTCTGGGATATTCGAGGGATTCCCGGATAAGTATAGCTTCTCCCTCGACAACGAGGTTGAATCAGAATTCTTATAATTCGATTGGTCAGCATTTTAGATTCAACACGTATGAGACGCTAATTTTTATCCAGTCGAAATCTTTTTTCGGTACTTTCGACTTCATGAGTCGGCTATAATTAAAAGTCATGAATTTAGCAGCGGGATATTAAAAGGGACCTCTCGGACATTCAACCCTTTTTTAGAAGTCCAACTTATCACGCTTTCATGAATTGGCGGCTAATAGCCAGTTTAAATGGGGAAAGAGAGCGGGGAGGGTAAGGTGCGCCAGCAAGTTCGGCGGCATCGTCACCTATGATCAGACGGCCGGTAGACGGGGGCGTCGGGCAAGTGGCCTAATCAAGGCACAGTTCGCGCAGTGGCTTCTAATACGGCTGGAAGGCATTTAATCTCGACAACTTGCTAACGACCTGGCCAAAGCCACGCTCGCGCGCCATTTCCGATAAGCGACGACTCGCGCACTCCCGATGTATCTGCAAGTCCGACCGAGCGAGTGGATGCCACCCCTTCGTAAATTCGCTACCTATTCTCTCTCTCTCCCCCCCTGTCTCCCTGTCTTTCTCACTTTCATGGCAGATCTTTTCCAATTTTTATTTTGTTTTCTTCAACATTTTTTTTATTCCGCGCTAAATTTTCTTACTGGCGTAAGTTTTGTAATAAAGAAATGTTTGGAGTTATATTTTTCTAGTATTTACGTGCCGATGCCACAGGCGTTACAGAATAATGATAATTAAATTCAATTTTCTTCAAAAACCTTATCTTTATTAGTCGTCTTATCGGTACGTTAATGAACCGCGAAAATGGAACTACGCGCAAAATTAGCATTTCAAAAAATTTATGCTACTGATTAAATTGATAAACTTTATCGTAAAAGCGTACCCACGGCCACGTATATCTAATTGGCTGTTGCGTCACCATAGCTTTAGCGTTGTTCATGTGTTGAAGCGGCCGCGATGATCCTTGACCAAGACCTCCTTTGGCGAGAACGCGCAATATGCAGTGGGCCGCGCAGCAAGGGCAGAATTGCGTCGCCAATAAACAAACAGGAGCTGAGTCACAATCTTAAGTGTAATGCAATGCTCTGAAGTATACATAGGTAAGCGCGGTAATTACCTTCTGTGGACCTCGTTGTCATGTCGAGGTACTATCATGGCAATGTGGTTCGATCTTCTCGAGGCGACATCGATGATATGTTATCTTTTAGGAATTGTTGCATCGTAGGAACCCCCCCCAGGAAAAAAGTATGCACAAGTTTTGTGCATAAATAAAATTTGTGCATAAATTTGTGCACAATTTAAAAATTGTGCATATGGTTGTGCATAAATTCGTGCAGGCGAAAACCGTGCACGTATTTATGCACAAATGTATGCACAATTTTTTAATTATGCATAAATTTATGCACAAATTCTATTTGTGCACAAAACTTTTTCTTACGGGATTTTCTGGATCCGTTATTGTTTAGACTTTTAAAAATACTTCATTGTTAAAGTCTGATACTGCAAAGTGGGAGTTCCTTATGCTAATCGGTTCCTTACTCCTTCCTGTCGCGTATTCCCATGCGAGCCTCTGATTGGCCTAAAAATTTTTTGAATGATAACTTCCACAACGCGTATATAACAAGTGAAAAATGCACGGTGAGATTTTCTTTCAGTATCATAGTTGAGGTACAAGGTGTTAAACAATCGAAGATTTTCTGTTAAAAATGATAGCTTTCCTGTGTGTTTGTTTACTATCATTCGTTTTCTTAAGCTATTTAGAATGTGCTCTTGCTAGTACTAGGGTGAGAACTCATTTTAGCTAACATATGTCTTATTGAAAACAAAAATTAATTATAATTTTTAAATTTAATTTTTATGTTTATTCACCCCAAGGATGTGTTCGACGTCGATGATGAACTATTTGAATTTTTTCGAAAGGTAATTTTTTCTGTTCACATGAGAAAATATAATTAATATAATATGTTTCATAAGAATAATTTAATTAAGATAAAATTACGGTTTTAAGAACAACCTGACTTGTCAGAATTATGGGGAAAAGTTTTGTTATAAACATCAATCACCAGATGACCCAGCTGTAGTAATATGCATGGTAATTAATTTTTTTTATATTTAACATTAGTGCAGCAAAAAAAGTATTGGTGACTAATTCCAATTGTTAATTTTCGTTACAGAATATTATGAAGGCATATTTGTGTCCCAAGTAGTAAGTAATATAGTCCACGTCGATGAAGAATAATAATTTTTTTCGTATTCATTTGCTAATCAATGTAATATTACTCTGTTTATTTAAAAAATAAGCTAAATAAAGCTCTTTTAAGTACAGTGCACGAAGTTTTAATTTTCGACAGACATCCTGCTATTATAATAATTATATGTACTGTCTAATTAAAAGCATTATTAATTACATTTTAATATATTACTACGAATATAGATATGGTAACAAAAAA
>JAXIUT010000009.1:11844756-11861889 GCA_035586675.1 Eurytoma californica | reverse complement strand
GCGCGATTTTTCGGATGGGTTGAACTCTCCTATAATTCTGTGGATGCGACCTACGAAGTTTCTCTTCAAATGCTGTTGTACGACAAAAAAAAAAACTAAATACACGTGAATGCGTTAGCGTCTTCTATCGGTATGTAATTTGAGAAACGAGCGCTGCATCGACTCGGAAGCGAGTACCGTGCCAGCGACTCAATTCAATTGAAACTTTGCCCGCGGGGGAGAGGGACAGGACAGTAGAGAGAGAGAGAGGGAAAGAAGAGGTACTCGCGCACGCGTCAGCCGCACTAAATCGCTCGAAATTAACGCGAGTTATTAGTTGACGGCGATAATTAGAGAGCAATTGCATGGAAAAGCGAGCTTTACCTTGGGAGTTGGGCCGCGGATATTTCCCCGATAAGCACATTGAACTACTATCAAACGCAGCAACAAATTAGTTCAAGTGTATATACACGCTTAACATTTAAAGCTGGAAATTCTTTGCCAAATTTCGATTAGCTTGTTTTGCATGCGAAGTGGAGAGGCATTGGAGTTCCGAGTGGATTGGAGTAAGTAAGCAAGTCGATAAATCAGCGGAAAGCCGAGGGGGGTAGGGATTCGAATATTCGAAATTCGAGTCGGCGGTGGCGCGAAAGCCTACTTGCGAACGCGCGGCGAGATATTCATATTGGCAATACACTCGGGACGCGGGCACAACTTCTCCGCAACCCGCGCGCTCCGGGCCTTCTCACCCCCGCCGCTCAGCCGGGAGAGCACAAAAGCATATTAGATATTTTGAATATTGGCTTTCGCTCTTTTTCCCTCCCGCAAAGTCACTCTCCTTCTCCCTTCACTGCTCTCCTACCTCGCCGCAAACAAATAAATCCAGCGCTTCTTCTCCGCGCCTCTTTATTTTCTCCCGATTTTTTTCTTCTTTTCCCATCATTTATTTTTATAGCACATCCCTCCATCGCCTGTCTTACCCCTCCAGCTTACGATCCTTAGTAACATTCTTCCGGGTAGCTCGCATGCAAAAATTTTAATTTACACGCGTGCGTGAACGTATTTTTGAAGCATTATTCGTTTCATGAAATTGCAAAACGATTTTAATAAATGCAGACGCTATATAGTAACATTTTAATCAATTTATAATTTGTTAATAACCTCATTTTTCTAAATTAATCACTCTTGCGAAAAAATGTAATATATATATAGTTGGACTTAAACTTAATCAAATAGTTACCTGGCACATTTGTCGTCGAGTGAACTTCCAAACATCTCTCCTAGCAGCAGAAGTCTCAATATTATATATAAATCACTTTAAAATCTGAGAGGGTAAATGGTAAGAAAAAGCTACTTGCTGGTTCTCCACAAAATTAAAAAATCATCAATAACATTTTTTAGGATCGGGTATCACACCCCACTTCTGACACCATGTTATCGTTTTCACTATTGTAATAAATACTCTTTTTTAAAATGTATTTAATATTGAAGGTTAACAGTAAACTAGTAAATTGAACGCATAGTTGTAAATTGCTTGCAACAGAAACATAAGAAAAACAAGTACATGTAATCATTTATAAAATATCGTCAATAAAATTACAAGCTAACCCCTTCCGAATGCCACCCGACAAGTAAACTTTTCCATTAACATATTTATGTTTGTTTCTTATTTGTCTTTGTAAATAAGTTTAATTTTTCAGTTTTTTTCAAATTTCAATTAGTAGGTATATATGAAAAACGATAGTAGTAATATAAATCACGTGACCAAAAGATCATCTATAAATCTTCATAAGATTTGACTCCTGAAATGAAAATGCTTTTCATTTGACGAGTTAGTCTTGGTGATTAGATATTGCATCGGGTTTTACATTTATTGCATTTCACGATGTAGAGAGAGTGAAAGAGAGAGGAGCAAGCCCGGAATACGTGATTAATGAGACACGTTATGAAAAAGTAGGCGAGAGTGAGATAAATGACAGTTATGGTATCGATTGACGGCGTCGGCGGGCGCCGTCGGCAGCGGGCGAATGATTCACAGCGCCCCTCGTTCGGTAAGGAGCGACGCATAAAAGCTATTGTCGACGTCGGAAAGGAAGCAATATAGAGTGCGCGAGGCGTAACGAAGCCCGGGCTCCACTGCGGGAAGTTTTTCACCGAGCGCAATTGCATTGAGAGTCGCATCGAGCCGTTTATCGATGCCTCCCCCCGCCTAAAAGGGGTACACACGCGCGGCATTTAGGCGATATCTACATGCGCCCGTCGCCGGCATCGCGGAGTGCTTAATGAGTCGGGGACGCGGGGCTGAATGGAGTGCACAGTGGGGCCGCGCTCGCTCGCTCCTAAGGGATGCTTCCTTCTCCTGGGTGCTCGCTGATTTATCGGCATTCGTCGAACTGCCTCGCTCGTAACGAGCTTTCGCTTTTAAAGTTTATACTCGGGGCGGGGAGTGCGCGACATCTAGTTTCAAGATATATTCGCACCCCTCTTCTTTCACCCCCCTCTCCCCGCTCCCTCATTATCTTTTCATGCGAGGCTTTTTCCCGATGCGCCTCCTCTTTGTACTCTCCGAATTTTATGTCTCATACCGGGGGTGGCGTTCGCTACTGGAGGCAGTTGGCCGGCGTGATAAGCAAAGGCGTAAATCTTAAGTTACCGGTTAAGCTGTGGAAGAGAGTCGGGAGCGGGGGCAGGTGTCGCGGTAAACTCAGTTAATTAGACAAGAGGCAGCCATCAGCCGCTCGCGGCTCTGTCCGCGCCCCACCCCTCGAGGCTTGTTAATAACGCGTAATTACTATTATACATGGCGATACATTCTTCCGTGCGCACCGCGGTGGCGCGCCCGACCCTATTAGATAAGACGACACCTTATTATACGGCGAACTAACGTCGGTATCACCTCCGCCCCACCAAACTTCTTGTCGCCAAGCGCGGCAGGACTGGCGTTTCTTCTCTGTATCGTCTCCTAAGTATCGCACACCCTGTCTCATTTTCGGCATCGCCTTACCCAAACTTTCCCACCTTACGAGCTAATATCGAACAATCTGCAACAGTCGTGGGAGGTTTCTTCCTGTTTCAGCGTTTACTAGATATGTTAGAGAAATATCCTATTACATCATAATACATTTTTTTAGCTGGAAAAGGGTAAAACATTAAGTCGGACATTTTGATTTTTAAGTTTAAGAATTAAAGCTGATCTACAAGTGTCTTTCAATAATTGATTGAGATCCTTGAGTAAGTCCCTTCCACTGAAATGATTTTTCCAACCATCGCACGTTCGAAGATATATATTTGTGCAAAATGTTTAAAATGCATTTTGCACTTCTAGGTTGAATTCAAGAAATTTTTATTTTACAGTGAAAACAGTATGATTGAATGTTAAATTTTCCACTCTTTCCAATTCAAAAGTAAGCAATAAAGGTTCGTATCTGAAAAAGATCGGATGCTGACCTTCCAATATATGAAGCGAACAACTTTTGGCTGAAATACTTGTTCCAGAAAAATTCTAGGCTGAATAAATTCTTCAGATGCGGCTTTTAAAATGAGACGTTCTAAGGCTTTTTTTATTTTCTTAAATATCCCCCCCTATCGCAAAAAAAAAAAGAATTTTTTAATGGGATTAGGAAAAGCGTTTGTTAATTGCGAAAGAGCTGGGCGCCTTTTGCAAAGCGAGTGTGTTTACGTTTTGTGTGGGCACATTCAAAATCCGGGAGTGTCGCATGCGCATCAGAACGCATTCGAAGCTAACGCGACGTGCAGTTTTCGCCGCTTTCTCTTTTCAGCGGCAAGAAAAAGCGGCCGGCGACGCGGACACGTCCCTTTTTTCCCCCGCGAAGTCCGATTTCAGCGGCGCGAAATTTTATTCCGCGTAAGAGGCTGCGTGGCGGGGCGTTTCTTCCTCTTTTTTTTTTCCCGAGCTCGAGCTGGCGTGCATGCGTAAGCACGTGGGCCTCCCCCGGCACCTTCAAATGCCGCTTGCGCGAAAGTTTAATAGCCGCGTGAAAGGAAGCGCAGGCCATGTCCTCGGCGTGCTCTTCTTTTATTCAGCCCCGGTACTTTTTTCCAGCGCGCTTCCTCCTTTACTCCTGGCGCCCTGTCCTCCTTTAATTTGTAACGAATAGGCAAGACCTTCCCTCATTCTTCTCGGTGCAGCCTCTCTTTTTTACGATGCACTCGTTTAACGTCGCTTTTCACGGCATTAATTCCTCTATGCGCCTTTCGCGCCACTTTCATCGTTTCGCCGTTTGTCCGGGCTGCTCGCGCGCCGCGGCCTCCCTTTGTCGGCTAGTAATCGAGCGCCGCGCGGTTGGACTCCTTTGAGGAGCGACCGCGCGACTTGGGGACGCGAAGAATCGCCAACATTTTCGTGACGGATACTCATTAAAAAATTTAGCCGGGGCGCGCGGCTGCCTTTTTGTTGCAAAATTGCTTCTCGTTCGAGAAAAGTTTGCGGAGCCTCTACTCTGGCCGTCCCTGCGCAAATTGACGAAATAGTCATTTTACTCGCGTCTGAACTAGCAGGGGGCGAGAGGACGAAAATTTCATTGCCTCGTTTGGCTTCTTCTTGCCTGGCGCGCGCGGCCACTCCACATACGTCTGCCAGACCGAGGCATTTAGACCTTTTCCCCGACTCATCAGCTTTGTGCCGTACACCGGCGCTAATAACGAGGCCAGCGCCGCGGCTCAAAAACACGAATTTTCACTTGAACTTTTCGCTAACTGCCACCGGGGATAAGTACAAAGTTCATTTTTTAATTATGCCCCTAGCGCAAGAGGACCGGCGCCGGCCGCTCGTTTCGCGCTCAATTGGCAAGTTCGCCAGCTGAGGCGGGGCCCTCCTAATGCGTTGATAGAAAGAACACGGGTCTTCGGCCGCGGATGAAGAAAGTCACGTAGCCGCGACAACTGGAGCAAAAGCGCGGCGAAGTCACGGAGACGCAATGCATTATCGACGTGGCACAGCAGGTGCAGCGGGGCTGAAAAACGAGCGAGAAGGAGGATTCGTCGCGGCCGCGGCGTTTCGTCAGTCGCGTCACGGTTTACGCCGCAATGAGAACGTACTGCCGGCCATATTTTAATTCTTCCGAGGCGAGGGCGGGGGTACTCGCCCCTTTTCTTCTCGGGTCTTTCCTCGCGAGCTGTGCGCGCACCACTCGCCACTGACACCGAGCTCTGCATAATATTTAATAATTATTTCCATTAAAGTTGTAATAAACTTTAGGATACTTTATTAATTTATAGAGCCGTGGGCTAGCTGTTACAGCCGGCGCGCCCTGTGTACGCTGGTCTAAAGGGTTGTGTCGCGTCCTGGCCCATTCGTATCAATTATCGCTCCTCGCCGCATCTGCGAATTAAGAACTCCGAGAGAACAACTTCTTGCTCTCTCCACTCGTCTTCGATGCACCCCCTCGAGAAGAAACCAGGAAGCTTCTTCCCGCCTCCTTTGAAAAATTTGCTTTAACGTTTACTTGAAATAATGTATTTTCTTTGCAACCGCGTCTTCAGTTCTTTTCCGCATTGAGATGCAAAAATACAAGGCAGAATACCTACGAAAAGTTTTTGAAATTATTAACCGCGATGTAAGGAGAATGGAGAATGAAGTGGCCCTTGTGTGTATCCACACTTAGAATTGCCACTCGAGCGTGAAAAAGCAAAAGAAGATAGGAATGTAAACTGAAAGGATTGGGCTTTTTGAAAAAATGTTTTCTGCTCGTTATGCCGGTAGGAGGCGGCGGCAGTTTGTCGGATAATCAAAGCCGCAAACATGCTCGTTCTTAATTTCGAGGGAGGCATTCTCATTTGGAGCAGCGCGCGCGGCGCAACAACGCACGCGGCCTCGGCAATTGAGCTCTGCGAGCGTAAGCTGTCTTACGAGCCCTCGAGGCACCGACGAGTGGCTTAGCCTCGACGAAAGGCCACGAAACATCCTTTTCGCCTCCCTATTTACCGCGGCGCTCGCCTCGCACTTTCCTTACCTCCAATTGAAAATTTCTCGCTGCGCCCCTCGCTCTTTTGCCGCGCTCTCCCGTCTTTCTTTTTTATCCAGCACGTTCTTCGGCCAAAGGAAAAGCTTTGGGCGCGTCCGAGAAATTGAGTAGGGAAAAGCGGGCGGGCGCGCGCGTGTGTGGTGGTAGGTCCGGCCGTAAGCAAATTGCGTTATCCTGCCCGACTGCGGGGCGCGCGGCTGGTCATCTCCGCGCTCCGAGCGGAATTAAAATAAATACATATCTTAATTAAGCCCGGGACTTTCATCTACCGGCTGCTCTTCTTTCTATGCCAGATCTCTCAAGATTAGTGTACGGAGGAACGTGGACTGGAAGATTTTTTGCGACCTTTTATATGAAACGAAACCGAGCAAATTTTTTATTCCACGGGAAAACTTAAAACGCTGCTCCCTCAAAAAGTTCTTTTCCGGGAGCAAATGAAATTCTCAATCTTGAGGATTTATGTGAAAAGATTTGCTTTCTTTTTTGGCTCGGGCTAATTTCGTATAAATTAGGACGCGCGCGGATTATATTAGCCCGAGGAACTCGTTGTTTGCGCGCGATTGAGAATCGGCGGGGCAATCGGCTGCGCTGAGGGGAGCGAATGCAAAATAAAGCAGGCGAGGTAGCGGCAAGGTGTCGGGAGCGACAGCAGTCACATGCGATATTACGTTTCCTGCATTCTTCGAAGCTCGCAATGTCGAGGCAGTTATATTAGATTGGAGCTAAATAGGGAAGGGGGTAGGAGAGAGAAAGTCGAGGGTAGGAGGCGACAAGAGCTCCGGTGGCAACTGTCGTCTTTCACTCGGCAGCTACTGAAACCTCGCGCAGCCAAGAATCTCGCTAATTAGATATATAAGGAGGCTAATTGTAATAAGGTGGAGTCGGGTGTATGAGCTGTGGAGAAGAACGTCGGAGCCCTTTCCCGCCACTCTCCCGGGTCGCTCTCCTCCCCTGCCTCCCACGACTCTCTATCCCCCCCAGACCTCTACTTCCCGTTTCACGCGCGCTCCCCGCGCGACTTTGAAACGGATCTTAGCCCGAACTATTCCCCGCGTCGCTTTCATTTTTCGCCGAAAATCGAGCCACAATAACAATCCGAGATATCGCGCGCCGACAAAGGCACTTAAATTCTCATCTCGCGCCGCTGCGCCACCACCGCACTCCGTCCGTCCGTCGAGTACATAATTTTGACGTCTCAGATAAGCCCGAGCTATGAAGACGACGAAGAAAGGGCGTAAAGGAATGTCGTTACCAAACATTTCTTGCTGCGAATTCATTTCCACCCGCGAGCCCCGGTGACATTTCTTCATTCCGTTGAAATTAAAAGTTTCGTCGATGTACAGTTCGGGGGAGTAGATTTGAAAGGGCGATTAGCCAAATGAAATTGAAAAGAGCGATAAAAGGATCGAAAGTACGAGCATATTAATTGGGAGATCGCGGAGATAGAAGAAGCCCGGCTGGCAGATAAGAAAAATATGAGGCAAGTTTCTTCGGCCATAACCTTTCGCGGGCTCTCGCGTGACATTAGCATAGTAATGAATATTATTACATTGCGGGGCATTCCTAGGTGCGCTCACTTTAATTCCATCTTCCCGCTCGTAAAGATAATAAGCGGGGGAGGTTGGCGCGGGGTCTCCTCGGCGCGGCTCGCACCTACCGACTATACTCGCTCTCCCTTTCTCTTTGGCGCTTACGCCGAGCTTTAAGATTCTTCTTCGGCTTGCGAAAGAGAAGCTGGCCGGGCACGCTCCCGCGCTTTAAGAGCCTCCGCCGTCAAGAAGTAAATATAAACTTGGGAAAGTGACAAAGATAATTCTAATAAAAGCGAGAGACGCGCCTCTACGCGAGGATGCAAACGACCACGGCGAAACTCCCTCTCGCTTAATTTGTGACATATTCCGGCATTGCATTACCCTCCAGCCTCCCTCCCTCTCCTCCTTAGTTAACGCCGAGCTTCTTCGCCTGTTTACAGTCTGCAAATCGGGCTCTACCGAAAGCTCGCGGCGCGGATCCTGCTCGAACGCTTAAAAAAAAAAGGCGGAGCAGTTGAGTTAACGATCGATCGGAGCGCGCGCATAAAAAGTATAGAATATCACCGCCGCGACAATATGGTAATTCAAGCAGCTTTTTTTATTGTCTGCTCGCGGCAGTAAAAGCACGGCGATTTGCCTATAAATACTCCGGACATACTGTGACGAACGAAAATCGCAGGGACCCGGGGTGGGAGTGGCGTCGAAGATACTTTTATGACGCGCTGCACGGGGAATAAGGATATAAAGCCATCATAAGCAGGAAGTGAGGGTTCGGGGGCTTTCATATGAAAAATCACGAGGATTCTTAGACGTGCCTTTTCCTGCCTCTTTCCCGCGTCAAGAGAACAATGCTTTTTATATCCTCGCGGCTTTAACTTTGATATTCTGATCGGAAAGTTCCGCGGGGATTTTTTTTCGTCAAACCGCCCCCCGCGGTCTTTTTTTTTTTTTTTTTAATAGTATACAGGATAACATACGCCAGCAGTGCATGAATCGACGATGCTGACGCACATCGCGGGTGGTCGGAGTTACGAGTTTTCAGGGCCCTCGCCTCGCAATGCGGGCTGCATAAATTGATATAGTGTCGGCGCGATAATTCGTCCCGTTTGTCCGCGACGTCTATCGCCGGACGTTTTCACGGCTCGAATGACGCGCATTCGACGCCATAAACATGCAGTATGTATATTTCCATTCCGCAGTTACGAGAGCCCAGTGCCGAGGCGGTCGGCGCGCTCTCGGTCCGCGGCGTTTTATATGCAAAGAGTAGTTTAAAGCTAATTGTTAATAATAGGATTGGTAAGGTGGGAATTCGCCCTTCCGCCGACGTGCCGCTCACCTCTTTATCCGTCCTCGGCTCGCATGCATACACAACGCGCGCGCGCGCGCGGTCGCGAGAACAAATGGACAGGGAGAAAATCAGCCTTTCGAATGGGCGCGCCCCCCCCCTCCGGCGTCCATCCGCGCGCGTGGCCTACCTTTTTTCCTTTTGCCTTTTCCCCGTCCGCGCACTCCGCCTATGCGAGAAAAGAGCGCTATATTATACGGACGTTCTCGCGGCCAGCGGCCAGCGGCTCGTATTATTACGTATAAACGCGTAATTCTGAGTTATACGCGCTCGCCCGCTCTTGTTAATGATAATTAAAACGACTGGCTCTATACTTTCGGCGCCGCGCCTTTCACTTCGCCTCTTGTATTTACGCCCCCCGGTGCGCCGTTTTTATTTAAAGTCTCGCGCAAATAAGTTCGAGCGCTCGAAACGCTTTGCGCTGAACGAAATCCCATTTCGGGGAAGAGGCCGCATCTGAATTTTTTTTTCTCCCGCAGTCTCAACTAATTAGAGTCACATGCTGACGCGCGGCGTTTAAATCGCCCTCCTTCTTCTTCCGCGTACACCTGCGCGTTTTGTTTTCGAGGAGAGGAAAGTGCCGGGGCCGAGGGGGAGGGCTCGAACGAGAGTCGAGCGAAACGACGCGTCGCCGGAGAAAAATGGCAGAAAATTTCGATGCGGCGGACATAAAAAGCTGGCTAAGCATGACGCCCCGTTGGCATAATCAAACGATTAATATGTTTATTAGTATCGGCAATGGCTCGCCTCGGAATACATTACGAGCATCCGTTAAACTTCTCCCCTTCTAGAATGTATTAATAAAGCACGGAGGCGCGGATATGCGGGGCGCAGGCGATATTTATTCCGCGAATGATTTCGCGCCTCGTGAAACGCCGCGGGAGCGAGACGGGCAAATTCAATTTTAAAGCGGCCTCGTTAAATGGAAATGCACGTATTGTAATATAATATCGCGGGGCATAAAGCCCGCCGTCGCTGATTGTCGGGAAATATTCTCCAGTGAGCGATAAGAAAATACAATTCTCGAGCTTTTCGCGCGGCGCTTTCGAAAAAACGCCGACACAATGGAGGGGAACGAGAGTCGGAGAAAGAGAGAGAGAGGCCGGCTCACGGGAAAACTTTCCTATATAAAAGGGATATGAAATTTAAATTCCGATAAGGAGATGGTTCCGCGCGCGCGGGAGCATCGACGACGCCGGTATAAAATCTAAAGCCCCGTTATGCGCGCGACTCCTGGCAAGAATCGAGACTGCACTGATGCATGTGCATACATACATATGTAAAGCGTTCCGCTGTGCTTTTTTTTCCCACCTACCGACGGCCGCACCGCCGACGTAAAATCTCGATCCGCGCCGAGTTATGCTCCGCGCTTCTGGGATACGAGTGGCGTCGGCGTACACCGTATTAGCCTATAAAATCTTGAGTTTTGTTCCGGGCTTTTTTATAGTGCGGAGCTTCGCGTAAGAGCGAAAGACTCGTCAGGAGTACGCGCATACGTCGAGATCCTTCCCCTGAAATCACAAGGATTTTTTTCAAGTATTCATTTTTACACCGTTAGGGAGAAAGAGGATTTTTTGTAACCGATGCATAAAGCGCGGAATTTCTCATCGCGAAATGTCGCCTGCTCTCAAAGTTTAGTCGTAGAGGAGATACATTTTAATAGCCTATTTACCTGCTTATTTTTTCGTTGCCTTTTGTTATAATGCAGAATTCAATTTAATTGTTTTTATTTATTGCTCTAGAATAACCCAGTACTTAAACAGTATGTATAATATATTCAAGTTATATTTCAACATTCGAAGGATTTTTTTAAATTCCATTAAAACCGTAAACAATGAATATGACTAAAAGTTAATAAGGTAATAAAAATTACAAATAATTATATGGAACAAGAGAAGGTGGCAGAGAGTAGAAATTCATTCGTATTTATGGAATTTCGCAAGCTCAGAAAAATGAAATACGAATGCTTGCCGGATGATGAAACAGACTGAACCCTTTCTTCGAGGCTCGGGCAGTAGACGCTGTTGGCGGCTTCATTAGCCGTCGCACCGGGTTTGTCGCGAACGTGCCTTGCGCTCGCCTCGACTAATTTATATTTATATCTCGCTGTGTGTTCATAATGCATTTTTATAATCTGTCCTCTTGGCGAAGGGTGACTTTACGATAGGGAGGGTCGGCTACTCGAAAACCTCGTCTTGCCCACGCTCCAACTCCAATTATATAGACTACCTGTTATACCGATTCTGGAGACAACCTCCTTTGGAAGGTCGCACGCAATTACGTTGCCACGATGGCACGTATCGTCATACTTAGGCAATTTTTCTCTGTAGAAATTTGTCCGCGCGATTGTGTATTCGCGCGGGGATGGGCAAATGGTCGGGGGAGCGCTTGCCATTCGATGAGAATCTGGGGACGAATGTAAAGGGTTGGGATATATTCGACGGCGGAAAGGAAAGTCCGCCGATGGAGTCTGCGAAATACATCGTAGAAAATACGGCGTCGGCCGATGCGATTCTCCACGGGGCAACTTTACAACCCGGCGTCGTCCTTTCCATCTCTCGTTTCGCTCCCGCAACTCATCAGCATGAATATTCATTATTCGATGATATTTCTCTCCTGGCCCTGCACCTCCCCACTCGCGGCAGTTTCTGCCTCTCTCGCCGCCGGTCCCCCCCCCAAGCCCTGCGATCGTTAATTTATAACTACGATCGGCAGCTAGGGGATCTTTATTGCTGTACCCCTTTGCGCTCTCAGCCGTTAAGATCGCTCGCGCACGGGGCATCAGCAATCTCTCCTCTTACCCGGCGAAATGTTATTTTCATAATAAATTGATGATTTTTTGCGAACAAAAGCCCCGGGGTCGCGATTTGGCTGCAAGTGTACCACTTAATAGGAGTGTTTTCGTTAGGCGAGGAAGTTGGGATCGCGCGAGGGTGTCAGATGTTAATAAGCAGGGCGTAAGAAGGGTGGCTTTAATGTTCGCGCGCCTTCTGAAATATTCAGCCTTCTAGGCTCGCCATACGCGCGCAGCCATAGGAGGAATATCTGCGGTCTACGAGCAGATATGCGGCTGCGGCTCGCAACGCGCCGTACGTATATTGCGATTTATAATATATATTCCGCAGCGCGGAAGTTACACCTCGCAAGGAGCGCGCGCGACGCTCCGCGCGCGAGCTGCTCGAGATCCGGGCCCTGGCGGATTAATGAGAGCCAATCCGCGCGCGCCTCTCCGCTTCCACCCCTGTCTGCTCCTCACCGCGATTGGATAATACAACCGGCGACTCGTAGATTTATCGCGGGCAATACCGGTCCCCCGCAATCAAGAATTTAGCGACTGGTGTGCGCGAACGATCGGAAGAAGACGGCGCGCAGGCGGGGCAAAAACTTGCGAATCCTCTCTACGGCGCTTAGCATATCGTAAAAAGGAGCGACGCGGGTGCGTTGGCCCGCGAGGAGACATGTATCACGCCGTAAAGATTATTACCAGCCGGAGCGGTTTATTGTCACGCGTTATAAATGATCCGTCGCATCCGCGGCGACTCGTTCTATCTTTAGCGCGTAAACGCGCACTCGGAGACTCGAATTCCTCGCGTATTCAAATGGTATTTTTATCCGAGCTTCCTTTCGCCCGGAAGGATTCTGCAGAGTCGCGGGCACGCCTAGGCCGGGGCGCTATATACGTATATAAAATGCGGGATAGAAAGATAGAAGGGGCCGAGCGAGGCTGGAAAAGCTAATGCCGCGTTATCGGAGAAGGCATTACGTCGAAAACGCTCGAAAAGTAACGAACCCTTGGCACGAATCCGTTTTAGAGGCATTTGCACGGTATGCAGTCGTAACACTTTTTCCACTTCGCTCGTAACTCCTACTTCGCCAAGACTATTTCTTACGATTCTGTTGTGTTTTGCGACTGCGCGCGAGCACTACACTCTGCCTGTTTTTCCTCTTTTTTTATGTTTTAAATAAATCCTTCGGTCGGTAAATGTAGGCGTGGATGAATTATTAAAAGCAATAAAAGATTCGTGGTCCAGCATTTATCTGGCGAACGTAAATTATATAGCGAGATATGATTTTCGTCGGCTCGCACAAGGGCACATCAATTCATACGGAAATACGATGATTTTTCAGGGTATTAAGTGTGCGCGACTCTTGATATTAATAATAATAGTAAGCGACGTCGCGGGGTTAGCTTGTGCGCTGATGACGTGCTTCTGGGGGTAACTTTTGAACCAAGATACAAATTACAGCTCATTTTTATGCCATTTTAATATCACCACGCGCCATTAAGTATCTCCTGCTTTAGCCCTCCTTCTTGATGCCTTCCACCCCCTTCCCCCGAGCTTTTTTCTTTCTTTCTTATTTGCTCATTGCTCACTCGTTTTTTTCTTTACTCGAGCGGCGTCTTGTACTGAATGAAAAATTCTAACGCACTCATTAGTGCCCACCCCGCCTGATATCTCCACTCGCAGAGGTTATCGATTGCAACAGCGGAGAGAATTCAATCTCATTGAAAGCTGATTCTGACTTTTCGCCGAGACTCATCCTTTTGTTATTTTAATTTGAACGAACAAAGAGACGCTTTCGCACGATGCTGAATCGCGTACATCATTTGCGTCCGATGAGCGTCATCTCAAGACGAGGGATAAGTTGGTCGTAAGTCGGGCTTAGGATGCGATGCCGAAGTAGCAGCAGGCCAACAGGAAACGCGGCAAGTCCAAGGAGCAAAAGGGGATGGCTGGGGTGGGGTTTGTTGCGCGATAGTTTGGACGATCTATGACCCGAGTTCACTAAGAGACCGCGAAAGGGTGGATTTACTGGTCCGCCCTACGTTCACACCACACAAATCCAAGTGACCGTCGGTCGGTTTCACCCCCGTGCTTCCGTCTCGTCGCACGACTTATGGCACTCGAACCGCCGGTTCCCTTCTATTCCGCAAGTGCCGCTGATACAGGGACCGAGACGCCGCCGTGCCTTTTCGAATCGGCACACCGTGACCAACTAACTTGCCGTGCTTTCCGCCCCTGTAAGAAATCGACTAGCCACCCTCGTCCGTCCCCTCTCCCCGCAAAGTTATTTCAATTTTAAACCGTGCGGCTACGTCTTTCTGGAAGAATTTTAATGTAATGGAAGATAACAATACACGTTCGTTCGTCGTCGACAAACGCCGCTTCAGCATCTTCTCGTACCCGCACTCTCGTTTTTTTTTTTCCTTTTTGAAGCATCAGTTGTCATCGCGTATTGTGCCGGGTGTAGGCCGTGGCATCGCGCCGAGTTGCGAGGGGGAGCGCCCGGGCTCGAAAGAAAAAGATAGCTTCGCGGTGGAGGCGAAAAAACGGCGCTCGTTAGCTACGTGAGAAATTAATTATTTGCCGGGCATATAGCCGTGGCGCGCGGCTTCGGTGACTGGTTGGGGTGGCCGCTGGCCCGCCTCCCCCCCCCCCCCATCCCCACCCCCCCTCTGGCCCGAGTAATGGTGAAAAATGTCTGGATTGTACGGATTACGAGAGATGGCCGCTGGAGTGGGATGCCGCGGAAAAGAATAAGAAGAAACGTATCGGTGTGCCTCGTTACACTTAAATTGGAAAGAATGACGGAGTGTTCTCGTTATTCACCGCGAATAATATAGGAAAAGAAACTCCCGAGCTAGCGGCACACCCCCGCTTTTCCCTCTCTTTATTCCTTCGCTCCGGACCTTCCTTTTTTCGCTGGTCGAAGCTAAATTTTCCGAGCGCTTCGACGAGACCATACCCGTTTGACGGTTAAATTTTATATCCCCGGTCAAAAAAATTCGAGCAATTAAGTTTGGCTATTAAGGGGAGCTTCTCGTCCACCGAATAAAAACCACGGACGAAGGTCGCCCGGAGTTTGAGGCCCAACCCCTTTGGCGTCAAGATCAAGTGGCCAACGCCAGCGTTGTAAGCCGCGGATCTTCCCCTGCCGCTGGGTGTATCCTTTTCCGAGACGCGTGCGCATACCGCCGGGCAGCCGAAATTCCTGCGGTAGCCCGGCAAATTCGTTCGAGCATACCGGGCTTTTTACGCTCGGCTTGGCTGCAAAAACATGATTATTTTTTTCTCCAACTTCTTTAATGGGCTGCGCGATATGAATTATTTTGCCGATTACTACGGCTACTCAGAGTTCGCAGGCCAACAATTTAAGAATTTAAGGGCCCGCGTAATACTTTATGATATTCCGAGCGTTTGGATCGTCAAATAAATTGAATAAACCCCGCGAGCGAGCAAAAACTCGGCGTTGCCGTAATTGAGCGCGCGGAGCGGCGCAGTCGTAAGAAAGTTGGAAGGGTCGTTCATGCGGAAGGGCCATCAGTGGGCAGGGCTCGTAGATCGCCGCTCGGAGTATCGGACTGCCCTCGGATGTCCAGAAGTTGCGTACGTCGCCGGAAGCGCCTCGCACAGTATCGTAGATCGCTTCTTTGGCCCTGCCGGCTCATAGGTACCCTTAGGTTACTGTGCGCTCCCGTGGCCCGGTTCTCCCGGCACGGGAGTTTCTTTACTATCGGCCGTCACGAATACGAGTCAGCCAAGCGGTCGCACGGCTCCCTGTAGTGGTATTCCTCCTGAGTGGTTCGGGCGGCGACGAAAGGAAGCCGAGCCCCAGTGAGAAACGAGGCGCGCGAACGCGTTCGCACGGGGGAGCCAGACGCTCGCAGTAGTATTGTCGCCAGAAGCCTCGGATGATGCTTCGGCTAATTGGATAGAGAAGATCGGGAATTGTATTGGTCTGTGCTTGTCCAGAGACTCTCCCTTTTACGTCCATTTGCGATATACTCGTTGAAACAATACACACGTATCGATGTTGCCTATTAAAATGGCACGAGCTGTAGTAATACTTAAAAAGCTGATAATCTTTATCTATTTAAATTTTTAATTATGTTCAATACAAAATTTCACATTGCAATAAAAATCAGTTACGTATATTAATTATGTTTTTTGAATGAACATCCAGGATGAGTGAGATAACCAACTAACTGATAAGGTAACTAAATGTTTATTGAACTGCAATTTTACTAGTGAAATCACATATGTATATTGTAACGAATAGTGAAATTCATATTTTTCGCGGTTTTTTGTGCCTAGCGTTACTAACTTCGTAAAACAAAATATAAATGTTGTTTAATTTATAATTGTTCGTACCATATACAATCTCTTTCTACTATGATATTACTTCTAAAGTATATGATTTATAAAAATATATATTTACCATAATGCATCTTTTAATTTTTACAAATACTGCAATTTACAATAAACATTCTATTCTACCCACATACAATTTGATTTGTTTATTAGCTACGAATGCAGTAATTCTTGGGGAAATCGTTTGGCGGGCGCTGCGCGTCCACTCGCGCGTTTTTGATTTATTCTAATTACTATTTCGATAATGGGCCTCGGCCCTTGCATTCCCATTATCGAACTCGCGCGAGGAATACAATTGTATTCGAGTTAACGTAACATAACGCGTGCGTCCGGCGCTCACTAATTATTACCTAATTTGCCGTTAAATCTTCGCTGACCGCTGAATTATTACCCCCGACTCCCTGAGCACCGCGGAACGATCGTCGCCCATTGAAAATCTTACTCTAAAATTGAATTTAATTAATGAATTATTATTTCGACTCGAGCGCCGAGGCGATCGAGCCTGAGCTTAGCGGTAACCGCCGAGCGAAAGCAAAGTTCAGGCTGCCTCATAAATGGCCGCAGGTAGAGCTCGTTAGATATTGTTTTGCGTGTACGAGGAGGAAAGCCGGCATTAGTCGGTGGTCTCGAAAAACCACCTCCTTCCTCTGAGCGTACGCGTTAAGGTTCGACGGGGAGACCTCAGCGCTAAGCAGCTTCTCCCGGCTCCGAGACGCGCATCGTCAAAATTCGGCCGGCTCCTGGACGCGCGGCGGTTTTGTCCCACCATCCCCGCGGGTCGCCTCGGTATAAGTCGGCAGCTCGGGGGGGAAAAAAACGAAGGAGAGATAACCGCATACGCGGGGATGGCTCCCACGAGAGCCGCGTTCGAATCCCATTACCGGACTCGCGCCCGTTAAATAGGTCTCGCATCGCCGACCGGAAAATACACGCTACAGCGACGCCCGGCGCAGCCTCCAGACGGGCGTGCAGGCTCTTATTTGCCGCGCGATGGGAATCGATGCGTCCTATTACGAGCTGCGTAACTCCGGGAAATTAGATATCGGCTGGCGCTCCCTCTTATCCTCTCTCTAACATCCACCTCCTTTCTAACGCAATCTCAATGTGTCTCTCACTAATCAAACCGACTTTAATGCCAC
>JAXIUT010000009.1:11822067-11844656 GCA_035586675.1 Eurytoma californica | reverse complement strand
TCCTCTCTCTAACATCCACCTCCTTTCTAACGCAATCTCAATGTGTCTCTCACTAATCAAACCGACTTTAATGCCACTCCTTGAGGATTGTACGCCGCAAACCTCGTCGGTTTAAATTAAACGTTCAGAAAGCGACGAGTATCAATTAAAGTGTGATCGAGGCGAAAAAATATTCGAATTTAAAAAGGGAACGACGGATAGGATTTGATTGTTTGGATAAGCTTAGCTGATGTTTCAAGGGGGGGTTGGGTGGGAGGAAAATTTTTTAATTGATAATACTTATACCAGTTGGCCCCATCCCTTTGGCGGCCTCAGCGGAACATCCATCTTTCTGTTTTTCTACGCTCGTCTCGTCTCTTCACTTTTCTTCCCCGTTCGTTTTGCCGCGGCGGCGCGGAGCGTGGCGAAACGAACGAACACAGCGAAACGAAAATAAAATGTAAGTGGAAATTTATCGCCCCTGGCGATAGGAGACGTTTCCGTACTTTTAAATATTTTATAAACTTTCTTCTTTCTCCTCGGTACTCGCTGGCTCCCGGGAGCGGCGAAGCTTGCGCGCCGATGCCACGCGGAGGGGTGCGGGGCAAGAGAAGACGTCGCCGAGGCGACACGAAAAAAGCCACTCGTCCCATAGAGCGAGAGCGTCAATTTTACTTCTTCCTTTTTTTTCTCCTCCTACTGCTCTGAGAGCAGCGGCTTATATACATGTAGATATCGTAATGTTATTAAAACTTCTAAATGGCTATGGATCGTTTCCCGACTCGCTCCTCTTCCTTACCGCACATTTCAACGCTTTAGGCATTTTTCCTTTTCCCTTTATACTTAGTATCTCGGCGAGGGTGGAGGCTGCGCGGCAACGCGGTGGCGCCTGAGTCAGAGCAACCGCGGAGCCGGAGCTCGCGGGAGCGCCTATTATATGACAAGCACCCAACGTACGGTTGTGCGCGGTGAATACCACCTACAGGCGCGCGCCGCTCATCTTTTGTTAAAAATTCGATAAATTTTCATGAATATCTAAACAGCGATAATTTGCCGAACGAATCAATTATCGGTATCCATAAAAGATACTTCTTCCCCCTCATCGTTGGCACACATCGGCAGATAACGCGTTCGGCTGCTTGCGAGGGTTGAACGCGTATCGACTTTATTGGCCGGGTAACGGGCTCGTGGGTTAGGGGATGCTGTCGAACGGCCTGAAATGTTAATGTCGACCTATCAGCAGCCTTTCAATGTACCAGCGCGTTCTCTTTTTCTGAAAAAAATGCAGAGCATTTTCGTGGGTTTTGCACGCAGGGGAGGTGGTCGGGTGCGGAGTTACCGGGCGCGTAAGTAATAAGTTTTTTTTATGGCTCCTCCGAACTAATAAGGCTCCCGCGAAACAAGCTGAATTATTTATCCTATCATCGACGGCTCGGCCATGCCGTAAACCGGCTCGCCGTTTTAATATTCTCGCAGCCGCGTGCGAATTTAGAGCGAGGCTTCCGTCCTGTTGGTACCTACAACGAGCTCTCGAGTGCCTTTGTCTTCCTCACTCCCGAGAACCGAAATTTTACGAAGTCATATTTCAGCTGCGCCGGAATATATTTCCAGCCTCGGCGATGCTGCGTTAATTTCGCAGATTGCTGGTTCGGCTTTTATCATTTTTCCGACCTCGAGATTTTTCTGCCCCTTGTAAATTTAGAATTTATCTCTTTTAATCTAAACGAAGGAACGTCGAATGGGTAATTGTTGGTCGAGTGGAAAAAGGAAATATGATTGAATTTAAAATGACTCCACCGGCTAATATTTTAGTGAGGCGCGAATTTAAGATACCAGCGGCATAAATATGAGAAATCGCTGGCTCGGCGCAGTCTGCACGTTCATCCTGTAGGTCGGCGAAGGAGGGAAGATTACTTTTCGATAAGGTATAATTAAAAATTTTCTCATTTAAGCCCAAGTTAATTTGGTTTCTGCAGCTTGGTTCCGTGTGTTGTATCGCGGGCTTAAGGCGCGCAAACGCTTCTAACGGAAAAAATAACCGCTAAAATACTCGAGCGATAAAAAAGATAAAAGCGCGGGAGTCTTGTCGGTCGCGCAGGTAATTTACATCGGCCATGCGATTCCGGAATGAGTCGCGAGCTGCGAAACGCTTCGCTAGATAACGGTAATTAAACGCTCACGGGGTGAACACACCAAATGAGAAAAAAAAAAAAAAAAAATCGGAGCCTTTTCCTTTCCCCCGTCGCTTCTTCCTCTTTTTGTTTCTACCGCTATTTAATTCCGTACAATTATCATAATTCGCAATTACCTAGAAACTGCCTTCAAACTGCTTATCGATAAAATTCTTAATTCTTGGCTGAAGTTGCGTATCTCTTCAAAATTTTCTCAATTAATAATGCACGCTTGCACACGACTGTTTACGATACCGCGTCGTATTCGCGGAAATTAATTCGATTAAGCAAATATAAGGCACGCTCGGATTGGACCGTAAGTTTATGACAGCTTTCGTCGGAAATAGCGAGTGAGCGAGAGCGGGACTTAAAGCTCGGCATCATAAATCCCTTGCTGTAGACTAATGTAGTGGTAATAGAGTATAAATGGGGGTTGCGAACCGAGGTCAGCCCGTCTTATGCCCCTAAACTGTCGTATGGCACCTTCTCCTATTCCGTCCTTGTCCGCCTCAGATCTAGCCCACTCTGACCAAACTACCCCCGCGTCGACCTTGCAAATCACTTATATTCTACCGTCGGCCACTACCCTTCTCTTAATGACTGCAGCGTTACACTGTGAAATATTTATTTTCGCGCGGGGAGATAGAAAAATTGGCGGAGTACATTTTTTACACACGGGCCATCCGATGCTGACATCTGGAGAGAGAGCGCAGAACTCTAAAGCTTCTCATCAAAACTTTTACAGTCTCGGTGTACTTCCTCATTCTCCCGTATTTTCACAACTTTAAAATGTGACGCAAGGGCTTCAATTTTCAGATAATTAAAAATTTCATAGTGGCTTCAAAGTTTATGTACACTACATTTTGCATGTTTATATTATTTTAATCTCGTCAACAGATAGATATTTTATTTATTTTTTAAAATAATTTTGAAAAAAAAAGTTGGCATTCAACTGCCAGTGTTGACAGCTGCGAATCTTCCGGGACAATAGCTTGGACGATCACATTTGACAGAGAAGGAGGGGATCGCGGAGCTTTTCCGGACGCGAATACAAAGTTGTTGGGAAGTTCCCGGGAGAGGGTCGCACATCCGTGGGCATCTCCTGTTCTGCATTATGCCGCGGGCATAAGGCAAGGTAGGATGTATCGAGCTGTGCAGAACAAGTGACCGGTCGTGCGTTCCTTTCGAAGACACACTCGATGCGTTCGTGTCTGTGACTGGCGACGGTTCCTTTCGCGAGGCGCCAAGCAGCGTATTCAATTCCTTTCCCGACATTTAGAGCCCTCCGGCTCGAAAACCGCTCGGAATTTCTGGCGGTTCTCCGACTACGTAAACGCGCATGGAGGCTCCCCTGTGTCTATTATCTGCGTTCCCGAACGCCTTCTTCGGATATTAAAATTCACTGCATAATGTACTCTCAATAGCTACTTGCTCAAATTCTAATCTAGTTTTGTTTACGATCCTGCTATTATAGCTTGTACATTCTAAGACTAATAGAAAAGAGATCACGAAATGACATTATCGGTGAAAGTGAGAATATGCTATTGATTAGCATTAATTACCATTTACTTCGGGATGGTAATTAATGGAGTCTTCTGACTTCTTTCGAACGAGGGTAGCGCGAAGAGTGAGAAAGTACTTTTTTCCGCTAACCGGAGATCGGCAAGTGTTTGAGAGTTTAATCCCGAATGAATAAAGAAGAGCGATGCGATCCTCGTGAAATGGCCCGCGGGAGGATCTTGACTTGCAAAAAGAAAGGGTTGATCCCTTCTTCCTTCGGTTCCTTGTCGCGGTTGCCGTGCCTCGCTCGAGTGTCAGAGAAAGACGCCGCGAGCAGATCGGTATCCAAATTTATTTGACGCTTTTATTTCCATCGACGATTCCAATGACTTCGGCGCTAAGGACTTGGAGGGATCGCGAGAAGGGCTTTCTCTTCCCCCGCGGATAAGACAGTAAGAGTCGAGCTATAGGGAAAAATAATTGCCGCTTGTTTTCCGACTGTGCCAAGAGAAAAGTCTCACCCCTTTTTTCTCATTCTTTATCGCGACGAAAGACAATAAATAAGAGCTTTAATGCCACGGAATAAGATAGGGAAGAGCCGAACTGTCGAGAACACGAATTTGAAATTTCAACGACTTTTCATTTATTCGCGCCGTGATTTTTCCTCTCCAAGGTGCTTTTACGCTGGCAAATAGATAAAAATGAAAAATGATTTTGAAAGTTTAATTACGAATCGATAAGGGTTATGTAAAATTCAACAGGGCTTAACTATGTCCTATTTATCTTTAATGACTAGCATAAATCAAAAGCTGCTTAAGAGTATCCGAGTCTATAGTGTGGATCTGGGTTTTTCGATTATCTAAAGGCTTATAAAAGGGGTTTGAAGAGACCCTTGGGGTAGTAGAGGACAGCGCCTCCCTTGTTTTCTCGGGGAAAGAAGTTGGAAAAAAGGGTTGAGATGCAATAAAGTCGCGAAAGGGGTAGAGGCTTCTCGCTACATCGGTAAGAAGACGCCAATAACTCATTGACAAGAATCTCATCGGCCGGATAATGGTTGCCGTTTTCTCGCTGTGGAACGACAGCCGGCCACACTTCCCTTAAATATATCTCCCCTTCTTCGGCTCCCCCCATCTCCCGCTTGATTAAGGATTCGGCTTAAAAAATAATTATTTTTAATTTGTGACCGCGATAAGGACTTTACTGTTCTACGCCGCAGTCCTGCTCTGTGTTCCAAGGACGTTGCTTCGCCTTTCCACAAGGGTTGCTCATGCTAATTTTATTGGCGTGCTTTTGCCATTCTTTTATCTCCTGTAATTGGTATTTTAATTGCTCATGGAAGAACTGTCATGCTTCTGCGTTAAAGCAGTCCCGCTAATGCTGCGGTAATATTGCTCTTATACCTATTAATGGCTAATAATTCTTTAGCCTTTATTCTATTTGGATGTAAAGCGATGCAGAGTGTAAATTTTCTACAGCGCATTTTGTTACACTTCTTCAAAAGTTTCCGAGTTATCTTATGCGTACAATGTTTTTCGCTGACGTGGCTAATATCATGGAAAAGTTGGCCTGTTCATGCTCGACCCCTTCGGACCGCAAAGTAGTATGCGTGCTCCTGTAAAGCGACATAAATCCCCATTAATATTTTTTCCAAGCATCATAAATATTTATGCGGCCCATTTTTCATAGACGAACGGCTGATTTTTTTTTTACATAGACTTCCACACTAATGAAATTTACACCCTTTCAGATTCGTCACGTACGTAACATCACGCACAGCCTCCTCTCGGCAAGTAAAGAGAAAATATCAGCTGATAAGTTATTTTTCTTCAATTCTTTACCCCAGCAAAGGCATTAATATTATTTATTTTAGAAATGAGTCAAAAATCTAATATAATGCTTATTGTGATGTTTCTCATTTCATCAAGTAAAGCGAAAATGTTCGTAGATTTGAAATTTGCCCATAAATTATTCTCCGAATTCCAATAGTAGAGCGATTGTTATTTGGTTTAGAAATAAGATTAAATTGCCCGAGTCCAGTGTAACGATCGTAGGGGAGAAAAGCAAACACGCGAATTTGACTGTACGTCTCAAGAGTGAGTTTCTGGAGCGGTAGGGCGACTCTGGCGGAGCCTGTAGGTATTCAAGAAAGGTCAGTCACCAAAGTTCGTTCGGCGGTAAGGTATGTTTGCGGCTCGCTATCGCCATTGAAACGGCAAGTGAAATATACGAAATAAATGTTGCAAGAGGCTATTCACGTTAGACAATGGAACGTCCAGTGGTCGAGCGCGCGAACACTCTTGAGGGTGGGCATTGTGGGACGCACGGGAGAGAAATGCCAACTCTCGCTCGGACATGCCCCTTTACTTCTTCCCTGGCGCCTTTCGCCCCCCCCCCCCTCCCCTTTTCTCACTCCGCGACTCCACTCCTCTCTCGATTCAATATTACGTCCGGCCACACCGTGCGCTCGTCCTTTTCTCCAACCCTCCAAAAATTCATTATCCTTCCGCTCCATTTAAATGCTGGAGATCGTTAATTATACGAGGCCAAAAACTAATTTCAAAAAGCCCTGTCTCGCCAATGGATTCATTAGTTGCACAATAATTTATTCAAATTTAAAGCCGAGAAGAAAAAAAAATTAGTTTTTAAACATTGAGTAGTTAGGCAGAGATATTGGACGAGTCGCTATCGAATAATTTTCTCGCGCGCACATCGAGAGGCGAGCAGGAGCCGTCGTCGCGCGGACGATCTTTGCGAAGGGTGAGCGTAAAGAATGGTCGCATTCAGAGGCCTGCGGAGCCCTTCTAGCGACGCCCTCTTTCGAACCCGTGTTGCTGCTCGACCAAGACCACAGTGCAAAGTTTCTGAAGCGAGACAAGCCACAATATAATGCCACCCCTTGCCGACCCCCAAGCCACCAGTGGACCGTCCCGTCCACCTTCGAGTCCATCTCCTTTTTTCGCCCCGAGCCCAAAACAAACCCAACTTGCGCGTTCGTCGCCCTTTAGTTCTGTACGCGCATGTCGGCTACATTTGTCATCGGCTACGACTTTAGTGATACGCCACGTTTTTCACGGAAATATATTATTTACCCCCCGCAGCTAAAAGTGCAGATCGTCCGGGAGGCAGGAGGTTGACAGGCTCAAGATAACGAGGATCAGACCAGCTTCGATCGGGAGTCGCGGGCTGTTAGATGTTGCAGGGCGGGAGAGTGAGCAGCCGCGAGAAGGGGGTAATATTGATTAACGCGTGAAGGTCCCGGAAAGCTAATCCGAGTTGGCCATAAACAGCTCAGGTCCAGACTAAATCCGGCGCAAATTGTTACTAATTCGCATCTTAATAATGACCGCGTCAGAGGCGTCACCGTATCTCAGAACCTGGCAAATTAGCCGCGATGACAAATGACAGTCGGGCCGTATACACGTGCGCCAGTGCTGCACCTACCGCCTTCCTCCTCACCTGCCGCCTCGCACGGCCTCTTCGTCCCCACCCTGTGCATATATGTACATTGTAGCTGCGCGATTCCAAGCGTGTTTGCGCGACGCCGACGGCTGCTTGCCTATGAATTCGCAGGACATACCAAGCGCGAACGCGCCCAAAGCCCCCTCTCCATTCGACCTGCGCAACCCTCATCGTTGCTAGATACAATCGATCAAATCAATTTATCACTCTTCTAATTACCCCCCTCGCATAAGTCTTCATCCTGTCGATCGAACTTTCCTCGTTTTCCCACTATTGTGCTGTTGAATTTCGTTCTGCACTTTTTTCACGGAAAGAATGCTTCCGTACAATTTTTATTTCTTGATGAATTGAATGTAATGAAATGGGCCTATTTATTAATTACAAATATAATTGCTTCGTAACTTTTTTTATAATAATTTCGTTCGCTGATTTCATTATAGCTCAGCGCATCTGTCAAATGTTCGATGCAACGTGCCGAAATTATAAGACGCATCCCGGCAAATTGACGCGTTCGCCAGAGGATAACGCAGAGGCGTCGGTGCAGTTGCGCTCCCGGCGGCTGCATCGGGCCAGCCACGAAACGTGATATCGAATGTCACTCGCAGGATCCGTCATTTCATCGGGGCGATTTGACCGCACGTCATTGCGGTAAGATCTCTCGGCCACCCCCACAGGCGCGGAACTGTCTCTGATTTTCCGCGCAAGCGTTTCATCGGCCTAGACAGAGTTCAACCCCCGCCTCCGCGTCCCACCCTCGCGACCGAATATTGCAATAACCGCATCAAGGTCCCTCGCTCTTGTCTATCACGTGTCTACCTCATTACCATAAATCTTTGCTTACTTCGCGAGTCTGTCCATCCTGCAATATTAATTCCGAATCGCGCAATGCATTAAGTAATCTGTTTTTTCACTTTGCAGCACAGAAGTTAATAAAGTCGTTGAGGTGGATCAATCGGTATTGTTTATGGAGGAAGAGAGTGACGTTGGCGGGCGATTTGCATGTAGCTACGTACGGAGGTCAGAGGCGGTGCATTACGAGCGGCGCAGCTTCCTCCTCGGCTTATTCTCGTTCCGCTCCTCGGCCCTCAAGCTATATTGTATAGATAGATACCTTCGCTTAGAATTTGGAGCTTCGTGGCCGGCCGGCGCCTGTGCAGCACTACGTCTCCTGGTGCAGCCGCGTCTCCTATCTATCTAATTATTGTCGCGAACTGCACCGCTCGGCCGGCCGTGATATACCGCATGCTAATAAGCGGCTAAAGACCCCGGGACCGTGCCTGCTTGCTCATAAATCTTAACGAACATCGCGAGTCCTCTCCCTCTGACCCTTCGACTCTACGATCGTCTTGGGATACGACGCCAATATTCTTCCAAGTCGATCCACCTTCTTAAGCTTCTTTCAAATTTAAAACTCCCTCAAGACGTCACAGCAAGGGACAAGTTTAGTACTTTAAAAACGAACGTTTGTTTTTCCTTCTTCTTTTTTTTCGAAAAAAGAAAAAAAATAGCAGCGATAAAACTTAACGGACGAGCGTGCCTTCGAAAGGAAGGGGCGTCGAGCGAGAGAGCTCTATAACGCTTGTCTCTCGCAGTCCCGATACGCGGCAAGTGCTTAATACATCGGGCGAGCGGCGGGCAGGGTCGGCGAACGCGTCGAATCGAAGGGAATCCATTCGGCGCGGGGATCATCGTGATGTATACGCCAGAAGCGCGGGCGTATATTTGCAAGCAAGCATAGAGTACACTCTCTCTCTCTCCGTCTCTCTCCTTCTTGCGCGCGGGGCCGCTCCGGCCAGCCGGCGACTCCCCTCGCAGTCGCGTGTTGTGCGTGAAACTGCAGAACGTCCGTGGGCTCGCGCGCATGCGATGCAACGCTGACCACACATCAATTCACTGGAAATGGACATCAATACCGGTAATTAATACATCGCGCCTCTCTACCTCCTCTACTTCGTCCCCTCGCCGTGCCACTCCAGTCCCCGCCGCTCTCTTCCGCTTTTTTTGCGCGTCGCGCCTCTCCCCCTCTTTTGCGCGCGCTTTTTCATCCTCTTTTTGCTGGCCCCGATGTGTGGTTATCGGTTTCTCTCTCTCTCTATCGGCTGTCGTCCACCCGTCCCCCTCATCCTCCCCGATCTCGACCGCTCTACGCCGGCATTTACAGTGGAAACACGCGCGGCTATGTGCCTCCCTGCAGCCGTGCGAGGGATTTCAGCTGCGAATTTGCATGTAAGTGATACCCATGTTGGCGGATCCGATTGACGGCTCTACGGACGAGAGGTTGAGAAGTCAGCTGTGCCCTAATCGAACTCCTCGCTATCCGGTTAAATAATGCTGATTCCGATTCGAGCTGGCAAAGCAGCAATTATCGCTCTTTCCTTTTTAATGCTGTTATTTGGAAAGCAATTGACAATAATTTGTCGGTACGTTTTACGCTGTTAATGTAGAAGAGGACTTGCTGCATGTAAAACCATTCATTTTGCGCGGGTTCTTGTAAATGCAATTTATCTGTGTAATGGGAATTAGCGTGGAGGGGGAAGAGAACGATTGTTGGGTATGCACAATATGAATGTGGGCGATAAATAAAAATACATCAACTGCAACCTTTTATGCCGCAAATTGATGCTACCAAATATAAATTTCATTTTTTTGCATTTAATTATAGCAGGACGTCAAAAAAGTATGGTTTATTATTAAGAGATTTGGAATTATCAATTTCCAAAACCATAGTTTGGTGTGCGCATATTAAAAAATCAAAGCTTTATAAGAGAAATCCAAATCACGTAATAATTATTGAAAAAGCGTTTGGTCTCATAAAACGATATAAACGGGAAGAATATTTCGATTTATGGAGGATTAAACGGTGCGGGATAAACGTCGAGAGCGATATATGAGCGTCGAAAGAAAACACTCGAATCGACTGTTGTATATAAAGTGAAAAAATCGCCGGGAGTGACGGCCGCGGAAGGGGGAGATCTCCCGCTGGAGGTACGCGTAAATTGCTTATCAAAGGGTATTAGCACATACGGCCGAACCGATAGCCGTGTGCTCACACGACGATTGAAAAGAGGAGAAAAAGAAGCGTGGAAAAACGAGAAAATATTTGCTTGAGCATTTGGGCTCCATCGGATTTTCCACTCGCGGCAATGGCTTTTTATTAAAAGCTCTTAGAGAGCCGAACGCGCGATTTCCAATAAGCGCGACTCTCAATGCCGCGCGCGCGGTACGGCCGAGAGCCCACACCCAGCCGCCGCAACGAAACGAGACCAGAGAGCGGATACGTACCACGGGACGCTTCGATAATTAAATTCACGTCACCTCGCCGATTCAACAGCTTCTCCCCTTCTCGCTAATCCGGCGCGCCGCTTACTCTTTCGCTTAATTGGCTTTAAGGCAAAGATTACCGTTTCAATTTTTTTCTTCCTACTTTCTCCCCCCTCTCCTTTTCCTCATCGCGCCCTCTTCTTTTTACCATCCTCGCGCCAGATTCATCTTTGTCACTATTTTTTCCGTTTATTAATTTTATGCAAAAGCTACGTGGGTCGAGCAAGAAACTCGCGCTTAATCCTGGCGATAATTCAATAAAGACAATCAGAGCGATGGAGCGTTGAGCAGCTGCGCATATTCCCTTTACGCGGCGAAATCTCAGCACGACGTTTGTCACGCGGAGCCGGATGCCGAGGCAATAATCAATGATCAGTCTAATTGAGTGGGATTGATCGCATCGATGATAAGGATCCGCACCGTCGGCCATGAGGGACGGGAGAGCTCTCCCCGTATTACCTCGTATTCGCATTAGTCGCGAATATCGTGACGCATGGGCCACGCTCGGCGCGTTACGTCGTTACCGTATGAAATTATTAAATCGCGATTTCGAGGACGACGACGCCGAGGGCAGTGGCAGCGGCCAATCGAAAACCGATCGACCTAACTCCTCGGCCCATAACTCAACTTACGCCTCCAATTGCTCCCGACAACTCTACCTCCCCTCCTCCCGTCGCGCGCGACTTTTAAACGAGCTTCTGTTCTTCTAGATAAGCTTATTTATGTGTTTGCTATCCGCTCGAAATTCCGAACTCGCTAATGATTCACCATCAGCGTTTAAGTGACAGCCCGATTTAAAGGAAGATCGATGGCGACCGTTGCCGATGGACCGCTCGGTTAAAAAAGAAGCCTGGTTATTTGATGTCCCTACCACAGAACAGTGTAACAAAGCTGAAAGGCCCGGCTCTGCGCACGCTGGCTCGTGGCCTGAAAATGGGTAGCGCGACGACCGGCGAGGAATCACTGAAGCGCTTCTTCGTTCCGCTAAGAGCCGGGCTAGAAAGGAAGCCTAGTCGCTGATTGCGACAAAAAAAGGGGGGGAGGGAGAGCTCGCGCGCCGGCAAAGCTTTTCTTCCGCGCGATCAAAGGGTAAAACAATCCGGCGTGCAGCCGGGAGAAAGCGAGCCGAAGAGCCGCTGAGTGCGGGCGCCGCGGTAACCGCAATATCCACCTGCTATCCATTCGCTCGGCCGGCTTTTTGTGTTTCGGCTCGCCGTAGTGCATTTCAGCGCCGCGACGCACTCGAGCTTCTTACCGACTTCGGGCGCCGGCTCTCTCCCACATCCTGCAGCCTCGTATTCCAATGTGCGGCGGACGGAACGGAAAAGCGAAAGAAGATCATCGCGGTAAAAGCAAAAGAAGATTTCGGTCCGGGTCGATCGTAGCTTCCGTGAGCAAACTGCAAATCGGCTGGTGGGCATTGTTTCATCGCGTGACATTGTCCGAAGAGCGGGGCGGGGTACTCGGGGAGGGGAGCGATTGATTTGCCATTGCGTGCGGGGGGTGCATCGCTCGGTGGATGAGGGATCATCAGTCGCGGCAGCCGGGGACTCGTGCAAAGGGTGCAGTTTGCTAGTCGATGCTCGAGCGTCACGAGTCGCCAAGTCGAACAAATGTTCCGGGCAGCGGCGAGCGGTATCGAGCGACCAATCACCGTGAAAACGCGATTCGTCATTGACCCTCGTGAATTAGCGGCGCAGCTGCTTTTTTCCTCGATCCGTCAAAGTCGGATTTTTTAATTTTTCTACCAAAGTAGATCCGCGCGGGGAAATCTCCGCAGGGGTGAGATTAACGCGGGGAGTTATTGAAATAATGAAAAGTCAATAAAGCAGTAGCCAAGTCAGGTGGCGCGTAAACAGATGGCTGCCGGAGTAATTGGGTAAGGTCAGTGTTGAGCGTCGGCTCGGATTGCGGAGGAGCCCGCGGCCCTCCTGAGGGGGGGCAGTCTTGGCCGCGCTCTCGGAGCTCGCGCGGCTCCCAGATAATGACGCGATATTATGCATAGGATATTCGGCGCGCATCCGCGGGCGTATTCTCCCTGTTGATTTATCGTTGTCTTCATTATTAGGAATGCGCGCGCTGCATTATGCCGGCGGAGAGGAGCAGTCGAGCGGTCTGGAGCACCCGTAAGAGAAGGAGGGCGCGAGCGTCTGACCGACCGTCTGTCAGCGAGGCCGGGAGCCCGACGTCGAATCCCCCCTCGCACCGCGCGGACAATACAATGTTGCATACACGCCGAGGCGCATACAAGAGCCCATTGAGACGGCCCTCCTCCGCCAGCGATATAGATGGACAATTAGCTACAGTGTCGCGGCACCCTCTATAATTCCTGCTACAATTAGAATAGATGTGACCAAGATACCCAAGATCGCTAATTTTCTAAGACAACCCGCGCTAATTAATGCTCGGTCGGTACTATTCACCGCTAGCGAATAGCGAATTAATTATCGCCCAAAAATTCATTAGAAAAATAACAATCGGCGCGGAAGGCTCAGATTTATATCCCTCGGAACGAGATTCCGCCGGTACAATAGATTTTTAAAGAGGCATATTGAAGGAAGTTAGGCATTCACAAGGCGGAAGAGTGTACCCCTCGCTTGCAAAAAGCTCGGGCGCAAGGAGCCGAAGGGGTCGCTTCGTGGACAGTGATAAAATATTCAGGCTACGCTCGGGGGACTATATTTCACCGAGGAAATCGGTCGGTTGATTTTTATAATACTGGTCAAATATAGCCTGGGGAGCTTGCGGGAGGGGGAGGGGCCGAGTGGTGGCGGTCGTCGTCGTTGCCTCCCGCATACACAGCAGCCTCGCGATCGCGCACAAAGGGCCGCGGCATAACAAATAGACGTATAAAAGGGTCAATAAAGGCCCCGAGCGCCGAGCGCGACGCCAAGAAAAAGAGGGCAGCTCGCTCTCCTTCTCTCCTCGGCCGCGCGTGTTCGGCTCCCCCGGGGGCCACCTACCGAATAAATCTGAGCCGCGCGCGCGCGCTTTTCGCTTCCTCGGGGGTCAAAACCACCGCCGCCGCCGCCTCGACCCAGCGGGAAACGCCTGCGATATCAAGCCTTGACGCGCGGCGCGTGACCCCCCGACGCACCCGGGGATATCGCAGCTCGCCTCTTTCAATCGCAACCAATGCCCTGTACTAATTTGCATGCTATTAAACGGATTTTTCCATTTTTTTTCGTCGGTATCTTCTGCTTATAAATTTCGTACTGCAGGAGAGGAGAATACAGAAATATGGGAAATACGACGTTTTAAAGAAGCTCCTGTAAAAGGACCCGAGGGAAAGGGAGGGGGGCACTAGTTTATTGAAAAGCCAGTGGCGGACCTCTGCGACGGACCATAAACGTGATGTACCGACTCGTAGTTTCTTCGATATCGTCGTCGCCGCGCGATTCCGGCAGGCAAGGGATCGAGATTGGACGTGGAAGCTCGCTCCCGCGGGAGCTTCAATAGGATTGAAATTTTCCTCGGCCCTGTTCTCGCTGTCATCCAGACACCGTCCAAATTGCCATTTACATAACTTACTGCACCTTCTCAATCTTCCGGCACCTCCGAAGCTTTTTCAGAACTCGCCGGCAACGAGAGAGGAGAAAATAAAACGGGCGAAACAAAAGGTGCGCGGGGAGAGTGGAGAGGGCGAGGTGGGAGAAAGACAAAGGGAAGCAGCTCACTCGTAATAATCTACGCTAATTTAGCTTCCGGAATACGCTAACTGTACCGTTAATATTCCGAGGCCGTTTAATAATGGATGTTGATGCGCCATTTGGGCCGATGAGATTTCGGAGCGGAGAGTTCGGGGCCGAAGTGGACCGCGGTCGCTCGCTCCCGCGCGCGTATACTCGCGAGAGGATCCCGTCTCGCTTCGCTAAAGCTCGTTTGTAAATATTAGATATCGCACCCCGGCCGGCCCCGCCTTTCTTCATCGCAGCTCCCCGCCCGTCGATTTCGTACTTTTAAGCCGATCCACCGGCCAATCCCGCGCGTTTGACAAAGTTTTAATTAGCCCGCGAACAAAGTTCCTTTTTATTTTCTTTTTAATTTTCGCCCGGAAACGGACGGTCGATTTTAAAAATTCGCGAGCTCGCGCGCTCCGCGGCCGGGCCGACGTAGATAGAAGAGCGGAATTGTTGATTCGCGGGCTAGCGATTCAGTCGGTGCGCTGCGAGAGATATCCGCGTCCGATTCCACGCGGAGTCTCAATAATTCAGGGACGGAGCATCGCGCCCGCGCGAGCGACGTGTATACGGGAGCCCCGCGCACTGCGGATGAGCAATGTAAGCATAAACGCGAGACACAGACGGTTCAGCTCTTTGCCCAGACGCAAAATATTTCTCGGGGGCGGTTGTGTAGCCCCGCTCTGGGGAATAACCCGCTCTCGCAGAGCGCGGGGGAATCTATTTTGCGAAAAGACCTCGGAATGGGATAGAGCCAAGGAAACGAGAAAGTTTAGCCTCGATTTTTCACCCCCTCCCCGCGTCGCTCGATGGCTGCGAGTAGGCTTCCTCAATTATTCCCGCGCTGCCCCCGTGAAAAAAGCGAGCAGGTTATATTTGCGATTATTAACGAAGGCCCGTAAGTAACGCAAACGTGTATTTTTCTGGGAGTAACGCAATTAGGAGCGATATGACAGAGGGTAAAAAGACGAGCAAAGGGGACGAGGCATGTGCAGTTGCCAGTCGGTGTTGGCGCGTCTATATCGGCGCGGCATCGGGGTGGGGGGCCGAAAATCCCGAGTTTGAAATTCGGCCCCTAAAGTATTTAAAGTGTCGGTGCCGGCGGCTCCGTCGATCGCGCATCCAAGACAGGCGGCGCGGGACTGGGGAGCGCCGGCTCGCGCCAAATTCAATAAGCGATAATCAATGTCAGGCCGACGGGCGCAGGAGCGACCGAGTAAAAATCGTTCAAACAGTCAATCAAAAGAGAGCTCGCCGGCGCTCCCCTCCCGAAAATCACGGCTGCCGGCAGCTCCGCCGCCCCGTAACGTCGTTAAAGAACGAGTTCGTTCCGGCCGGATTAAAAAACGAAGGAAGAGATCTCCTGAATTAAGAACGCGCCGCTGACGACGAAACTACATCGGATATCCCGCTCCGATCGGCGAGAGCTCGCGTCCCCCGGTGCCCGGCGAGCACGACTTTTGCATCCTAATGAATTTAGCGTTTCTTGCTGGACAGCGGCCGAGACTCGGACTCCGCGCCTCGGATAATAAAGGGAGATAGGGCCGGTGCTTACGGGGCCGCGTGGGAGGGAGGCAAATTAAGCTGGGTAATGAAAACACAATGAAATTATAATAAACCAATTGCCGGGTTGATTCGCAGTCTCGGCAAGGAGGCCATTCAATAATAAAACGCGAGCGCGCGCGCGCCCGGGCACCTGGCCGCCGGTACACCTACGTACCCCCGTACCCGGGGCACGGCCAGAATTAATTTCTCGAGAGCCTTTATGTTCTCCGACTGACCAAACGTTACTACATCTCGACCGCGCGTAAAAGCCACTGCGCCAACCTCGAGCGCGCTTTCTCCTCCCTCGCCTCCCCCTCCTTCCACGGATATATCTCCGGCGTTTGCGTTGGACCGCCTCGTTCCCCCGTCCCTCCCGCCTCTTATCATTTTCCTTTTTTATGTTGCGCGTTAGCTTTGCTCCCCCGTCCCCTTTCTCTCATTTTCCTTCATTTGCACGCAGTCGGGGATCGCCCGTGTCCGGCCTCGGTCGAATTCTATCAATTAGCCACGCGCGCGCGGCTCCCATCCCTCCGACTGCCAAAGGAGTGCAATAATTTTATCTCTACTTTACTCGAACGATATTTTTCGACGTCGCTCGTAAATCACCGGCTACTTGCCTACGGTGCAATTGGAAGTGGGCACGAGTATCGTGTCTTTGATCGAGGGCTGTAAATTTCGCCAGGTGCAATCACACGAGACCTAGGGCTGATTTCTGGCTTTCGTGCTCAGGGCGGTATCCTTCCGAAAAGTATAAGGTGGAGGCTTCGTGCCCCGGGATACGGCGGAAAAGTGCCGCAGTTGGATTCATATAGATTATAGTGGGCCGCGGCGCTTTGTTGCGGTGCGTCGGCGGTCAGAAAAGGGGTAAGCTGCTAGGGCGGGAGGGGGAGTGTGTTTTCGCGAATATAGATGCGGTTCTCAAGCCGAGCCCCTGGCGCCACCCTTTCGGCCTTTCCGGAACTCCCACCCGCGGGCTGCCCTTATGAAATTATTTCGACCCTCGGGGTGCGCGTCGACGACGGCGGCGGCGCCGGGGAAAATATAACGCAACGCCGGCAAGACTTATTAGAAAAATTAATTATTTTCCCGGTCTCTTAATTAATTTTACAATTACGTTGCCTCTCTTTTTCTGCGCACACACGCATATAGCGAGTGGGGGTACATTCGAGGGAATGCCAGAGGTGGAAAGAAAGAAAAAGGGAGCGGGAATATAAAGGATTTCCGCGGTGCTCGCCTTGCTTGGCCCGGAGCTCGGAGAAAGCGCGGAGGCAAAATTTGCGTGGACAAACACACGTAGGCGGAGCAAAAAAGCGTAAGGGAAAAAGCGAGCGGGGAGGAAGGCCGTAGGAGGCGCGCCGCGACCCCGGCAAGTAGGAATTTTCGCGTGTAAGGAAAAACCGCGCGTTCGAAATCCGAATCGAGGCGGGATGCCTTGATTTCGCGGCCGTCCGTGGGTGGGAGGGAGTAACGCGAGACGGCCGCTCGCTTTTTCCGTGAGAGCCATCTCGGAAATGCCGCGTTTTTTTTCCACCTATTTCTCGGGCGCGCCGGCCACGGGCCTCTGGCGCTGCGGGAATGATGAAATTTTCCTCGGCGGCGTTGGTGGCGTTGGCGGTGGTATCCTCTTCCCTTTTAGATTTTTTGCCGGCGGTCTGGCCGCGTCTCAATTATAGAAAGGCTTGCTTCGACTGCCACGGACGAATTCCAATTAGTCGGTGGCCGGCTCGTGTCGCGGTGGTCTCGCGTATGGGGTTTCTCGGATTCTGTACGAGTTCTTTTCATGGACCGACTCGTTCATTTGCCTTTCCTCCGAGCCTCCTGTCGTTTTCTCTCTTTGCCTCCCCTCCGGCCGACGCGCGCGCGCACCCTTTGCCTCCCTAACTACCGCCCCCGCCCACCTCCTCCTCATCACCGTCCTGGGCTTCGGGCCGCGCTTTACCAACTCCCCCTCCACCTTCCTCTTTATTTAGCGCTTCTCCGTCCATCCCCTGTATCATTCGTTTTGCCTGCTCGTCTCTTTTCCTTCGCGCGGAATGCTTGATGTGTCCGCGTCTGGATTATCAGGGGGCGCCAATGCTTCGAGCCACCTACGGAATAAAATAGACCCTCTACTTCGGGCTTTTTGCGGGAATCGCTGCGCAACTAATCGAGCGCTCGTTTAATCGGCTACCGGTGAATAAACATCCCGGTACAGCAACAGTTGTGCTCGCCAGCGGGCGATCGCTTTTTTCCCCCGACTTCGCTCGCGGAGCCGAGCTTTAATATGCCGTTTGCACGTGATATAGCTCGCGGCTCGACGTTTGCATCGGCGCGCTAAAGAGGGATGAGGACACGGGGAGTATTGGATGCATATGTTAATCAGCAGTATGGCGCGCGCGCGCCCGCGGAGTAGCTATTGCCCCCCCGTGGATATCGCAGACGAGCTGCAAGCCGCGCTCCGCTTTTCCGCGTTAGTTATCTCCGATCTCTGATTTGCGATTCGCGATATATTCCGTCCGGTGGCGCGGGAACTGGAAGTTTATCGGAGCCGCGCGCGTGTGCCTTGGCGCGTCGAGGGCAGTCGGGCGTGGCGCGACGACTGTTTCGACTTGCAAATATAATGCATGCCGGGCCTTGGAACTTTTCGTCCCGTCGAATTTGGTAAAACGGCAGAATCGCTGGGCGTATCGGAGTTTCGAAGCGTTCCAATTGGATTTCCGATGCGCCGGGAGAGCCTCCTCGGCGCGCCGCTGCGATTATATGCATTGTCTCGCGGAATTCGGAAGCATGCAATCTGACGTAATGTGCATTTGGGGATGGCGCCCGTCGGCAATGGGCTTGCATACTAAAGGCAGTTGTTCGCTTCCTTCTCCCCCCCCCTCGGCGCCGGCCCCCTGCGTGCGCGCGTACTTTCATCTCTCACGGCCACTCCGTCTCTCTTTTGCCAAATTACCAGACGACGCTCCGAGGGATTACTCCCGGTAGGCTGCGCTCGTCTCGTCGAAAATAAATGTTCGATAATGCGCGGGAGGGGAGAGTGCCCCGGTTTCGACTCGCGATTTCCCACCGCGAATCACGCACTCCGCTGCGTTTAAATTGAATCCGAATAAGAAATCCATAAGGGAACATCCTTTGCCGATTATCCTGCCTGCCGCCCTCGACTCCTCGCGCTTTGATCGCTCGCGCGTCAAAAGTCGCCCTCGCTCCGCCCCTTCGAGGTCTACTCGCCGTGTCCTTTGCGGCCAAGTTCAATCGGAAAAGCAAATCTTCGCCGGGCTCGATAAATTCGTCAGACGACGAGCGCGGATTACGCGGCGCTTAATTTCCGATAAGTAGGTGAATATTTGAACGTAGCTGCGAGCAACGATGCGATCAACCGCCTTTCCGCGTCTTTCACCCGCCGACTTTTTTTTCCCCGTCCCACCGAATGGCTTGGCCTTTGAGCCACTTTCCCATGCAACCGCTTCGATTGACTTTCAACCAAAGAGCCTCGACTTTTTACGTCGTCTTACGTCTCATACAAATTATCTAATCAGCGGTTAGCAAATAAATTAGGAAAATTACTAGTTGATTTTGATTTCGCTAAAATTGCAGCGTTTTCGGTTTATTCCTAAAATCTTTTCATTGAAGCAAAAAGCGTACTTCAATCTTATTGCAAAATTTTTTATTCTACTTCAAATATTTATCCTGCTTATTTTAAATATTATGAATAATCAAAGCAGTAGAAAAACCTCAGGCCATATGTTATGCCGATTATATATACATTCATATATAAAAAAGTAGATGGTGATTCGAGGTAACTCAATATTTCCTCGATAAGGGGGGTATCCCTTCGAGCGCATCGCACGAAATGACCCGTAGAACGTGTGGCTCCCAGCTCGATTATCCCCAATAGCATTACGTATTCCCCAGCTCTTCTGATTCCCTTCCTTCGGAAAGCCCACGTCTTCACAGGTCAAATAAAGAAAAATATCTATTTTGACTATCAATCAACTGTTCCTAATGGCATCGCTACTCGTAGGGGCGTGTTTAGATTTGATGAATTTATCGATCAGACTGTTTGTATTGCGGTAAAAAATGGAACTGGCAAATTTAATAAAATTGCGAGTCAAGTGGTCTCGTTAGAGGGCAGGAAAAAGAGATATTGGTCTGAGGGATTCCAGGCAACATCCCTGTTATCCCGCCCAATCGTTCGCGATATATCGGCCGGCTCGGTTTACAAGCGCACAAATCTCTCCGCGGCCGGTTAACCCTCGCCACGGGTGATTTACCAGCTTTTTTCCAGGGATCCGAGGGATTTCAGCCTATACAGGCTAGCCCTTACAAACTCTTTTATATCAATCGACAATCTCGAGTTTATAGCCTCATCGAGTTCAAACATATTTTCAATTCTCTACTTCCCTCAAAATTTATGTCTATTACTTCTGGTTCGAAATTGAATTTTTACGAAGTAACATTACGCGGATATAAACTAATTTTCAAATTGTCTCACTAGCAAGAAAACGCATCTATACTTGTCGCGAGTACCTGCACGGAGAAGGGATATGCAATTCGAATATTTTCCAATATAACAAGTTCCAATAGCTATTAGGATAGTCGTACTGAATTCGTTCAAGAAATTTCGCAGCTCATACGGCATAGTAATACCGTGAAGTCTATTTCGAGGTGTCACGAGAAATAGCTCCTATATCATTCTCTCTTGCGCGATCCACTTCGAAATTCCAATTTCGCTGAAATGCGAAAGTGTAGCTGAAGGCAGTTTGTCACTCGATCCTAGTGTTTTTCAAAATTTTCTTGCGTCACTTCCCATTCTCTTCGATTTTTGCATCTCCTGTGAATTAGACTAGATTATTTTAATAACTTTTTCAAGAAAATTTCAATGCTAAAAGTCTCACGCGCAATTTATTCGAAAATTTTCAAGGCTAAACTTTTGAAGCGGGGAAAAAAGTTTTACAAGCCAAGCGTGAAGATCGTTGCGGACGAAATCATAAGTTAAGTAGTACTCTCACATCTAGCTCCGTTTTTCTCGGACGCACATGCCTACGACAATGATTTTGTAGCTAATTAATTATAATGAGCTTGGAGCGAATCAGTCTCGAATCTCGAGCAGTCGGCTTTCTTTTCTCCCCGCGTAGCCGTCATTAGTAGAACCTGTCGTGAGGTACGTTGCGCGAGCAGTCAATGTACCGGACGTTGAGTTCGTTGACAATTGCCTCGCTCACATGAGCAAAAGAAATTGGTCCGCACTAGTGGCACTTCGCGTCTATGGAAAATCTTCGCAATTACCGCCTCTACCTTCCTCTCGATGCATTAATTAAATTTACGCTCATAAAATTCTCCTATCTGATCTCTCATTTTTTATTTAACTTTCTTCTACAAAAGTAAGTTTCATAAATTACGAGTGAGAAACGGCATTATTAGCTGCTCTCAAATTTTTTCTACTGCGTCGAATTATGATCAAAGTGCGTGTATAATTTTCGCGATTGAAATATCTAACTAGTATTATTGAGTCGAGATAAAGTATGGTATGCAAGAGAAACATATAACGTGTTATCAAAGCGCATAGCTTATTGATGCTTCGAGGGGGCAAAATAAATTTGGTCGGCGAGGGAAGCGATCAGTCAGGCAGAGATCGATCGCTGGTCATCCTATCAGCGCCTCCCCCGAGACTGAATCCAATTGCCAATGTCCAATCATCGATCTCGTTATCCTTATCTCCGGCATTAATTCATCATTTTTCCTACTCCGCCTAAACATATTACTAGCCTTATGATTTTTCGTAATCACTTTTATCAATTTTCCTCGATTCGATTCACCCATAATCATTATTCTTCCTTTTGCTACCATGTGATTTCATATGTATTGCGTATTTTAATAAGTTCAGCCAATGTTTTATTAAAATATATTAATCTTTATTAATTTATCTAAGCTTGTAAATTGTAGCAAAATGAATTCCTCCTATGCTTTATGAAGTGTATTTAAAATATGAACAAAATTGTAGCTTTCAACAGTTAAAAAATGCTGCGCAGGCTTTAATTAATTTCAGCTATTAACATTAAGCAGACTATGTAGAAAACTTTGTTTTATCGAGGCTACGTTCTTTGAATTTAAATGTATTTTATACGCTTCGCCTTTATGGATTTTTTCCTCCCAACCGTGATGAAAGGCTATAAATTATCTGCTAATTAAAAAATTTATGAAAATATTATTTCCCCGCGTGCATTAGACTCGGAATAAAGGAACATTTTCATACGAAATGAGCATTTATAGCATTAGCATTTCACTCTGTAAACGCGCAAAATGCTCTCTCCTTTTCCTGTCGCATTTCTTCACCTTAACCTATGTCTTGGAATTTTATTCGCGAGAGAGGACGGTAATCGATTTTCCTTTGCACAAACATGGTACATTGCATTTGCACGAGATGGCTAAACTTTTGGCGATAAATAATTGAAATTTCTAAGACCGACGCCCGGACAATATTTTTGCGAAGAGCTTATCTTTCGACAAAGACGACGTATAAACATCAATTCAATGTATGAAATCTGTCAAAATGAATTTCACCCGGGAGACCAAGCGAAGCCGCGGAAACGTGACGTGGCTGTCATTTTTCTTCCCGCGGCGAATGTGATCTTGATGTGAAATATCGTTGTATTATTGCTCGGGTGCGTCGCGTCGTCTGCCGCATCGACCGAAGAGAAGGGGCCTCCGCACCCTTCCTTTTTTTCGCTCAATTTTTTTATTTCTCCAACTAACAATTTTAGTAGCATTTAATTTAATTGTTTACATTAAATTTATTTTGATATATAACATTTTGTAAAAATTAGTAATCAAAAAATCCAATAACTCAATAACCAGGAAAATCCACAAAACCCTATCTATATTTATTTATTTATTTATTTATTTAACCAGTTATACAATTACCACATTTGTGCCTATATGAATATAGACCAAAGTA
>JAXIUT010000009.1:11780275-11802157 GCA_035586675.1 Eurytoma californica | reverse complement strand
TTTTTGTTTGTATAAGAAACAAAGTGAACAAACTTTTAATACGAGAATAATTAAAATGATAATAATAATAAATTAAAAAATAATAATAATAATTAATTTAATAATTATTGTCAATTCGTAACACATTACAAGAATAACTTTTTTAGTAGTATGAAACTCTCATCTTTGTAATATTTCCCATAGCAATTTTATTTACCTTACATTTATTAGTTACTAATTATTTATAAATCATAAATTCCTCTAATCTTACAGATAATTCGATTTCAGTCTTTTTATAACAGCTCATAAATTGTGTTTTCTTTCTTCTTATCACGGGTTTAAATGTGACCTCAGTCGCGCTGTTTTTCCACCTAGGGCGATTGAAACGTTCGAGCAGCTCGTTCGTCAGATAAATTTATTCCCGCTGTAAAACTCATGGCGGCTCGGTTTTGATTTGGGCCTCTCGAAGTGCTCACAATGTCGCGTGACGTAAATTGCAAAAGTTTTTATGGCCCCGCGGGCAAGGAGCGCGCGTCGACGCGCGGATCTTCGGCGGTTTCTTTTACCGCGATGCGCGAATCGCCTTACTATTCATCCGGCAGCCGTCCTCTTCGCTCCTTTATTGCGCTCTCTCTTTATTAAAGAAAACGTTTATAATGGCGATTTAGGCTGGCGCAGCCGCGGGCATACTAATTCCAATTTCTATCGTTTTCGCATACGAAGCAAATGCAAATTAAATCGCGGCGCACCGGCATTCCGCGCGCATATATCGGGCTGACGTGCAGCTGCTCCGCGGCGCTCGATCATCGAGTGCGTAAAAAGGTATCGCGGCGGCGGCCCCGGGACAAAGGAGAGTTAGCAAAATACTTGCGTCAGAAATAGACGTTAGCGCGCGGCCGCGCCGGAGGAGGGCAAGCGAGCAAAGTGGAAAGAGCAAGCGCGCGTTCGAATGCCGACGGAATATTAATGCGCGACGTTCGACGAGGAACGAGCGGAGTCGCCCGCTCTCCGACTGTCAGCGAGACAGTACCAAGATCTTCGTTTCGCAAGTGCCCCGGCCAGCCCACCCCGCCCGGCAAATTTATAGAATCTCGAGCAACGCCCGCGAGCACCTCGCTCATCTTCTTTTGATCCCGCCTGGTTCTGGCGTGCCGAGGCTTCTTTTCACCTTCCTGCGGATGACGCACCCGTGCCGCGCCGAGCTTAATCGCTCTTGTTATTCAATACACACGCTGCTTATTTCACTCGGGCCTTTTTCACTCGCCGACGTCGATTTGGAAATTGCTGCTGATATTTACGCGCGCCCCGCGAGCTGCATACCGTATTGTTTCATGTTAACTTCATTCCGCTAATTTGGACTCTCGCTCGAGTTAGTTCACTCTACAGTTTCATAAGAAATTTTTGAAAAACTTTTTTTTGATACTGCAACTAAAATATTTACCGCATTTTCTTTTATTTCATTGAGAAACTAGAAGATAGAAAAGCACGAGGCGAGTAGCAGATAAAAGCACTAAAGAATAAGAGTCGTGAGTTCAAGCATCGATGATATTGCTTCAAACCATCGCCTTTGAATAGAAATGGCTTCTGCATTTAAATATTTATTCCACGAAGTGCAGATTTCCGCGCTCAGATGAGACACTGTCTGTTTGAACGATCGCAATGGTCCTGAACGGTTTTGCATAGCAATAAAAAAAGACCCGTACGTTATTTTTTTTTTTTAAATAAACTGTAGAATAAATTCGCGGAAGAGATGTGGGTCAAGCTTGACGAGGAAGGGATCGACTTTGAAAATGATCGCGAGGAAGCAAAAGGTGGGTCGGGGGCCGGGCGGGCATATCGCGTCGCCCTCGTAGCCGCGAGATATCGCGTGTCAAGGATGTCTCATGGCGGTTTTCGCGTGGCGGGGCGCTACTTAACGAACTTAGCCTCTCTGTGCCGTGGCAGTGGTGGCTGCTTGCGAGGCAGATCATTTTCCCGGCCGCGTCGGGCCTGATGACGTCGCGCGAGCCTCGAACGCCGTGGCTCCGGGGCTCTGTGTGTGGGCTCGAGCGAGAGGACCTGGAAATTCTTAACGCTGTTAAGTTATGCTAATTTTGTTTACCTATCAGCTATTAAAGTGGCTCTAACCTGCTTAAAGCTAAACCAGTTTAGTTTTCGCGGAGAGATGTGTTCGCGGGAGATCCTAAGGGATTCTCGCCAAAGGGGGCGCGAGAAGGGGGCGAAAGGAAGGGTCGACTTTCCCGGCGCGCCAAAGGCAAAGCCGGCTATACACCGAGCGGGGCGGAGGGGGCGGAGGAGGTGGAGGCTGGAATTTGGGTTCCGCGCGCGCGCGCACGCCGCGCGGGATCTTATCTTTGCTTGCGCGGGTGCGCTCTTTCGCGAATATCGGAATTCGCTAGTACAACAAAACTGTTTACGCCCTCATGCAAGCGAGATAATGGCCCTTGTATTTCTTTCCCCGGCGAATTATTCAATCCCGTTTGATTTAATTAACCTCCGCAGTAAATAGCGCGCTTAGAAAATCGCCCGGGCCCGCTTTCCTCCGGTTACTGAAAAATCAAAAGCATTACCTCTCGATGGGATTTTCACGGGTTATAGGTGCGAGCGTGCGGGTTGTAACAATTTCAATTGTTTGCCATCATAATAACCCTGGCGAGCAAACGCGGCATTATTAACAGGTTGGCAAACATCTGCTGTATTAGTGATCCCGCGCCCGCATAGTCTTTGCGTTCGTTCGCAGCGCCGCTGCACGCTGCACACCAGCCCCACTACCAAACCTGGCTGCGCCAGCCCTTATTCCGATCTCTTGTACAGATATTTGCCGTGTCTACACGGCCAAATTATCCCCGGCGATTTCAAGATAGAGGATTTTCTCGAGGTGCTTCCCTCTCCCCCGCAGCCGCCCCCGCGCCTTCGAAGGTGAGAGGAGTCGCGATTTCCCTGCGCGAATCGAACGCCCGCTATGTAAACCCGAACGCGCTTTTCGGAAAGGAAGAGTGTCTACCTTGGAGATTTCGAGTCGATGCGCGATAATGATTTCCTCTATCCACTTTGTACGCGAGAAATTCTGGCTCGTTAATGTGATAATTGACCGGTCGCTTTAGCGATATTAAAAATCCCACTTTATCGATTTCAATGCGCAGGCGCGATAACGATATTTGGGCATTTTTTCGCGCGCCTTTAGCGAGGGCGAGCTCGTCGACCAATTAGTCGGCGGTTCCACGAACAAACGAGCGGAATTCGAGCTACCAGATTGGTCAGTCTCCTTTTAAATCTCCGCGATGCGATCTCCTTTTTCCCTCTCTGGGTGCGAGCCTTAAAAAGCCGCAAGTGCGCTCGCCCGCGGGAAGAGCGAAAATGGGACCGCGAAAGAAAGGAGGATAGCATAAAAGATTTTTATATGCGTACCGAAAATGCACTAGGGATTCTGCGCGCGCCGTAAAAACAAGAATCGCGCGGAGGCGATTTTTGATGAGTTGAATTTCGACGTTTTTCTCTAAAATCTGACGCGCAATGAATAGGGAAGTAGTCAGTAAAACTTTTGGGTACATGCTGGATTTACGTCCATCATGCGTATGCATTTTAGAATTTTTTAAATATATTTTTGTTTCACCTTTTAAATGACATTCTAAATTTAAGATTTTAATTTCCACAAAATCTCTGATCCTAATGTAGCAGGGCGTAATGAATATAAATGAGACTTGTGTTGTTATGGACCGAAGCGCTCTTTACATTGAGCAGAGTAGAGGAATTAATTAAAGCTTTCTGACAGGTATCCATTAAGTTCCCATTGACAAGCGCAACGATCGCGTATTATTGAGCTCGGCAATAATTGACACGTCGATGCGGATCGCCATTATCCTCTCGAGGGTCGGGCAAGCGGAGGGTTCTTTGAAAGGCCCGCGATTCAAAAAGAAAATGAATTAATTGATGAACGCAGAAATAAGCAGGTAATTCCCGACGAGGACGCTGTGCGGGTCCTCGAGATAGATTCGAAGGTCGGCCTCGCGTCGCAACCCTCGAAGCCTCGCGAGATTTACCTGACAGCCAGACAGAAGCAAAAATGGGCAACAGAAAAAAAACAGAAGTATACGGCGGGGTAAGGAGAAAGAAAAAAAGTGGGTGAAGGGTGACAGGGAGGAGCAGATCGACAAGCGTGCGAGAGAGAGAAGACGTATTTTTATTTATTCAGATTTCGATTATCTTGGCTGTCTCGCGGAAACCAGTTTGATGGAGACCACCTAGCGGGGGTCGCGCCGTAACTCAGCCGTCTCCGAACCCTCGGGAATTCTGTTCGGCATTCAAAAATACCGAAGCGTAAGCGAGGCGCGCGCTCAGCCACCCTTTTTTTTCGCCGACTCGCTGCGGTACCTCCTTTTCACTAATTATTCAATCGACTTCTACAACTGTGTCTCCCGCACTGATGCTCGGCCTAATTTTTAATTGAATAATCGATTTATTAGGTCGTGAATAAAAAGCGGCGGAAGAAATGCGATTTTCTGGATGGTCAGAGAAGGAGAGCAAAGGCGAGGGAGCGGGAAAGAGGGTTAGGGAAAAGACAATAAAGTGCAAGAAAGAAGTCTTCCCCGAGCGAGCGTCATCACCCGGCCATTTCTCGGTTCGATCGTAAAATCTAATGGCGCATAAAACGCGGAAAAAAGGCTTCGTTATGTAGGGAAAAACGTGAGCGAGCGCGAGCGTTATTAGTACTTTATGTTAATCGCCGTTTCGTTTCGGACATCGAACGAGCTTAAATCGGTCCGACGGCAGAGCCCGGACCGCGTCGTAAATTCGTATGGCGAGTCGATTAAAATAAATTTTTCAGCCAGCCCTACCGCGTGCTTTTACTATTCTTCAAGAATTAGCGCCGTAGAAGCTGAATTTTTCACCTGCCATTGAAAGGCGATTACGAGCAGACTGTTAAAGATTTTCGAAAGAATATTGAGGTGCGTGGTGGGTACAGTGTCGTGCGCTTAAGCCGAGATGCCCTGTGCTTTTGCGTCTAAGCCGGTGCGCTTTTCACATGCACGCACTCGCTCCCTCAAAGGGTCCGGCCGTAAAATATATATTAAAGCCCGCGCACATGAATATTCATACCGTCAAGTTTTCAATTTTCTGCGAATACTTTCCGGCTTGCCTTTTAGACGTTTTATAGCCCGTAAAGAGGCGGGTCCACCGCTCGGGATTATACCCGTCCGGCTTATTAGTTTTGCATACGCGTAACGTACTTTGTTTTCTCACTTAATAAAGCTCGAGGCCGTTCTTAAGCTGCCGGATCCTATTCATTTTTACTCTCGGCCCGGAGGCGTTAAAATTTTTATTTCCAAAGCGTATCGACGCCCATTCCGCCCGAAGTGCGGTCTTTTTCCGTCGCGGTCGGCGGTGTCCGCTTGACTGCGCGCGCGCTGAAGGGAAGACGCGGCGAATTCCCCGTCCGTGATAATTTAACAGTCAATTAGCTCGCGCTCCCGGAGCTGCCGAACTCGGCTGCGATAATATCGACTGGTAAGCGTTATTTTGCTGAAATCGCTGGGGTCCCGCATGAGCGACGAACAGAGCGCCAGCTGCCGAATTTCCTCGATTTCTCGGAATCTGCCCCGTCTCCAAGTTGCCGAGAGCGCGAAACTCTCCTCGCTCGTTCCGTTCGCGCCCTACTGCGACCTCCTCTCGCTCCCTCTGTTGCAGAAAAGCAGCCACCTCTCTGGCCGCGCAGTAATTGTTTGATTACTCAGCAGCGCACCGCACCACCACAGCGGCTCAACTCAAACTACAGCCCCCCCGTAAAGGCCAAGATTATCGTGTAACCTCCACTATAAATACTTTTCCCTCCTGCTCATCGGTAATTAGCCACTAAACTATACACACTTGCTTTATATTTATTCATTGATTTTGTAGAAATTCACTAAATTCATTATATCTGATATTTGTTTTGATCCTAGTACAAAAGGTGTATTAGAATATCTGATTTGGTTGTCTGTGGGACCCTCTTGAAAGATCGATCGGTATCGGTGTCGAGTCAATAAGAATCGAAGCGATTCAAAAGGCCTTTGTTGATGCGCTTGAAAAGCCGAAAGGATCTATGTCTTCTAAATGGAAGTGCTGTTGCGTGAGTCGTAGAGTCTGCCAGTGAAGCGTACCGGAAAATCCCGTGTGGGATACTTCAAAGATCGCGAAGGCGGAAGATCCTTTTTCATCTATTGATCTACACTTTTGCGCTTGACTTAACATAATTCTCGAGAAAATCGCATAGTAACTAAAGTTCGATTTATAACTCCAAATACTTCTCATCTGGAAATATTACTCCAGAAATATTTATAAGAAATTAAAAATAAAAATGTTTAAATCTCAGTTAATAAAAGTTGCTGTGATAAAAGAGCCAAGTGGCATATTGTCAAGTGATTATATTGCCACTCTGCTTGTATTTGTGCATTAACAATTACTTGCATCCTGGATTCATTTCACTTGCCCGGTTCTCTTTTGTGCAGGCAGATTCAAGATAAGTTCATCTCGAACGGCGATGATCTCAGCGTTGCTTTTTGTTCAACAAACGTCTTGAAGAAGCAAGACCGGTTGCACAGTTCACAGTAGTTCTTTACAGTGATGTGCTCAATGCATTATTAGTGACAACCTGTGAAAAAATATTCCGAGAGTGATGTAAAAATGAAAGAAATAACGCATTCAAAGAGGAGTATTCTTTTAGCCACGAAATCGGTCATGCGAAAACAAGAGCGCAGCACCAAAGTCGTCATACAGTTCATGCCCAATGATTGCGATGAAAGGGCATTTCTTTTTTTCTACATTCGCTTTAACGCAGCCTATCGAATCCCTTTCGACGCGTCAGATATTTATCGCGGCGCGAAAGAAGGGCGAAGAAAAGTCGTGGAAAGAAGAGGTGAAACGGGTTCGATCGCGAGCGCGTGAGTTGCGTGGGAGACTGGAAAGTCTCCGGAGATCGGGAAGTGACAATGCGCGCGGCGAGGTCGGTTCGCGGTGAGCGCTGGAAAAAAAAAAGAAAAAAGGCAAAGAATGAAAAAAAAAGTCGTGCGTGCGACAGTCCCATTGTTCTCACGAGTACGCGCAGGGCCTCTCTGGTGGAACTCTCCTAGGGTTCGCTCACGCACGAATGAAAGACCGATTACCACTATTATTAGGACGTGTCTTCAAAGAGCTCTCTTCCTCGGAATTGACTGTTTTACTGCAAAATTAGGCCGGCTATTTCTTATTCATAATTTGGAGTTACTTTTTTTTTCAGCTTGTATATTCCACGCAATGGTTTCCTCCTCCCTCGTTTCACCTTTCAACGACTTTCACCTCCTCCCAGCTGTTTTTCGAGAGCATCTTGACTGCAGAGATCATAAGCTGAATTTTTTTTAATCGATGCAATAATTTAATCGATTTTCTGGGATTACTCGATTTTGCCGATTGGCAAAATGAAGGACAAAGGCACGATTTGATCGGCCATCGAAGCGGCTCGCTTTCGAATACTCGTTCGAGAGGCTCGTTATATCGCTATCTTTCTTTCTCGACCGCAGCATCCATTTCTCTCGAAGTGGTCGATGCATCGTAGCGTGGCGAGTCTAATCGGCTTTCTTTTTTGTACTTTGCGCCGAGATGTAGGGGCAAGGGCCCGGTGATTGGTTGAGCCGGGAGTAGGGGGACTGCGGCGACGGGACCCTTAGGCCCCCTCCGAGAGATCGGAGCCGTCCTACCGCCACGGGGATGGCTTTGACGGGCCCAGCAAGAAGAACAAGTAGAAAATCAGCCTCCCGACAGACAACGGACTCTATCAGATGGTAATTATGTGTACGGCTGATATAGCCAGATATGCCCGATACACCTATTTGAGAGCTATACAGGGTGATTCGCATCAAACTTATCTTATTTAGCATCTTTCTGCGCGCCTTTTCATTACACGATAATTTAATTTTAATTGTAAACTCCCCTTCGCAGTTCAAATAAATTACGATCAAATTGTTGTATTATAAGTACGTGTAACAAATTGTATTTTAGTTGTATAATAATTAAGATTTTCATGCAAATCAGCTGATTATCATATTTCACAGCGTTTGAAGGGTGTATAATTATAAAAGAAGCGTATGTAAATTGTGCGCGGGAAGGTGCTATGTTAAAAAGTTTGTAGCATCTTCGCTAGTGTTAAAGCACAGTTTATCGTTCACCCGTTATATCAAATACGTTCGAGTCAGTACGTTAGCGACTGACACTGTGAGTGACGTACGACACGGAGGAAGGCACCGGGCAGTCTATAACATATTATAAAAATGCAGCCACACGCCTCGATGAGTTGATTGTCTGCTTGTCCGTATGCCAAAACGTCTGAACTCTTGCATTTCATATCGCGTTACATGCGTTTACGGATTGCTCTTTCTTTGTACCGGGTGGTCGATGAATCGACCCCCTCCTCAAATAGGAGCCTCCTTTACCCAGCTCCGTCTCCTTCTCTCCTCTTGATTCCCTTCTCGCGAGCAACTGCCTCCAACTGCTCCTCATTTACTTTTCACCATCTGCGTGCAGAGAAAACGGAAAGCAATAAAAGAGAATCTTTAAAAAAAAAAAAAGAGTTCATTGGAAATTTTAAAATGTAAAGCGTCACACCTGAGCATACAAGGTTTGCGTTCATTATGCTTAGCATAAGGGTAAGTGAAGCTGAATTTTGAATGAATCTAAATCATAGAAATTCGAGGGAGTTACGAATTCACTCAAGGCCTTGCTCGGGAAGTGCTAGCGCCCAAGTAGATTTGCATCCGACTTGGCGATATCGTCACTTTCTCTCCTCGTAGCGCGAATACTTGGAAAACGCGCACGTTGAGGATTCGCGGGCACACTTCCATTGTCTAGGTAGTCATAAGTGCAGCTTATTGTCAGCGGCGCTTTATTTGGTTAGATGCGGCATTTCGCCTCGAGGTGCAACTTGCGTTTAACTTTATTAGTTTACCTTTGCCCGATGGCTAATGGAAGGCACAGCGCTCCTTGGAAAAAGTTTAGACGGATTGTTGAAGGGAATTGAGTTGTCGGGGTCGAGAGATCGCCCTCGACGAAATTAGGAATTCCAGGAGCTCGGTAACGGAATTCTGGAGGACAGGTTATTCGCGCGTCTCGGCGAATCAGCGAGTAACAACTGTCTTCACTATTGCGTTAGAGAACGCGCTGCAAAGACCTTGGGGCTCGCGTGCAGTTAGAGACTATCACGGATCTCCGAGTAGCAGTCCTTTGCTTTGATCTCGGTCAACAGCGAAAATTTAGACCCGCCATCGGAGGGATTAATCTCGCCATTGGCTAATTTTATTTCTGCCGAGGTTCTAATTAGACCGGCGTCGGTAGGCGCTTTAATTAAGCGACATTGACGCGGCGCGCGTTGCTGGCTCATTGGCAAATTCGATTTGCGGCCCAGTCGAGCGGCAAACGGGGAGCGAGGACAATACATGTTCCCGGCGCGAGCGAAAACAGCGCCGGAGACGGAAGGCGGCCGCCAGGGGGGAGGGGCGAAGTCGTCTGTGTGATACCCGCTTGATGTCCAAAGGTGCTTCTCTCACACTCGGCAAGACGGCGGGCTGGTCTTAGCAAATTGTACAATAACAATCCTAGTAGTAGCTGGCGTTGTTGGCTGGCTGTCGTAGCCTCTGCCACTTCCCTTTCGCCCCCTCCCCCCTCGTCCTGCGAAGCGAGTGAGGCGGCAGGCCCGTGCACTGTTGTGTACATTAGAGGATGCTCTGAAGGCACAAGACAAACGGAATATTACACAAATACCCGGTGCAAGAGAAGCCTCGGCCGGGCGTCCTATCCGACGACCCCACAGGCGCCATCTTGGCTCACTAGAGCGTTTCATCTTGAAGACGCTGCGAGGGATGCGAAAGCCGAGGGAGAGCGGCCCAGATACGTGCAACGCACACCCGCTCTTTGGGCTTTCGCCCTAAGGAGTTCGGACAATTTCGGCGCGGGCCACGCGTGAGCTTTCCGATTGCTTAGCCTAATTCATCCCCAAGCCGGTAGCGCGGCTCCTCAGACAGAGCCCGAGCGGCAAACGCGAGGCATCAAAGTGCACCTCGCAGACGCCCGAGCTCGTCAGTAAAGTTAGCGGCGCAAGCCGACCACTGAATTCAAAGACCATTAGCAGCCAAAGGCGCCCGCCCCTGCCCGCCGCGACGATAACCAAATGCAGCTGTTGCTGTCGTTGCTTCCTGCTGCGGCGCTTCCCTACGAATTAACGCCCTCTTTTCTCCGATCAAGACTCGCGCCAGACTTCGCAATTGTTCACATCAGAGGCCAGCGGATAATGTTTTAATGCGGAATTAGGAAGAGACGCCGTCGCTCTTTTTGCGTCTGCTAATTTTTCTCGTCAGGAGTACGTATCTGCCTCCCCCCCTTCGCGCTCTTTTGCTTCGACTCCCGCGGGACGCCCTGGGCAGTCCATGACCCTCTTGTAATACCCCTCCTCTCTGCACCTTTATAACCGTCTGCTGGTGACGGAGCTGAATTCGCGGAAACATGTTAATACGTAATAACTCGAGAGAGGGACTTTTCTCTTGGCCACGCTTCTCTTCGTTTTTGCGAACTATTCCCGTAATGAGAATATAAGCGACTCAAATTGTCTGCCCATGGAAAAAAAGGCCTGCGAATACACGCATCTCCCGCACGTCGATTAAGGCTAAACCGCATCTAAATTTCGTTTTAATTCGAGGTTTAGTTTTGGGAATGAGTGGCGATCCCCCGAGCCAAAAAGAAGTAACTTGGTAACGTCTCAATTGACAAAAGGATAAAAAGCTACGGTGTTTTAAACAGAAGAGGTCAAGACGATCGAGTCAGTGTGAAGAGGCAGGGGTACCGCAGGCTCGCAGCTGCCGGTAAACAGGATAAAAAAAATGGCTGTATCTGTCCGGAGTGCACAAGAGGAAGACTGGCTTAAATAGAGGATAAAAAGAGCTCATTCGCCGGAACGTGAAATGAAAACGAAGCATCTGACGGCTCGTTTCCTAGGGCGCAACCCGCCGCTTACACGGCCCAAGTTCCCAGGACGATGGGCTCTCTTAACCCCTTTGACGGGCGCACGTCCAGCTAATTCTTTCCTCGACCTTCCCGCCGATGCGCCGCGCGCACACACACTGCACGCGCGCCGATCAGCTATTTGTCGGGCAGAAGGAGGAGGAGTAGGAGGGAAAAAGGGCGCGCCCGAGACGGAGAAAAGGGGAGACGGGGGGCCTCGCTCTTTCGCTGCTGGCGGCGGTGGCTGCACACGGCGGGATTCGCCTCGCGTTAGTGAATCGCGCGCGTTTCCCGCGGGATGTGCCTCTCGAGAGCTGCACCTGCGAGATCTCCCCGAAAGGGAGGGGACGTAGGAGGCTAATATTTAAATGCGCCAAAGCCGCGGCGGCCGATCATCGGCCCCGGATCTCGGCCCTTCGCTCGCCTCTCCCGGGGCTCATTCTTTCTGGCGCGAGACGAGGCTCATTCAAATGGCCGATCGCCAGATAATGCCGAGCGATCGCGTAACCCCGGCGAGCACGCGCGCGCACGGCCAAAGGTGCGCTATTGTATCACGCGCCCGTTGGACTATCGCGAGTCTCTTATACCTGCCGCATACGCTCTCCTCTCTCTTTGCCTTCTCCCGATTGTTCTTTCCACCGCTGCCCGACAAATTTCGCCTCTCTATTCATCTAGTTGCGACCTTCCCAAGCTGCAGATAAAGACCGCCGCCGCGATCTATCTATCTAACGATCTACCGCGCATCTTTGTGCAAACTCGCTTTTATTACAATGGCTCCATTATTTGGAATTTAGCGAGGCACTCGCAAAATGCTCAGTATTGTACTTGGCATTTTTATTCTGCTTAGCTTCTCTCTGCGTGCGTGAGCGCGTGTACGGTATATTTATCGGGGGCTCCTTTGAACCTGCATCGAATCAAAAACTTGTCACGGGAGATATTAATATTAATATTAGGAAGTGAGAAGAAGGGACCGAGCGAAACTTGCCCCGGCAACAGATCGTAAAGCTCCGGGAACTTGATAATTTTTGTTGTTTCGCTCGCTCCAACTCATCTCATCGAAAATGCAATAAACGCCGCGCCCGATGCTTCGGAGGAGCAAAAAGATCCTCGTCCGTCACGCCCAACTCCGGAGGTAGGAGCGAGCGAGACAGGCGCGGACGCTCTCTTTCTTTTTCCTCTTCTTGAATATTGAAACGTCAATTTATAAACTTTGATCGGGTTTTAATTCGCTCGCTTCAGCGCTGTGGCAAATCGAGTCCTTCCCCTCTCCTGTCTTGCCCTTCGGGAGGAGCTGCTGCCCCACCTCCCCACCACCCGCTTCTCAAGCCGCCGTAAAACTTACAGAAAATTCACGGCTGAAACGAGAGCTCGCTAAATAAACGATGCATCTTTTAAACTTTCAGCGTCCGATGTATCGCAATAAATTTTTTACCGTCAATGTCGCGTTTAAGGAGAAAAACAGGAACCACTGGGGCGAGTGCCTTAATTCGGCAACCCTTTAAGACTCGAGCTTACGCAAGAAGGTGCAGGAAAATCCGTATAAGCTGAATTGTCGGGAATTCATAGAGCGAGGACTTAATCGAACTTAATCTTTTTGCGCGGCACTCGATTTTTCTGCGCGAGGGACTTTAAGACTACCGGCGAACAATGGCCGATGAAGCAAACGAGTTTGAGGCGAGAGAGAAAGACGAGGTAGTGCCTCTCGTGGCGTATTTCACGGGGATTTGGTCCGAAGACATTTTCACCCAATAAATAGATAGGCTCGGCGCGGCGAGTGTTATACACGGGCGATCCTTATTATAAACTCTAACTAGCTGCGACCTCTCTCTCGTAGTCTGGCTCGTTTTGGCGTATCACCCTGGGGTAGGACGATATACACTTGATGGGATTCCTAGCCGATGGTGCGGACAATCCTATTTGGACCCTCTCGAAATCACTCGCCTTCGCGTCTTCCAGTTCCGAGCCGCGATCCGTTTAGCCGAACGCGATGTTACGTTAAGTCGGCCTTCCCGAATCGAACCGAATGCCCCCGCTGTGTTAGTCTCTACGTGTGGAATAACGAGTTCCGATGACGAGGACGCCTCGTGTTATTCCATCCCCAAGATTTCCAATTCTCTCCTCTCTCTTCCGAATTCGGCTAATCCGATTGAGCGCACACTCCTTAATTAAGTCTCCTTTATTTATTGCAATTTCCTTTTTCGCGCCTGTACACCCGCGCGTGCATCCCTTTTTAATTAATCTATTATAAAAGGCCTCGACCCGGTAAATAACTCGTTCATTAGTCGATGAACTTCCCGCGCGCCGAGAGCTGTAATACATTTCTAAAGATTTAAAATTAGCCGCGATTCATACGTCGAGAAGGGCTCGCTAAAGGCACTAATGATATTAATGCGTTTTATAATTATTCATTTTCGCGGTGAAAAAAAATCCATGCGAGCACATCGGCGCTTACACATAAGAAAATGAAAAGGAAAAAAAAAGGCGGCGAGGCAAAGAGCAGAAGCAGCGAAAAAAGGAGGACTCGCGCGTATTTACATTCTGCACATGAATAACGCGCTCTTGCATTCGCCTTTTTCCGATCTCCACTCGGAATCTGGCGTGTGTGCACGCGTTCGAGTTTCAAGGTCTCTCCGTACTGCCTCCTCCACTAATCTCTCCTTGTCGCTCTTTTTTTTTTTCGCTCTCCGACTCCCTCCTCTCGGCGGCTCGCGCTCGGTCCATCCTGAATACGCCCACAAATTTATCATTGAGTATTATTCATTGAAGCGTCAATGCGAGTATTTGAATATGAAAAGAAGGAAGCGAGTGAATAGGTCGTCGGCACCGCGGGCTCGTGCGCGCGCTTCTTTCTCTCGTGCGCGCTGGCCGGGGCGCGTGGTGCACACTTTTTCGCGGCCGACCCTCTCTCAACGGCCCGTCCGCACGCGGCCTAGATGCCGGCACTTCGATTATTTCATCGATTCAGAATTATTCACAAGACCGCAGGATATCGCGTTTTGTCTAACTTCCTGCGGAATCCCCAGCGGCGGCGGCCCCCGCCCCTGCCATCGGCTCTTTTACATAAGCCAGCGGCCGGCGACCCTACTTCCAGCTTCTTTTCTCTCGCCCGCTTGCCTTATGTATATTTCCACCGCCGAATGCAAAGCCCGACTACCTACGCTCGCGTTTTACAACCGCCGCTGTCGATGATCGCCCGCCCAAGTATCCGTGTCCTTTGTTTCGTTATAACCGCCCCCTTTTTTTATTTGCGCGAGGTCGATGATACACTATTGATTGAATTCAAGTGGTCATTGTTTAGTTTCGTTGGTTTTTTTTTTAACGGATTGTTTCGATGAGTGACTGATTAACAGGAAAAATAATGATAGTAATTAACGCGCACGGGTGAGTTCGCGGCGAGTGGAGTATGCAAAAATTAACGTTCAGCTCGTTTCACGCCACCACTGCTCTTTCTCGCCTAACGAACTAATAATTCGTTCTCACGGAAATCATTACCAGTGTGGTGAGGCGATGGGTCGATCTTCGGCATAAAGCGGCTGAAGAAATTCCTTAAACTGCAACAAACTCGCGAGTAATTACCGGTAATTATTGGAAAAATCTTAACGACCTCTTAACGATCCGCTCGTTCTTCCCCGGACAAAACAGGGGGTTTTTAAGCGGCGCGAAAGCTCGTCGCGCAATTAGTAATTACCACACGCGCTTGAGTAGAAAAATTCGCGATTTTTATGCTCGACGGGGGGAGCAACTAGTGTGGACAAGTAGCGGACGTTCCTTGGCTGGTTGTGTAATGCTGAATTAACTAAAGCCATATTTCTGCTTTAATTACGTGTCACGCTCGCTTTGGCGAGCTAACGACGCTGGGATATATTTGATCAACAGACGGAATAGCATGCGGTTAGACTGCTAATGTTTGTTACTCCCCCGCTTTAGCGCGTAAAAAATCATGTGCATCTCGACTAGTCACTTTTTTTAAAACCATCTCGTATCCAGCATTTTATTCGTCGATATCAAATGAAAAAAATAGGAGATTTTTTATAAGTCTTAATCTGGGGTAATCGGATGTTATTATTTGGATAAACGGTCTTCGAATCTTCTGGTAGATACGCACAATGAAAATGATTATGCAGGTGGCGAGTGAGAATTAGCGTATCTCGAGTCGATCGATACAGACTAATTGTTATTATAAACTTACAGTATAGGTTTAATCATAATAGCTTCGGGCTAATTGGATAGATAATTAAGGGTACAGGTAATTACGGCGATGTAGAGCGGGAGAGCGAGCGAACGGGGCTCGGGCCGGCTGCTACCGCTATCAGTGCGAGAGGTAGCTTTGCTTACGGTAGTCGATATGGCTTTGGGCTACGACGTGTTTATGAGCTGCGCCGATGCGCCGACGGCTGTCCGTCGAAAATTCACTCGGTTTCATCGCATTACTGAGCTCTGCACTCGCACAACCCCACCCTTCCTCCTCCCGTCCCTTCCCACGCTCTGAAATCGGCCCCAACGCCCTTCCGATCCCTGCTCTTTAGCAAATTTACATCGAGCTTGCAGCTTCGAGCTTGAAATTTTTGCCCGAAACAATTTATTGATCAAATTTATTCCCGCCCCGTGACTTCTCTATTGGAATCGGCAATTGTATCGCGCGCGTGTAACGGGAGACTGAAAAAAGAGACGCTTTTGTGTTACAACGGCTGAATCAGCGTGGAGTGAAAAGGAAAAAAAGTTCGCAGGAAAAAAGGAGAAGAGAAGCGACAGAAAGGCGAGCGGAGCGTTATTTCTCATTAAAAACAAGGGGTTCATCGCATCGGCATTATTGCAGAAGTGTCGGATTCATTGAGGGCGCAAGAGGCACGCGGTAGCGGGGGCGCGCGCGGCTGATAGCGAGAGCGCGGAGCGAGCAGCGAACGAGAGCCATTGAGAGGTGTCACTTCGTGGTATATTCGTTTGTATTCCCCGCTCGCTCGCGCGCCTCGTCATTATCTGGGCCGTCGGCATTGTGGCTGCGCGTCGGCCGCACTCGAGGGGCACAATCCACAAAATACAAATAATCTCCTTCTAATTTTGCCACGCTCTCGCTTTTTTTGTCGCCCTTTGAGCGCGATCGATCCCCGCCGGCGCGCGCGCGCCTCGCAATTTTTCAATTTAACTGTCCTCCCCGATTGCTCCCTTCTTTTTTTGTTTGTTGCGCCGTCGCGGAATGAAAGAATTTCGAATTGCATCCGAGGATTATAATGACTGGCGTAACGCTGATTTGTGCAACGGCCCGCCTGCGCCGGGGCTTCGTTATGCGTCGCGCGCTTCTCGACAATGATGCGCGAATAACAGCCGTGGTATAGCTACCTAACATCCGGGAGGCATTGTCGTCGCACGCGAGCGCTCGCCTATTGAAAACGAAATTTCGAGTGCTAAGATGCAGTGTACCCCGAACTTTTGTGTCTCTCTCCTTTTTTTGCACCCCGCGTGAACGGCATCATTTTTTGCATTCCCTGAATGCACTGTCTATCAACTGTGCTTGAAAAAAACAATTTTTTTTTCAATTTTTTCTTTCTAAATGTGTTATTATAAATTTTCCTAGCGTCTGCTTATGCGGAGAGAGAAGAGTCGATGGATTTCGAGGGGGTGACGAAGGGACAACAGAAAGGGCAACGCTGCCTCCATTCGCAGACATCATCGTTAACGAAGTTACAGATTCTCGTAATCAACGGGGGGTTGGCTCGGAGACGTCTGTAGACATTCAATATGCCGCGGTTGTTAGCATCTGCAATGTTATTCATATATTCAGAGCACCGCCTCGTGGACGCGTGAATCTGCCGCTCATATTATGCGGACGTGAAAAGGGCTGCGATCGAGCTCTCGAGTGCCGTCTATTTTCTTTTTTGTTACTTCGATCGCCGAACGAAACAAAAGTTTTTTCTTGTTTATTTACGATCTTTTCCGAAGGGAAGAAATTGAAAAGCACTGCGATCCATGGGAAGCGGCTGCGCAAAGTGCAGTTTGTCTCGGGCCATTAAGAGAAAGGCTAGTTGGCTTGCTTTCTCGACGGGGGTGGCTGCGATACGGGGGGCTGCAAGGAGCGTCGAGTTGCTTGCTTGTTTTATGGCCCGGCATCTGTTCGACGATCGTCTCGTTCCGATACCACTTTATCCTTGGCGTTAGCCGCTTCCTAACTGTTTGCGAAACAGACTCCATCCTTTTCTCGGCGAAATCGCAAGAGCGAGGAAAGCTCGCGATTCCCAAGCCCCGGCTTCTTGCGCACTCCTCCTCTCTACTTTCCGATGCTCCACTCTCTCTTTCTCTATCCGAAAGCTACTCTTTCTCGTTTCTTGACTTTCCAAAGCTTTTCCTACCGGAGGCTCTCTCCGAGCTTTTATTCTTATTTTCAGCCAACTCAGAGATACGACTTACCGCCTGTCCCGCTCTCCTCCGAGAAAAACATGATCTTCCGGTATTTTCTTATTGGTTCGCAATCAAGGCTAAATTTATCGGCGCGGATAGCGAAGGAAGTTTTTAATTAGGCAGAGGCAAGTTCGGAATATAGATAAAAGGGCTGAACGGGTCGAAGGTGGGCGCGTTTTTCCCGCGGGGAAACTCCGGGACGAATGATGCATGGGGCAGCGGTAGCCGGGGAAACTAGCGGGAGCACGCTCATAACTTAATGATCGCTCGTATTTCTTCGGCGGGCTTTATTTATTGGTCCCCAGCAGTTATCCGGCATTGTGCCTCGTAAAGAGCGCCCTGCACTGTGTACCGAGAGATCGGGACACGGCGGTGGCCGCTCGCTGCCCTCCTCCTCCCAAGGAACCTCTGGCTCCACCTTTCATTGCGCCGAAAGCGAGAGTGGCACTAAAACTCGAAACTGCCTTGTCGAGGCTCTCCCTTTCTGCAAATCTCCAACTTCCTCGACTTTTTCATCTTCGGCTCTGTGTATTTATTAAACTCGTCCCTTTTACGATTGGTCAAACAATAATTAGGCGAAATCCGGCGAAAAGTTTCTTGCCTCCCCTGGCGCTCGGCTCTCGCAAATAAAGCCAGGCTGTATAGGTGAGTCGCGCGGGACAACACCCATTCTTTTTGCATTAGCCTTGGAGCATGTACTGGCTAGCAATAAATAAGCGTACGGCGTGCAGAGACTCGGCGATAATACGCGATCCCCTAACGTTGAATACTTAATGCTAAGTACTCGGTATATATCTGCATATACACCCCCGAGTCCCTCCCAGCCTCTTTTTCCCCTATGTATCGTTCAGGCCATCTCTCTCCACTCCTTTTCTCTCTGTATATCGAATATAAGCTTCAGCCCGCTCGCGCAATCCTTCCGCTGTATCTTTCTCCCTTTAAGTACCTGCCCCGGCCTGTGCGGAATAACTCGCGCCGAAAGAGAGACGGAACTTTCACAAACCAGTCGCAGGAGTATTTTTCGCAAGCGAGTGAGTGAGCGATACAAAGGGGAGGAGAATCGCGAGCATACGTAACGCTGGAAGCAGAGAGAGAGGTACTATTGAGTCGCAACACAATAAAATAACACGAAATACTTGGCTACTGTCGGGGGAAGTGGCGGTGGAAGGAGGCTACCGCGAATACCGCGCGCAGGTTGAACGGAGAAAGGAAGAGCGCAAAGTGAGGCGGCCGGGTGGGAAGGAAAGGAGGAGTGGGCGAATAGAGGCGTTCTGCGAATCGGCAAAACAAGAGGCGAGAAAGCGGAGAAATCCGCGGTGCGAGCGGGGTGGAAGGGGAGGGGGTTGGTTGCTTCCACCGGTGTGTGTCTGTGCATGCATTATGCACGAAGATAATGCTCTCGGATACTTTGTCTATATGGGGATAATGCGGAAATCCACCCCCGACGCCCACCCGCGGTCCAACCATTCCTCCGCCTCCTCCCGCTGGCTGTTTCTTCCATCCGACTCTTTTCGTTACGCCAGCGGAATACTTTTTACCCCTTCCGGTACCTTTTCAATGTTCATCCCGCTTATTTTATTCCCGTCCGAGATTCCCCGCTGCGTTTGCGCTAAATATATATAGTCCGGCTATCGTGCCCATTCTCAGGTGTATCAGCGCCGAGTCGCGGGACACAGAGAGACGAATAGAAAGGGGTGGAGGCGGGGGTGAACAAGCAAGCGGAGCGGGAGGCCTAACCTAAATTCTGAATAAAACGAGGGCTGCATAAAGGATCAGGGGCGTGATGAAAAACAAACAGCGATTTAGGTTTGCTGTTTGATCTTCGGTCGGTGCATTCACACACAACGTCGACTCGGCATTTATACATTATCTGTCGGCCGCGCGTTCGGGTATACACGAGAGAGCGCGCACAACCGGCCCGTCCCAGCCCCCAGGTCCTTCAGGAAATTCATCCTGAGCTTGCGACGCGGCATTGGCCAGCTATGTGTCGGTGGACCTTTTTACCGCACTCTTCTACTTCGCCGCCGCTTCAGAATGGCCTTTATGCGCTGCATCGCCTTTCGCCTTTCATCTTTGGCTGATACACGGGGCCGCGTCTTTGTCGAATGTATGTGCAATCCGAGGGCTGCGCGACGGCGAGGCGCCGCGGAGTACGGCTTCTCCATGAAAGTTTGACGAGAGCGTATCATCTTTCTTCTGTCTACCCGCTGACGATTTTCATATTGAGATTTCCCTGGGACATTCAATTAGAAAGTTCCTCTACTGCTCGCGGCAATTATTTCGCGGCGCGGGGGAGCGAGCTCCTCGAGGGAACATCGAACCTCTTGAAGTTCGACTTGAAAATATGTCGCGATGTTCCCCGCGCGCGCCGTCTCGCATAATTTCATGGGAATCTATTGACGTGGCGCGCTGCCTTATTACCGGCTGCAAATTTCATTCCGAAAGTAAAAACTCGATTGTACGCACTCTTTTATTTTTTGCATTTTCCCCATTTTCAATTGTAACGAGGCAAGTTTCGCGGAGTCCTTAAGCAACGATTCTGATTGGGATTTTTTACGGCGGCGAGGTGAGGGTAGTTTGTGTATATACACGAGCCGATTGCTCGCGCACGGGCAAAGCCGCTTGCTCATTTTTCCGTAAGCATGCACGCGCCTTCGCATCGCCCCTTCGCCCACCGCTGAAGCCTCCTTCAGAGCTTCCTTTTCAGGCTTGCCTTATTGAATATCCCACAAGTGGAAAATCAGTCGGGTGCTCCGGTTGAAAGGCATCCCGCAGCAATACATCGTGAACCCGCTTCGTCCTTCGTCTTCGCCGTGCGCTATTGACGTCGCGCAATACAAAGAAGTGCCAAGCGGGAGAGAACCCCCGGATCCCGAGTTATCGCATTCAATGTGATTTCCCGCTGATCAAAATCTGATTCCCGGGGTGTGCGTATCACGACTGTCGACAAAAAGGGGAGAAGCACAAATTGACGTGTCTGATGTTACACGCGAGCGGCGCTCTTCAATGTTTCTTTCCCTTCCTTGACTTCTTGTACTCGCATTCGTCTTTTTCTTCTCTGCGGTCGAAACGACCTCGTTATTGGCAGATTCTTCCCTCCAATTTCATTGATTCCCTACTTTCAAACTCTAACAACTTTGTTTATCCCACAACATGAAACAACTATCATTCCCTCACACTGCTGTTATCTGACTAATCAATAACAGAACCGTTTGTCCACGGGATAATTGGTCCAAAACTATAAGTAATATTTAAGTCTAATAAGAAATTATCTTACCATTTGAACAATCGAACATGCCTATATCAAAATCAATATTTCTAGATAGAACGGTCCGCGTTGCTGACAGCCGTGGGATGCATCAAAATTGTAATTAATGACCATTCAGGCTTTGCAATCACGTAATTGAAGAAATAAATTAAATTTAACAAAATTAGCCTACAGTAATTAGACCAAATTTTATCCTTCTGGAATCGACTCGATTCCAAATTGCAAAACTAGTAATTAAATTTGTTTGGCTGCAAGGGAATAATAGAAGCACCCTAGCGTTCCGCACCACAATGTATTCTATACCCGTTTGGGTTTTTTCATTTTCTAAGAGATAAGACGTCGCGTTTGACGTCTCGCCATGTATCATCCGTCGGCTTCCATCACGCGGCTCGCCAATATAACCGGGGGTCTAAGTCGCGACGGGCGGGCTTGGCGCAAATGTATTCAAAGCGCGCACTCGGCGACGGTCTGCGCCGGGCGCCGTTGCCGGCTTTTCCTTTCTTCCGTATCGCTCGTGTACGCGAGCGCAGCTCCCAGCGTATGTGCTCGCGGGGCTCTTGAAGAATAAAAAGCGCTCCGTCCGCGAATTCTCTCTCTTTCTCTCATTCTCGCCCTCTCTCCCCGTCTCACTCTCTGCCGTTGGGCGCGCGCACTGCGGATTATTTGGCGGCCCGGGGGAATTCGATCGTTTGTCAAATAGACACCATCTTGCGTAAATTGGTACCTCCGTCTCTTCCCTCTTCTTTTTATCGTGCCGGCTGCCGGGACGAGTCGCAGCCACTTTCGAAATTGCCTGCCGCTCCCGCCACTCGATTGGCCTCCATTCACGCGACGAAATCGAACGGTGCGATTGCCACTTTTCTCCGACTTCCAATTTTCCCTCGCCTCTTCTCTGTTTGATTCGCGCCTTTCGACGTGTCGATAAATCAAAATAATTCGATAGAGTTGGTTCAGCCCGACAATGGGGTGCGCCCGAAGAAGAAAGAACAAACCGGAAGACGAAAGCAATTTTCCAGCGGACTCGCGAATTAACTTGACGGTTGTTCTGAAAAAATATTTATCCGATCTCTCGAGTGCACGCGACAGTGCAAGCATCTTAGTACCTTTTTTTTCTTCCCTTTCACTTTTCTCGTTCCCCGTGTGCGGTGCGTCGTGCCGGAAAGAGGAGAGCGTTTGATCGTCGAGCTAAGAAGTGAATAATATTAATTAAAATGTTCTTTTGCCGCGACGTTTGCCTCCCTCGC
>JAXIUT010000009.1:11723037-11780175 GCA_035586675.1 Eurytoma californica | reverse complement strand
GAGCGTTTGATCGTCGAGCTAAGAAGTGAATAATATTAATTAAAATGTTCTTTTGCCGCGACGTTTGCCTCCCTCGCTTCCACGCGCTCCCTTTTTTTTTACTCTTTCTCTCTCTTCTTCCTCCTTGCGTTTCGCACGCAGTCGCGGCACTCGAGCAGCCAGAGCGACTTCGCGGCCTCCTTGTCACGATATTTATTCGCCCGTTCGTTCTGTTTATTTTTTTCCTTCACCCCTTTTTTTATTAATTCGGTCTCCCGCAGAGTGCCTTTGCGCAAGATTCCCGAGCGTTCGCCTTATTTGCAGCCCTTCAACTCGCGGCCACCTTGCGAGCGCAAAGAGAACACCCCCCTGTATTTCAATGAATCGTCGACTGAGAGTAAAATCCTTAACGAGAATACCTTTGAGTCGGCTTTATTAAGTAGATAACACGCGATGCGCTGCGCTCGCAAGACTCGCGCGGGAGCGAATCATTTAATTACACCAGCTTATTTGTAATGAATCGAGGGAGCATTAGGCGGCGCGATAGAAAGAAAACGCTTTTTGGCCGGTCGGCGAGGCAAAGCTCGCCCCGATGGGATAAAGGGAAAAAGAGCATGCGGGAATGGATGAGGGAGAAAAGGGAAAAAAGGCGTCGTTACCGGAGAGCGATAAGAGCTGCGCCGGCGGACGCGTTCGAGCAGCAGACAGAGCGAGAGAGCATAAAAGGAACACTAGTAGGTATTAATATTTAGCATCCTCTGAAGCCGCGGCACGCGGCCGCGCATTCAAGCGGCCTACCAGACGCAGGCCGCCCCGCGCCGCAGCCGAAGCTTTTCTTCAAGCGCCCGAGCGTTATCCCCGCTCTTTACCGTAAAATATGTAAATCTAACCAATATTTCTGGAGATACGCCCGGGCTATACGCGTACGGATCCGAGGGAGGAGAGGGGATCTCTTTTATGATGGGGTTCGGTCCTGGCTGAATACACCGGTATTTCGCTCGTGCTTTATCGACACAGTCTTTCTCTGCGCGTCTTCTACTACTGCAGGTGCGCGCCCCCGCTTGTACCTCCCAATTTATTTCTTTCTCCAAGTTCGAACTCGCTGGATGGGCCATTGTTCCTGAATAATTTCGCAGCTATCGTTTGAAAGCCGAAATGAATGTTGCAAGCTTCTTTGATGCTGGGGCTAATAATTGAAAAAAAAAAGTAATATGCATAATGGAATAATAAGTGGGATAAGAGTTTAGAGAAAGAGGTTTAGTCGAATGCCCGAAGCTGATGAGATTATGAGGTTGAATAAGCGATTTTTTAAAGTAAATTTTGAAAGTAGGGAATTTGGGTTTCTTCTGATGTCTCTTAGGATGATTCCAAATTGCTCGCTAATGGCGAGTCTCCGTTCGCCGTGGTGGTTTCGCACGAGCGCGAGGAGGAGGCGGTGGCGGGCCGCAGCCCCGTCGCCACCCAGACACCGAGGGGTTTGTAATTTGTGCTCGGTGACGCGAGTCACGAGGCTGCTTTGACGCTGAGTAATTTCTCCTATTAACTTTACATCATAATTACCGATGCGCTTTTGTGGGCCAAGTCACATGTGAATAAGAAGTGAGCGAGTCTCTTCTTCGAATAATTCATTAAGACTAGGCGGCCTCTTAATTAAGGGAAAAAAAGAGGTAGCCCAAGAAAGGAGCTCGTGTGCCCGCTCGCTCGGGTCCGCGAGCCTTAATTTGCACCCGAACACTATCCCTCGGAAATGCAAAAGCGGCCCCGGTGATTCGGCTAGGAAAATAATAATAAAGCCTCGGTGGGATTTTAATTGTCGGTGGCTGCCGCAGCTGCTAGCGATTATCGAAAATAGAGAGTTTCCCCGGGAGCGAGCGAGTCGGCGGAGAGGAAGGATGAGAGGACGGGGAGGCGGGCGCTCTCAGGTGGGTGGGGGGCAAAGAGAGACTCCCTATTTCCCATCCTCCTTCGTGCCTTCCGCGCCGATTCGCGACAAATTGTAATTTCTAGAAACAAATTGAATATAAACGACGGCGTAATTCGAATGCCTGCTGCAGCTCGGCGGCCGGGACCGACATAATAATGATGATATGCAAGAGGGAGCGGAGTTCGACAAGAGAGAAAGAGAGAAAGAGAGGGGACGAGTGGAAGAGAAAAAGGCGCGGGGAAGAAGGTGGGAAAGTAGGGAAATGAGGAGAGAGAGACAAAAAGATTGGTCGGTCGCCGGAGCGGTGTAAGCAAGGACGTAGCCATGCACAAAACAGCAATCTTTCGAGGCAATCTCTTTAATAAATGTAGCATACGTTTCTCTCGTTTCGAATTGCATCTGCGTAATAGCTTCCTCTTACAGTGCTTCAGTCGCGCATCTCGAACGGGAACGCACGCTGAAAAGACTTTTCCACTCGTCTGTGGAAAATACAATAAACTGCGATGAAGAATTTGCCCACTGAGCTTCGTCACACTGCATAATTTCGTTTGACGTCATTCAAATTCCCTTTTTCCTCTATTTGTTTAATTTTCTCTTAAACCAATGTACCTTTCCGAAATGAATTCCCGGCTCAAAGTCATTTCCCCCGTTAAAAGCCCAGTCTAATTCTTCGCCGTGGTACGAATAAAAAAATTTGCCGGGCTAATTGATTTCCGCCGGTCAGCGCGTGTCGACTAGACCCGTGTCAAATTGGTATTTTCAATAGAGGCCACGAGCTTGCAGCTGGCCCTCCCGGACTCTGGTCAAAAGAATTTGAATTTTGTCCAGGAGAATATGCAGGCGACTGGCGTGGCACTCGACGAAACAAGGCCGAGCGTCTTAGGAATCCGGCCGATTCCTGGCGCCTCGAGAAAACAGATTTCGATTGTGAATGACAAGCCCGGGGGTGGGGGCACTCTCGGATCGAGGCGGGTGCACAGGGTGCGGGGAATGCGAGGCATCCGCAGTTACGCAAATACTAAACCTGATCTCGGGGCCGCCCTGCCACAGATCGAATTAGAGATCCCTCGGAAGTCCCGAGATGCGAGCGCCGGGAGTGGAATTCGTCTTGGGGGGTCGGGGGAGAGCGCGAGCGAGAGAGAAGAGAAAACGGGAGAAAACCGAGAGCTCGGCAGCTTTGCCCTTTTTAGATATTTCGCTCGAGATAACGGAAACAGCTTCCTGATTGCATTTCCCGGAAAATAATCGTCCCAAACGACAGATTGCTTCGCGATACAGCGAGAATTAGAATTAAAGGGAATCCTGCAGTCGCGAAATTTGTTTGTGAAAAGCCGCTTAATAAAGGGGCGAAGCCGTGTATATCGAGCGTCGCGAAATCCAGATGCTAAGAAATTAAGGGAGCCCAAAGCGACGCAAGATGCGAGCGAAAGGGGCTGGAAAATTTAACGAGACAAGCAGGAAAGCACAGTACCCAAGAAAACACCAAAGACAAATGTTGAGAGTTGCTTTGTGCCTTTTCACTTTATTGTTAATCAGCGATTTAACGCTGAACACGTCAATAACCGAAACCGATCCTCCACTTTATTTAAATCTAAAGGAATTTCATTAATTAGTGGTAAGCGTCGTTCCTTGGGTGCAAAAGGGGACGTTTGAAGTGACCAGAAGCGGCTTCGGAGTAGCATTAGATTCGGCCCTTAAGCAGACCCCGGGTACTCGAAGCTTTCGTTGTAGGCGATACGCCGTAAATCTTCGAGTCCAAGAGGTCGTAAAGCGATCCGCGAAGTCCTTATCCTCGGGTCCGTCCCGGGTAATTACGAATCCTTTACCGTGCAGTACGAGCGAGCGGGCGCAAGGTCCGAGCGATCGATCCTGCCGAGTCTTTTCTCACACACCGGGCCGACACCCCTTTCTGCACTCCTCCTCTTCCTCCTTCCTTACGAGCGTCTTGCGCTCAGGATTTCCTGGCCACCCCGGCGACATTACAGCCGAAATGTCTTTAGACTCTCGCCGCTATAGTTATGATTTGTGCCTACGCCCGGAATCGACATTTCTGACTCGTAATTCTCGAACGAACACGAGCGAGCGTCTTTGAAAGAAACAGAGGAAAACAGGAGACTTTACTATATCGAATCCTTATCTACTTTCTTCGCCGCTTTTCCCGGAGGAGTTTACACTACTGGAAAGAGGCAAGACATAGGGAGACGGCAGAAGGAGCCACGGGGAGCAGCGCGTGGGAGGATCGTTCCGCTCATTCAATACGGGCTTATTGTTCGCGTCTTATCATAATATCTCATAATTAATATCTCGGCATTGTAATATAGATGGATAGGCAGGCTTCGCTGCCAGAGCCAACTGATAGCAAAAGCTGTACCAACCGCCGAGGAGCCGGGAGTCGCCCTGCGTCTGACGCCGGGACCAAAGGAGCGCTCCTTCGAATACTCCACTCGTCGCGCACTCGCTTCCGCAGAGAAGCCATCTCTCTTCCCTCCTAATGGCTTAAGACGATTTTCCATTAACTCCTGCACCGCTGATCGAGAGAATGAATCTCGCGCACCAAACACTTACGCCCGCTTTACTTATTGTACAATAGAACTTTTCTTTCCTCGAGTGTACTCGTTGAACTAAATAAAATAATACGTTTACAAATCAATTTTTTAATCAATCAAAATCAATCTAAAGCCCGTGAATAGTGACGATCTGATCAATTAGTTTATGAGTAATTTCACTTAATTATGCTTAAGCACGCAAGAGAATTGACGCTAAGATCGGATTCCCGGAAGCTTGCAGCGCTCGTCGTCCTTGTCGGACGATTGCGTTTGCCGGAGCGGCTGGCTGTGTGTGCATTCAATTACTGCGTGTATATACGAAATATCAGCAACAGAGGCTTCTATAAACCCGGAGGAAGCGTCTTGGAAGTGCATGCCGTCATTGACGTCGTCATCTCTTCCTCGGTCTTACTCGGCTTGAGGGCTCCCTCGCCGCCTTCATCAGTCTATTTATCGTTTACTTCAGCGCCGGATACTCTTCTCGAGAATGCAAGCGTCATCTTCAAAGCTCGACGTAGCTCGTAGTCTTAATACACCGTCGTCGGTCCGGCTCGAACTCTAATGGACTAAAGGGACAGACGTCTATTCGCACTGTGGAATCGCACAGAGTTAGGTGCACGGTTACGAGAGCACTACTCCTTAACTATTCACTAATTTTCCATTAATTTTCATTAGGTATTAAACGCTGTTTTTATGAATTTTTGTATTGGATTGTATCAGGAAAGGAATTGCTATTCAAAATAATGAATTGTTCAAAAAAATTCAAAGTTTAATAAAAATGATTATTGTAGACTTTTGAGGTGGAAGCCTTACATGTCATTTCAAGGTAATGTTGAGTTTTCAATTAGGACTATTTTTCAATTCAGATTCTGAAAGGGTGGTTCACATGCATTTCCCGCTTTTTCAGAAACTGAAGTAAAAATTGAAAGTTTCCATTTGAAGAAATTGGTTTACATTTGAAATGACTTCCAAGATCATGGTTAAAGTCAAAAACCCTGGATGAGCATCGGGCAGCTAAAAGAAATTTTCGACATGACATCGAATTTTCCAAGTTATCAAACAATCCTGCGAGGACATTATTATTTCCGAAAAATAACTCCCAGAATGTTATATTTGTAATAACAATAAAAAAATTGATTTGCCACTAATAGTATGCTAAATGAGAGCAAACATCAAGAAGATCTTTTTTAATGATTCGACATAAAGAAAATAATCCACAGTTTACTTAGGTACGGTAGGTGAGGGTATAAATGAGAGAAATCTCAGCGGGAAAGGATCGACATCAGCTATTTACGGGTTAAACGTCGTGGAGGTTCCCGCAAGAAGGTGGCCTGAGCTAACCGAGGCGTCGATCGATTCTTTTCTCCTCCTCACGCTTCTCCGGCCTCGAGGAAAAACAAATCGCTTCGTCGGACTCGTTAGACGCTCGGTGGCGAATGTTTAATCCGCGCCGATAAATCAGCCGGTCGGTCGGGCCGCTCGGCCGCCCCGCGCGCTCACCGGTAATAACGAAGCTGACGCGGAAACGAAGCCGAAGAAGAGGGCGAAGTAAAAGCGGGTATCCGGGCCGAGCGCGAGCTGGCCTCTCTTGCCTTTTAGCCCAGCCACGGGGCTATCTTTTCTGCCGGTGCAGCAGCGAAAGGTGCTTTTAGGCGGGAGAGTGCGCGGGGTGTTGAGAAAGAGAGGGAACAAGAGAGAGCGAGCGAAGCGAACGAAACGAACGAACGAACGAACGACCTTCGCTTCGCTTTCTCGCGCGTGCACGAGAGCCCGGGGGATGAGAGGATGCCGGGAGGAGAAGGGTGGGTGGAGATAAGGCGAATCAAACCGTAAATAACTGCAGAACTGGCGGAAAGGAAGGGGGCACGACGCCTCGCCAGCTGCAAAACTCCCCGAGTTTTATAGTTGAATTGCATGACTCCGAAATCTCCATACATTCCGCTCTCTCTTTCTCTCTTTATCTTTTTTCTCGCTTTTTTATTTCCGTGTGAGAGCCCACGGGGTGGGAGGGCCGCGGTACTTTTGCCCCAGCCGTATATTTTTATATCGCCACTCGTAGCTCCGTAGGCGCGCGTGTGCGGGAGCGAGAGGTCGAAGGATATCTCCTACGCGGCGTCGCTCTCCCGGCTTGGCGCGGGACGATTAACGCGCCGGATTCCTGCCGTACCTGCCAGCCAGGCACAACCCTGCGGAGCTTTACTTTCTTTTCATCGGCTCGCGCACGCCACTCTGTACGCCTCTGCCGTGCTTTACGAGCGGCGGGGCCCTTCGTCCGCAGAAAAATTGGCGCCGACATTCCGCTGCGACTCCGACTACGCGATCGCCTAATGTATGTATGCAATTACGCGCTCGTTACCGTCTCGTCGTTTCTTATTTTCTTTCCCAGTCCTGCTTTCTTTACCGGTAGCCGCGGTGGCTTTAAGAGCGGTCGAGAGCTTTTTTTTTATCAGATTTTTCGCTTATCGGCCGGGCGAAATAAGTGTAAAGTTTTAATAAAATATTTGCTTTGAAGTCGTTCCATCGGTGGGCAGAATCTCGAGTTTTCATCGCGCTTAATATCGCGCGGAGGAACGAAGGTGGCGGACGGAGGGAGGAAAAGCGAAACGTAAGGTCGTAATATCGGCACGAATGGGAAAGTAAAGGAGCGGAGAAAAGGAAGGAAGGGGGTGGGAGGAAATGCAGCGGTGGTGGGGAGAGAATGCAGGTCGAAGTCGGTAATGCCGAAAGTTTTAACGAGTTTGAGTGATCGCGGTCGATGTGGCCGCAACAACAATAATAATACTAATAACAATGGACGGCGCTACGCCCCCTCCCGATGCAGGGCGCGCTGGTACGAACTTATCGCGGCCGCGTCGCGCGCGGCTTTCTCTCGCTCGGATTTATTTTGCGTCGCTAACGACCGTCGAAGACCTTTGACTTGGCAACTTTTGCGGGCGAGTTTGCGACTTGTGATTCGCATTAAAATGCGCCGGGGCCACCGCCACCGGGGCGGAGAAAACTCGCGAAAATAATTCCCCCCTTTGGAAAGATCACGTGAGCTCCGATCGAATAAATCAAGATTTTTATCTGAAATTTAAAGTTGATGTTTACCGCTCGGCCGAATGGCCTCGCGCGCTGATTGCTTCCGCAAACGAGCTGGCGGAATATAAAGCCGGGAGTTTTATGGGCCTGCAAACTTTTGCGAATGCTAATAATCAATCATTCTATGGTTTCATCAAAAACTCGCCAACGACCGCCTCTCTTTCCTTCGCTCGTACACCAACAGATCGATGGCGAAGGAAACATAATTTTTTCTTATCATAGTAGAGTTAACTGATCGATGGGATAAATAAATAATTTAGGCGCGCAAGTGGCACCGAACGCCGCCTAATATCGAGCAATTTGGACGACGTTAGATCAATCCATGGCGAGGCAATAACTGCTGCGAGGCGGGAGTTAATATCCCCAACTGGTGCCGTGCGAAAGAGCGAGATGAGGCGAGAGACAATCGGGCCAATACATCATCGCGGGCTCACGAGCACTGGCTCGGCCGCTCGGGTTCGGGCTAACGGAGCCGCCAAAACAGCAATTACCTTCGCGGAATCAAATGAAATAAAATTGCATTATCTGGCATGCCAAGCTGCGATCAATCATACACCCTTTAGCCCGGGACCTGCCGAGTTCGCGCACCCGCTCTCTTCATAGACGGATAACCTTACAATACGCTTGGCCCCATGCGAGAATTCACAAAAACTGCTCGAGATAACACCAATCGTTTTCTCTTCTTTTTTCCTACATTATTCCAGCGGCGTTTATTGATTTTTTTACGCCATCATTTTTAGATTGGACGCGATTAAATTAATAACTCTTTTCAACGCGGTGAATTTTTTTTTATATCTAACGAATTACAACGCGATAAAAAGTAGAAATGTAAGTAAAGCCAATTTCGTAACCGATACATTGTGAAATTATAATTTATTTTTAATACAATTCATTCCTTTTTTTAGCAAATATGCGACCAGTTGTATGAAAAATACGATATAAGCCTTATGGCATTGTCCTTTCGTCTGCTCAGTTCTTTCTCGCGACAGTCGATACAAAGTACAGACGGCCAGCTTGGGCTTTGTACCCCGCGCCACACGTGTGCTTCTTTCTTTATCTCCGGCGGCACTCCCCCTCTTCTCCATTTGCTCGCCTCTATCACTGGGTCTTTTCTCCCGCGCGTTCACACCGCGCTGTCTCTTCATCATCGGTTCATGGGCTCACACGGCGGCGCCATTAGTGTCAGAAATGGCGTAAAAGCTATATCGGACTCCCGATGGATCCCCAGATTCTCGAGAAAAAAGAATCAAATCCCCCGTATTTCGCGAGATTCCAAAAAAGTGATAAGAGTTATTTTCGCCCGGCGGCCTCTCATTAAACTGATATCTGACAAAGCAGCCGGACACGCCTACGGGTGTAAGCAAAGCATGGGGTTGCATGTCGAGCGCATCGATGCCCAGGGTAAATTATTTCAATCATGCGATATCGTAATCAATAACGCGCCGACGCAGGCCGCATTTTTCACCATCAATACGGTCGTTGCACCCGCGCACCTTGCCGCGCCGGCGCGCGACATTCTTCCTATTTTAATTATTCGTCAAAATTCGAGCGGGGGGGACCCGCGGGAGGAAGAAAGCCGGCATTATTTGCGAGGTTGAGAGTCGCTTGCCGGGAGTAGGTAAATACAAACAGGCAGTGCCAGCCAGTGCTCGGGGGCAACTTGCCCGCCCGAGAGACCTTTGAACGTATGACTGTCTTTACGCTGCTACGTAAAATGATGTATGGATGAACGGGCCAAGTATCCCCTCCGACTATTGTTGCCGCCGGTTGCTTTATCGTAAACTTCCGTCTCTTAATTATCCTGATGCATATTATTGTCGTAAATAACGTCGGAGAGCGTTTCGCGCTTTTTAATTAAGACGCAAGGGGGTTTGATTAATTAATTTAACCATAATTAACTTTTGAAGCTTTCGAGTGGTCGCACTCCGCTCGCACTTCCATCAACAAAAGTGCGCTTTTTTTAAACGAGTAGAATCGAAGTCCTAGAATCCACTCCCAGAGTCAATGCGCTCTTTCTCTCTCGCGACAAACATTTTCTCATTGTCTTGCCGCTTTTCCGCGTAATTTATTCTTTCAGCCGCTTAAATGCCTTTTCCAATGAGACTTAAACTCGCAATAAACAAGTACAACGAGCGAACGGGGTTCCGGGAAACTTTGACGTTTTTTTCCCATCGCCCAGCAGCCCCGATGAAAGGGAAGGAGGCCCACGCTAGTGGTTTCTACTTTTATACAGATTAGAACTTTTCGACGAGTAAGATAATTACAGCGCTGCTCGCTCGTTTTTCTTTTACATTCGGCAGCACCGCTCGGACCGACGGCTATTTAGTTTCTACTTTTTTATAATTAATACCTCCAGCCTCCGAACGGCAAACGAACTTAACCGGACGATTGCGAGCAGTACGCATCAAAAGGAGAAAAGCTATTTTGTAAACTTGCCATTCTCTCGATGTTTAATCCTCTCTAACAATACTTTTCCATCCTCCTCCTCGTTCGCGTAGAATAATAATAAACTCGCGCAAGGCTTCGATTTTTTAAATTTAAAGCATCCGCTCGGTCTAACGTGTTAACGATTGGTAGTGAGAATCGGGCGGGTGGAATTAAGACTCTGGGAGCCGCAATAAACTGGAGGGCCACGTCGAGAGCCGCGTTCGTTACGCGAAAGCCAAGGGAGCTGGATCGGCTCACGAGCAATTACCGGCGGTGAAGTGCATAAGTGTTTCGCGAGTCGATACGCCGGCGCGTGCTCACAGAGCCGTTCTTTCTGCGAAGTGCATCCCGGCGTAAGGAGATCAATCGGGCCGCCCGCGCGCACGCACACACGGACGTCGAGCCGGCCGCCTTCCAAAGATCCGTCGTTTGCGGGATCAGAGCGATCCAATCCGAAAGTCAATCAACGCCGCTGATTGGCAGTCGGACTGCTGCCCATGCCGAATTAATAGAAGCGCGTGTCAATAGCAAATCGACTCCTCGATCGCGCCTGCCACTTTGTTCCTTTTTTTCACCCCCCGCGCTGCACATATCAAAGAGTGCCGAAGCTTTTGCTTATTTATTGGCATTTCGTTTGAGCTCGTACGTACAAATTATCTGGAATAATGACAATCGCAATTACGTAAGCTTTCGGGAGCAACGACCTGGCGAGTTGCGCGAAACGGCGCACGCGGCATTACGTGAAAGGAGAGCGCTTCATCGACGAGGACAATAACGGACCATTTGTCGTGGATAAAGATTTCCTTTCTGTTCTTTTTGTCTTTGCTTTTATATTACTATTGAGGAAGGAGAGGCTCGTTTTTTTCGCGTTTCGCACACAGCCACGCACACCCGCTTACCTTTCGTTCAATATATCCCGTACATTCCGGGGCTCCTCCACGTCCCACCTATTGTTCCAGCGTAAAAATGTCAGACCGCGAATCTATAGTTACAAGCATAAAGAATACAATGAAAGACGTATGGAAACGGCCAGAGAGATAGGTGGAGAGAATTTTCCGTCCGTCCCAGCTCCTTTTTGCCTCGGCTCTCGCGGTTTTGCGGAGCGAGCCGGAGTGCCGCACTCGAATGCACTTGTCGTGCACATTTAAACGCGGTAATGACGCATTGTTATGAATTATCAGCCCCAGCGCTACACGTTGCGGCCCGCCCAATGCTAATTACCGAAGGATAAAGGCACACGCACGAGCACACACCTACGCTGTGTGTACACACAGACGCAGGAGACCGACGACTCTCGGGAAAAACGCTTGGGAGAAACGAGAAACGCCACGACGATTTTTACCGACTTCTTTCTCGGGAGCCTTGCCTCCACCGCTGATCTAGTTTTCCCCAGGAATTTTTTCACATACCACCTGTATTTTATTATGCTTTGCGGGACCTCGTAAACTTGTCGTTTACACATGTACGCGCTATTTTTCTAAGGAATTCAATGGCGTCCCCCGCCTTTTTTCTCTTTACGCGGAAATTATTTTGAAGAGGAGAAAATGCTGAAAATTTCCCAGGAAAAACTATTATTATTTATTATTTACATTGAACGGTATATTAGTAAACTTCAGGAAATAGAGTAGAATGACATTTAAAAGCATCTACGTTCGGCTTAACTAAGGTTGTCAACTAGCAGAAGTTATTTGAGTACTCCTATCGAATTTATAAATGATGCGTTAAATATTCGTCACAGTTTTCCTTTTTTGGACCTAAAGGTGGTCTGCAACTTGGCAAACACTGATATATGAGACCGTACGTTGCACATGACTCAAAGCATTTTTCCTGTATTTTTAGCACCACCTCGTATTTTTATGCAAATGAGCCTTAGTTTAATTGGTCAGATTTTTCAGAGTCATAAAAAGTAAAAGATTTTATTATTTGATACGGTAAATTGTCTTTGTTAGTCGCGTCAGGGAGCGATGGCTTTTTCCATGCAAACACTTTAATTGACCGATCGCGTCTGGTGTCCCCCGAGATTCCTGCGATTCGGCTCGTTTTCTCTTCGCCGGCGCGCGCGCGCAAGAAAAGAAACGAGCGTTTCTGAAGCGAAATAAAAAAAAGGGTTACGAGGCGCACGATCGGCCAGATCTTGCCTCCTTATCTTAATTATTTCGGAAAGTTAATTAGTTTTTTCCTCTCGGCGGGTATGCCCTTTGAGCATTTAGTCTCGTTCTGGAATCTATACCCCGACCCCCACCTCGCCACCCCTGTCTCTGTCTCGATCGGCGAGGACGGGAGTGGGGGGACCACCTCACCCGCGCTTTTTTTCGCGTATATTTCTTAATTACTTCCTCGATCGGGAAGGGAGACGCCTTAATTAATAAAGTATTCATCCTAAATTATCAGGCCTTACTTTCATCGGCTATTGAAATGTTTTCCCTTTCATCGTCGAGCTTGGAGCCGCGGGCGTATCAAAATAAGGCTGTACGGAGCGAGAGAGGGAAAGGGACAGAGAGCGAGAGACGAGGAATATAGCTGCAGCTTCGACAATTAACCGACGACAATCTGGCATCGTTTTAATAGCAATACACTTCTTTAATGGTTCAATCCGAGGCGCGGGCGAGGGCTTTAATATCGCGTGCGGAGTGAAAAAAGCAGAGGAGAGCAGTGGGAAGAGCGCCGAGGCAAAGGCCGTCGCGCGACTGTTTTAAAGTAATGAAAAATTAATAGGTATGGATATGCGCGGGCATAATGAGAGTGCCGGTGGTGAGCTGCGAGCGGGGGGACGAGGTTTGTCGCCTTCTCGCATCAGAGGCGTCATCGCGCTCTGGGCGTCACGCGACAAGGACGCCCGATCGTTTTTCGAGCTGCGAGGGCCTTTTCGCGAGGCGAGCCCGGGCGCGACAAAGGGCGTTTTTAGAATATTGATATCGAAGTCGCCGAGCATGCAGACGCAACCAACCCGACGGGCCATCCTTTTTTTTTCTGGTCCTTTTATCATTACGGTTATACAACACACTTTTCGATGAGATGTATATGAAGTACACGGGCTTTCCGAACGCTCGCCCTGGCTTTTACGCCGGTTTTTTTTATGCCCGAGTAATGGCACTTTCAATGAAAATTCAAACGCCTGCCCGAGAGCCTTTCGTTCGTGTTTATGATCTTTTATTAAACGGTAGAATTGAATTTTTTTTTTCAATGTTCGGGCTAGATTCGCGCTAATGCAATTAACGGAGCTAAGGGAGCATCGGATCTCTGCGTTCATTGTCGAGAGGGAAGCTGCAGGCTCTCGAGGCGAATGAAGGAGCGAGATTGAAAGAGCTAAAAATTAAGAGCAGTGACAAATTCACGTCGTGCGAATAATTGAAATAAATAAAGGAATAATAAAAGGAGCTTGAGTAAGAAAGAATAAGGAGCAGAGGAGACACGGTACAAACCCTTGACATCTGTAATTAAATGAAAACAAAAAGGAAGTAATCGCGCACCCTTCGCAAGTTTTTTTTTTCTTCAAGCCGAGAAACAGAAGGAGAAAACCAAACACAAATGAAGAAGAAGCGTTATGAGGAGCGCGTGAGCGGTACGGGTCTATAGGGAAACCTGATTTTTTAATACGACGAAAAATTTAAAAATCCGTAAAAAATGATATTTTATGCTGCGTTATAATGTCGTAAAGAAAATTAAAAGTCATTCAAATGGGACTTTAATCTAGTAAAAATACAAAAATTTTCATGCTTACCGAACGCCGGCTGAAGATAATCTCGTGTGATCTGCGAAATAAGACGCGATACAGCGGAATTTAATATTTTTTATCGCTCCGACTGTGACGTATCGTTTCGAGAATGGAAAGAGGGCCCCCGTACCGCGTCCCCCCGCCTCGGTTCGGCCATTACAAATGCATCCCCCGCTCCCATCGAAAAGCGCTAGCAAAGACATCACAAAGCGATCTGCCGCAGCAGATCGAGCGAGGCGAGCAATATGCCATCAAATTCCCGTAACCATCAATATTCCTTCCGTCCCTTTTTAAGGGAAAAAAGCACATCCCCGCGACGCCTCTTTCCCCCCCTTCGAGTCGCACCGCTCTGAAATGTTTTACATTGCAAAATCAATGCCGACATCCATCGACTTTCCCTCTCGAGTCTGGCTGCGCTTCGCGCTTCTATTTCGCTTTTTTCCGTCCGCTTATCGTCATTCGCATCTCTCGCTTCCCTCCTTTTTCTTTCCTCCTCGCTTCCGGTAAATCACACAATTATCGAAAACGCATTTTTGATACGAACTCGTCGACGCTTCAGCGAACGCGGAGTACAAATATCTGCGGGGGAGATACACATCAAACAACGAGTTTTCATTTTGCTTAATGCGAGCTATCAATCTGATCCTGTTCAATCTTTTCATTTTAATTTTTAATTGCCAATGATTTCTTCGTTATTAATATTTAATTCAATGGAAATATTGCATAATTTCGCCTTAGTATGATGCATTAAATATACTTTTCTTGTTATAAAAAAAGAATTCAGTATATTCTCCGAACATATCACTGACAAATTTAGAATCATCGTCATACACTATACACACGGAAGATCGCGATAGTTTAATCATGGAATATTTTAACGTACTACTTACAGTGTAGGAACTTAGTTATTGAATGCGTATATTCTGTACGGCAGATGTTACTTTGAGCTGCTAGTTAAGGAGAGGTGTTTCATTGTTGGTCTTATTAACCAGTGCCTTATCAGTATTTTTAATGATACTGTGAACAAATATTACCCACAAAATTTTTATTATCTCATTCATTGGCAGCTGTTTTTTATCAAGATAAGCAAATTTATCACAAATCCGAATGAGTGAATACAGATTTTAAGAATATATAATGCAGACGTTAATATTCAGCTAGTAGTTAAAACCAGGTATTCACTGTCCCTATTACGTGTACTGTCCAAAATGAAATATATTTTGTGTTTTTGCCTCTGTGCGCTAACTTTTGTAAGCTACTCTGAATGCGCTCCTCAGTTCACTAAGGTAACACTTATACATAAATATATTGTAATTCGTAGTAACTTAAAAAAAAAAATATTAATTAAACAATTTCAAATTTGTTGTTCAGAATACGGGAAACCTGCCTGAAACAATCGATAAAGTTATGTATGAAACTATTGAAAGGGTAAGTTATTCTAAACAGATTACAAATACATATCGATATTTAATATAAATAGCTTCTTTAGAATTTAATTTTTTTAGGAAAATTTAACCTGTGAAACTTTACATTATTTTTGCTACGGTAATAATCCAGAAGGCGACGCTGATGTCGCTGCTGATATGACCAGAAAAGCCTGCGAGGTAAGTTTACTTTATTATAATAACAATGACACAATACTAATATTAATTATTTTCATTATAGTTGTTCCTGCTACCATATGTGTGCCCACAGACACAATGAAGAATCCTATTTCATAATTCTGTTCTTGATTTAAAAACAATAGCTCTTTCAAAATTCTTAACGTCTATTTAATAGTTTATGGATATTACATGATCCGTATTTAATTATTTCTATAGTAATAACTTGTATCTTTTAGACATTTTGCAAAATTGAAAATCTTTTCTCAAAAAATCTTTAACGAATTTAAAAGAAATCACTATAATTTATAACTAAAAGTAATACAATTTTATAAAAGATGTTCTTGGATTTAATTATAAAATGAACAATGGAATATCCAAACATTAATCAATAGTAAAACATTTAGTGCGAGTTCTGTTAAGAAGAAATAAAAAAAGAAAAATGATTGCTCGAGTAAAAAATTGAAATAAAAAGTCTATCATAAAGAATGCTCTCTTCACCGTTAATCCGGCAAACGAATTACTGTAGCGGGTACGGTGAAGAGACAATCGAGTCTTTTTTAAATACCGAAGCGTCCTCTTCCGTCCGCTCCTTAGCCCTCGGTCTCCATCAGTGGGCCGATAAAAAGTTACTTCGCGGATTGGGTAATAAAGCTCCAATCAACGGCTTAATTATTCGATTAGCGCGGGGCGTCCAGGAGCGACGAGGACGGAAAGAAGCGGAGGAAAAAGCGGATCGACCGGGAGATCAGTTAAGTGAAGCGAATCGACAGGCCGGGAGAGGGAAACACGAGCCGCGCCGGCCAAAAGAACAGAGCAAGTGACGGAGGGAAAAAAAGCGTAAACGGAAAATAAGTAGAGGGAGTCGGGCCGAGGTGAGAGGCAAAGGAAAGAAGAAGAGAGTCGTCGGCGGCAGTATCGTATTCCGTGAGCCGCGAGGCTTAAGGAATCGAACGTAATTAGAAATAAATAGTAAGGGATCCTTTTGCTTCGAGGAGCCTCGGCGGGGGCGTCTTATTGTTTTAATTAAAAAGGGAAGGGGGAGAGGTGGATGGCGAGATGGGGCAAAAGGGGGAAACAGAGGGAAATGCCGCAGCGAAAGCCGTCCAGGAAGTCTTCTTTCTCTGATAGGATTGAGAGGCACTTCGAGCGTAAACTGGAAACAACAACGGAAACGGACCGTCGAGTCACGCCTCGATTGAGATAAAGACGGTGGTTCCTGCTTATTAGTTCGAAGCTTATTTTACTTCCGCTCATTTTGCCAAATCCTTTCTTATTTTGCCAATAAAGGCAATCCTCATTAATTCTTCCGAGAAAAACTTACTTTTGTGTACTTTCAATTGCGATTGATAATTCGCTTAAATCCCAAAGCCCCGAAGCTCCTAATTGAATAGCCCGGCTTTATCCGTGAGTCGTCGTCACCAGCATCTCCCGCATGCGTCACCGCGGGGGCGTTAATAGCATCGACTATTTTTATAGCCACCTTAATGCGATATTAAATTTTCCGAGGGCGGCGTATTGGCAGGGCCTATATTGAAATGCATATTTTATGCCTTTGACGATCACGGACCGGTTAGCTTTAAAAGCGTAATACGACCTCCCCTCCCCCGAGTCCTTACGCATAAAGGAGATGAAACATCGAGAATCCTCTGTCTTCTTTTTCTGCTTATTTGTCGAATCCACCTTCTTTTTAGCCTGACAGTTCATCTTCGTGTCTGGTGCCTCTTGCCACTCGCGTCACGGAGCACTTTGCCGTGTACTTTGAAGCACGGTAAAATATGTATATCTCCGAGACACACGTACACGCCTTGTAAGACGATGGTCGAATCGCCTTGTCGCGGCGTTGCGCTTGCTCGCGCGCGCTACGCGATGCCCCGGCACCGGCTAAAGATGGATGCAGCAAGATGGCGTTCGTCTCGAAACTTTATTAGATATTTTCTTCAATAGGATAGAAATGCAAATAACAGTTGTCAAGTAACTCCCTTTCATTGAGGGAGGAGTGCTGCGAGGAGAGAAAATGAACTAGGAAGAAAGAAGGCAAGAGGAGCGCCGCGAGATGCGAAGAGCGAGTAAGGACCAGGCGGGACCAGGCGACAGAAGAAGGAGCGAGGCCAAAATGGAGAGAAACTCGACGCGGCAAAGACGGAAGATTGTCTGAGTACCAATATTGAGCCGTGGTAAAAGTTCACTTCTCTACCTTCCTCTTTCTCAAACTCCGCTTCGCACCAGCCCTCGGCCCCCTCCTTATTCTTCACCTTTTTTTCCTCGCAACTACACCGGAGTATTGCGTTTCGTATTGATTTCTTTTTATAGAACTTACAAACTTTGGTTATTTTACAAAAATTGTAGAACCTTCAAATGTTTTCTTTCTTTTGTTATTGTCACGACTCGCTTCACGGGTTATTTGTGTACATACAAATTGTCTATTGGAATGTCTCCACTTGTTTCCGCATTTCATCTTGATTTTTGCTACATTTTCCAGATTTTAGATATTTTCATGCGAAGAATTTTCTGACGCTAAAATTCATGCATGTTTTGTTACTTCCAAGTTCAAACGATAAGTTCGAACGGACTAAATTTTTTTCTTCTCCATATTCCAACCATGATGAGTTTTAACATTCTTTTGCACCGCTTTTTACCGACACTTTCTGGAAAATTCGCATGTACAAAGAATGGTTTAGAATTTTTTCAATTTTTTAGCCTGACAGTGCCTTGGAGAAACGAGAGGAAAACATTTAGTAAAATGTGCGTTTTTATTCCGAGTAAATAAAGAGATCGGTTGAAATTCCAACTAAGCGAACGAAAAATTGTAGTCAATCTTATTTTCTAGGCATTTGATTATATTTACGTTTTTAATTGCTATTTTTCGAGTAAATTATTTTATAATGAAATAATAAGTAATATTACATGTAACCAATAGAACTGATGAAGAAAAAAGAAAAATGAACAGCATTTTTGTGCTCAATTTCGCAACTTATCAAGAATACGATTCCTCGAATCGATGAGGCGATGCGATGATGGGAGTCGATGGAAAGGTCACATATATAAATTATTGGCGCGTGCCGTAATTGACACTGTGTCTAAAAATATCCACGGGTCTGATCGCGGGGTCAAGTGGAAGAAGCCGCCGATGATCAACGCATCCGACACTTTGGACGCTTTTACAGAACGTCTCTCGTTCATTGAGTGTGCACCATTCATTCTGATTAATGACTAAGTTTTTTAAACTAAATATATAGGGAAGAATTTAATAAATTTTAATAACTGAAGGAAATAAATAACGAACCAGGTCTGATTAAGCGATTACGCGCGTTGCAAGACAAAAGACGCAGGGTCTTATAAAATATTGATTATGGTTTTATTGTAAATATGCGGGTTCGTAGGTAGCGCAGGGCTGTGCGCGTCGTCGCTCGTCGGCTCTGGCTTTGTAGGAAGTTGGAAAACTCGACGAGTGGATTAATATCGCGGAGCTCTCGTTACTCGTTGTTGATTTTGTCTGTCTCCGGTGCCGGTGCCGCTGCTGGCCTCCCGCGCCCCCTGCCTCCTCCTACTCCACCTTCGCGAGAAGCTCAAATGTCTCTAATGAACCGGCTTGTGTGCTTATATCTGCGGCCGCGTAACCGCCATCTCTCTCTCTCTCTGTCTCTGTTTTTCTCGCTCTCTCCCACGCGCCAGCAAATAAACCTCGTGATGTAAATAAAAAAAGTCTTTTTCCATATGCATAAATCCTTAGAACTCGGAACCTCAACTTTTTCCTTCATTAATATCGTGAATGATACGTTGATATACGGAAAATATTTTTAATGAAAGCTTCAACTTGATAAATTCGCGCGCGTTATTTGTAGTTTTCGAACTTCAACCTTTTCCTCCTGCCGTCGCGTTCCGCGCCCACTTCTGAAGCGAATGGATGTTTATTAAACGAGAAAATACATTTACAAGCAAGCAAGAACTCTTTATGCCGTGTTCCGCAGCTTTAAATTGCTCGATATGTACTCTGAATAAATACGTAGGAAATCTACTGAATAAAACATTTTTCCTCAGTCAATTTAAGCTCGGTCTATTTTAATATTGAAACTTGAGTTTTTTAATTAAAAACTTGATTAATGATAATGCTCGTTGCATCTTGAGCCTTCCGCTCTTCGCTCCCTCTCTCTCTAGCTCTCGCCGAAATAGCCGCAGAGTTTGGGCCGTGGCTTACGAGCAATGACAAAATGAAAATCGGCAAAGAGCATGCGAAAGCAAGATTAGCTAGTTTATGACTCTGCCTCGTGATTGCGACGCATAATCAAGAGGCGGAAAAATAAAATAAATAAATGTACGCGAGAGTTAGGGAGATTGAGCAAGTATTTTCAAGTCAGAAGCAGCGGGAGCGAGAGAGAGGGCCGGAGAGTCGAGAGCAACTCGGAAATTGGCGTGGAATCAGGGAAAGGACGGAAGGGCAGCATGCTAATTTATGGCACCCAGGCGCTCCATTACGAATATTTATCCGCGGCGAGTTTAATCTAAACTTCGAGAGTCTACCGAGGACCCGTCCCTCTCACCCTCCCCTCGCCGCCCCGCTCTCCCACCGCGACCTCCAGTCGCTCGCGTCTTAACGACGTATTGTCTCTAAGACTTATCAAAACAATTCATTTTCCTCGACGACGTCTGCTCGTCAAAAATTTCCTCTTGCTCTTCTACATTTGGACTGGGGACTCGAGGGTGACGGTCCCGAAAACGGCGCTTATCGATTTCACTTTTTTGCTTTTCATTTGCTTAATCGAACTCTTAAATTGTACATTCGGCTGATAAAAAATGTCGCGTGAATCATATCGACTCGGTCAAAGCACGCGGCTCTTTGCACTAAGTATATCGACCAATCGCTCGCTGTAATATTCTTATAAGGACGTAATTCCGACGGAGGGGAGACGGTGGTTACCGGGCATTTACGCGGCCCTTATTTCTCACCACCCCATTTTTCCGATGCTCCTTTGCATATTAACAATATCGTTCTTCGACTAGTGGAGGCGATGTCTCTGTCTCTCCCTCTTATTCCTCGAAGATAAAAATTATTAAGCCAATCCGAGGCGTGCCCCGGACTCCGGTGCGTCGATCGTTGCTTCTCTCGCTTGCTGACTTTTGAATTCAATGCCTCGCTCCTCGGTTACTCATCCCTCCGCGCGATCGTTCGCTTCTTCATTTTTTTATCCTGTCCCTTCGGCCTAAGATCCCCGGCTCGCTCTTTTTTACGATACTACCAATTACACGCCCGTTTGAATTCACTGTCCTGCGGATATTCTGTTCAGCGCATAAATTTTAATGACTTACGTTTTTCCCTTATTCCCTTTATTATAAATTATTTGATATAAGATCTTATTTCCTAAAATATACATTTTTTTAAATTTATTATTTATCTGTGGAAACTAGAAATTTAAAATATTTAATGTCATAAAATTGTATATTAATTACAAAGATTTCTCACAGAAAGACGGTTTATAACAGAGTGGCAACAAGGAAATGCTAGATGGCACTGTCTTGATGTTGATTAACGGTTTTCGAGCTATATCGGAGAGCGCCGCCAGGTGTTGCTGTTCCAAATCATCTGGTGAATCCGCGATACTAACAAAACTGTCATTGTTAGTAGTTGCCAAAAATTAAAACATTTAGCTTTCGAAAACGTGCAGGCATTCTCTTAGTGATTGAGGTAGAGAGTCTACTGAATTTCTGTGTGAATATCTAAAAACGTACATAATCAAGTCCTTTATTACGGTGCTAAAAGTGAATTTATCAACGAGGTGAGAAAAAAAGTTTTTATAAAGAATAATAGAACTTCTTAAATTAAAGGAGAACTACAGAATTTGTATTCATTGTGTTTCAGACAAACAACGATATATATTAATGATGTCAAAGGTGCACTTACTCGACATTCCAGAGGGACACCTCCATTGGCGTTTAAAATCTTTCAAAAACGCGTGTGACTTATTCAAATAGAAGAGCGTTTTCATTGCGTAAAAATCAAAACGAAGGATTTAATTGAAAATTTAAAAGAACGAGATTTGAATATTCTTGTGACCGTCAGAATTTGGTTTAGTGAGAATATTGCTAATGAATTGAGGATTGCTAGTCAACTAGAAAAACATAAGGAAACTGACGTGATAATCAAAGTTGGTGACAATATATTCAACATACATAAAAATGTCCTAATAACACAAAGTCCTGTGTTTGCTGCGATGTTCCGACATAACACAAGAGAAAATAAAGAAAATTATATTGAAATTGCAGACATCGACTGCTTAGTTGTAGAGCATATTATTTCATGTATGTATAAAAGGATTGTTGAGAATCTTGACGCTTTAGCTAAAGAACTTTTATATTCTGCTGAAAAGTATGCTATTGTTGGTTTGAAAAATATTATTTTAAAATTATGACAGCTGATAACGTAATAGATATTCTCAATATCGCGGATTATTACTGTGCTATGAAATTGAAAGAAAAAGCCTTGAACTTTTTAGTTTTTCATATTGAGATATTAATTAATACAGAAGAATACAAAATGATGGCTAGGTCACAACCAATAATATTAGACCAGATAATACGTTTAATGATATTATTCAACGAATTTAGCATTCGGAAAGCATTAATAATACCTCTGGAGGTGACAAATGCTTTGAATACAATAAACAAAAAAAATAGTAACTAAAATTGTACCTTTTACAATTAATTGAAGATAAAATATTTAATAATGTAAATTATAAATAACGTCCTATATCAGATAAGCAATTGCAAACTTATTTCTAACCAGGTCTATGGTACAGTGTAGGAGTGCGAGGAGAGGAATGGGAGAAAGGGGGATAGCCAAAGGGGGTCAGAGGAGGTCTAGGGAAATAAACCGCTATTAATCCACATCGGAATTGAGTGTTACTAGGGGATGTAACCCGGGATTTGCGGCAGCTCGGGTTAAAATCTCTTCCGGCACTATCTCAGGAATATCTCGGAAAATCGGTGCGATCCGGTCGAGCAGAAGCCGAAACGAGAGTAAGAGAGAGGCACGAGGGCGGAATAAGAGAAAAGGACTCGCGCTCCCTTTTCGGAAGCGAAGATTAGCCCGGCGGTCCCGATCCCGGATACGGATTTAGTTTGTTTTATTGGCCGGACGAGTCGATCCCAGTTTGAAAGAGATACGTAATTGGCGCCGTGAAAATCGTTTTCGCAGCCAAAGGAACTGCCTAACCCCCGGGACAACGTCCCGTCGCTTTATCAGATGCGGCATCGCGCGACCGGAAAATGAGATCTGCTCGCCTACACTACTTATTTTATTTATATGCATTGACTTTTTCAGATAATTGCTTCACCGTTTCTCTTATCATCTTCCTTAGCCGCTACGACTTATCGCCAGGCATCATCGCTCATAAATTCTCTACGTGATAAGAAGATTCCGATTAAAAAAATCAATCGATCTTCCGGAAAATATTTTCATTCCGAAGCAATTAATTAAGACGCATCGTTTAAACGAAACGAGGCAGGAATTAGAAATTTTCGCTGATGAAATTCGCAGGGAGTGGAAGAAAATTTGATCACGTGGCGTCCGTCCGAATCGCAATACGTCTTGTAGCGTCAACGCGAGAGCGAAAAAAGGTTTCCCTCCTCCCGATACTCCCGGGAGCTGTGCGCCTATAAGATTGAAGTGGATTAATTGGTCGAACATTCGCGAGGGTTCCCTGCCTTCCCCTCCCCGCGAACTACAATTTCCCCATTGAATTACTTCCTGATCTTGGCGGGACGCGCGCGACTCCCCTACATCTTATGTTTCGAGTCACGTGAAAGAATAATTTTCAATCGGCGCTCGTCTCTCTCCGACACTACCTCTTTCTCCGCTCCTCCATTATCTTTCTCTTTTCCCTGACTCAGGCGCGGAAAGAAATCGCATCGCTATTAAAACATGTCGAATAATTATTTTTTTTTTTTTTTGCCTTTCCCCGTCCTTCTTACAAAAGTTCTTTCATTTCTCGCGAATTGAACGCTGCAGATATTTCATTTTAATTTTACTCAACTTGACTGGTCTGCTTGGTAGATGGCGTCTCGCGGACCGACTCGGGTTTGCCTTCTCGCTCAACTTTTTTTCCCCGACTCCCTCGGTCGTACTCGGAGTTGTTTCTCCTTGTCCCACCCTATAGAATCCCACCTTCGCGATATTTCTTAATTAAATATAGCCTCAAGTTAAAAATGAAATTAAACAGAAGCCGCGCTGCTTTTTCCCTTTCGAGCGTCGACAATGGCTGACTGGTTGGTTACTCGCTCTGCGCCAAGCAGTCCCGTACCAACCTCCACGTCGGCGTACATATTTCACGTCGTAATAATTAAACCGTCGGCTCGCGAGCGACTATGAGTTTCATTCTGTATTCTCGCGTCGGAGAGTAGCAACTTCCGCGGTGCTGAAAGACGCCGCGCCGCGTGATCATCGCTAGCGCGCGCACCCGAGAAGAATCAAATTTAATAATAAGCCTCTTTTATCAATTTTATTTTTCACGTCCGAAAGCGGAAATTGCTCCTTCCCGTTTATATTGCTGTGAAACTGAATTCATTTATTTTTCGCTGAATACTTAATTGCCGCTTAGGACCAATAAGCCGCATTATCATATTAACAGTATCGAGGATTCCCGGATTGAGATAGTGTCGGCGCCCTGGCGATTATCAATTGCGTTGTCAATTACAGGCCGGTGGAGCAGGTCGGCCGCGAGCATATGCCACCGGCGTCGAGGAAAGCAGCAGGCCCGATCACGCCCGGAGAGTTATTTAATTACCGCGATCTATCACCAGACGTCAGGCACCGGTCTATAATGCATGATCGATCTGTGAGCCTCGCGCCAGCCGTCGCCGAGTCAACCCTTTGCCCGTCCACCCGCCGCGTCTATCAAGCAAAGCACCTAATGCCATTGCCGCGCCGACGAGAAACACTTTCCAAAATTTCGTGCGAAATTCAACGAAAGGAGCTCGTTGGAAATCGGTTGGTTAATCGAAAGAGGACTGGTGCTCCCTCGAAGGTCTTCCCTTCCCCCTCCCGCCCTGCCGTCGGATATAAAAGGCGGCTGCTCATTGACGCGACGAGACGGCAGACTAATTCGTATTTGCCTTCATATTTGCCGCTCGAAGTTAACGGTTTTGGGGATAAAAGAGACCGAGGTGCAGTCGGCGAAAGCCGGGCGCTGGAGGCGGCGAGGAAAATCGTGCGAGCGCTGAACGATGCGGATCTACATCGGGGCAAAAGAGGCGAAGCAAGAAATTGATATAGCACACGAAAATGAATTGCCCCCCTTTTCCGTCCTCCGCGGGCCCCCCCTCTACTCCGAGCTTCCTAGTCCCCGCGTCGACGCTTTTGCCCTGCCCCTCTTTACCGAAGAATATTCCACGGCAATCTGCCCGCGCCTCGCTTTTTATGCTTTTTATGCTCATTTTCAATTTTGCCCCCACTCCGTGCCGAGCCCCAAGCTTCTCCCATAAAACCTGTATTACCATACCGTTCGAATCGTCTTTTCCTCTCTTCGCGCCCTCTCCTCCGCTTTTCCATCCTCAATTTTTTCCCTCTTCCTTCTTACGTTTCTTTTATTTTTACCCAGATAAAATAATTTCGCAGCGAGATATCGAGGTGCCGGCCGCTCGTCCTGAGGCGGAACCTCCATTTTTCGAGCAGTCGTAAACAGGCTGCAGCGCGGGCGAAGAACAAAAGCCCGTTCAATTGATATTTTAATGGCCCGTGTGAAAAAGTCGCGGCGAAATCACTTTCTCCGCGGAGAGCACGGGCCGCCGAAGACAAAGGAATTAATGGAAGCCGCAGAGCGGTGAGAGCGGCGTACCCATCGGTTTTTCCACCCTCCGCCGTCTTCCGCCGCGGCTGCGGAGCTTACCTTCCTCCGCCTCGCTTACTTTCGCTCAGCCTTCGGCTCCGACCATCAATACCCGCGCGCCCCGCAGATTGCCCGAGACGTCAAACGCCATCGGTTATAATTTATTTAAATTAGCCTCGGTATTATTCATTAAAAAGTTATGGCCACGACTTCGCCCCGGCCCCACCTTTATTTCCTTTGCTTTTTTTTTTAAGTAGAAGCCTGTTTCACGCTTCAACACTTCCCCGAGATTCGAGATTTCCGATAACTTTTACTCTCCCGCTGATTTAAAGAGTTTAATGTTCTTTTAACGCTATTACTTGCCCCGAGCGAAATTTCATATATTTCGCGTAGAAAATACTTATCGAAGTTGAACTGGAGGGAAAAAATTTTAAATAAAAATTGAAAAAAAGCTGCGCAAAAAAAGGAAAAGGAGGAAGATGGAGCGGTATTCGTTTGTGTAGGTAAAGGAAAGGGGGCGAATGCACGCAGTGACTAGGATCGAGGAAGGTGTAGTGAAAAAGCTGGCAAGTGTAGACTTGCGCTTGCGTTACGTAACGAGAACAAACGTTTCTGGCATAGCGGGTACCTACGGGACTGGAAAAAATATGGGAAAGCAGCGGTGGCGGCCCATCCTTGGAGGGAGAGGGGGGGTGGGTGTCGCGTAGCCGACGCTTCGTACGTCTCTGCCGTCCGCGCGCGCGCGATCCATAGGTGGGAGAGCACAGTAGAGCGGCGCTCGCACGCCCCGTCCACGTACAAGCGCGAGCTCTCGCAAGGGTTGAATTTTAATTATTTTCTCTTTGGAAGGGTATAATATTTCAATGCTCGGCCACTCGAGCGCCCGCCGAGCTTTTCCTCCCTCCCTCTCTACGGCGCCGCCGCGCGCCATCTCTGTCGAGTAATGTTATTATAATTGTACTCGCGTTCCGCAGCTTTCCACGGACGCAAAGCGAATGGGGTGGGGGAGGGAGGGGTGCCGCTTGGTCATTTTCTTGGGCGTATTCTCCCATTCTCTCGCGCCTCTCGTCCATCGCCGCCAGCCCAAAGCGAGCCCTTTTTTTTCGCGCCCACCTCCTAACGTCGAAGCTACCGCCCGCGTCCCTTATGTAACAACGCTCGTTTGACGCTGCACAGCCCGTTGGGCATTACACCTGCAATTAAAATCTCTAGCGCGCTCCTGAGACCGCGGGGCTTTATTTCCGCGATCGAGACCCAAGTGGCGAAGGAACACGCCCAGGCCGTCGCCGTTCGCGCGCTTTTTTAAATAATCCGACGGTGGAAAAAGGATTGAGAAGGACCAGGGAGTACATTTTGCGCGAAAGTGTGGACCGCCGCCGCGCGGTAAAAAGCTCGCGACGCAGCGGACCGACGGCCTCGGCTATTAGATTTGCTTCCTAGGACACTTTAATCAGAATGTACCTATGTAAATTTTTGAATACACATCCTCGTCTCGCGCGATGTTTGCGCAGGTCAGCTGCGAAGGTATTTTCCTGCCGAGGACCGCGGGAGAGCCTCACTCTTTTCCTCGTCCCCACATTCTCTCGCGGCTCCCCAGCGAATTAAAGAATTTGCAATTCTGAATCTCGGCCGATCGTCCACCGCCCGCGTTCGCACGTGGGACAGGCTACACTCTAAACTTTTTCCCGGACATTTTTTAAATACAAAATGATTTATACACACACTAGGCATTTTTGCTGTGTCCTCGAGAGAATCTTTTGAAAAATTTTGCAGTGAAATTTTGCTTAGGCCCAGGAGGTGCGTTTGGATCTACCTTCACATATACAGGCTTGATTGGATCGATTATTACCCGAAGCGAGCTTGACCACAGCGGATGAAAGAATAACGACGCGGAAACGAATGGGAATTGAAATATTTTCGCGGTGACGGGGGTACCTGGGTGGGAAGCAGTTGGCTCGCGTATAATTGCAAAATTGCATTAGCTTTGTGTTCTTGTGCGCTCGCCGGCGAGCGCACGGAGTGGTGCATCCGCCGCCACCTTCTTCCTCCGAATGCCAAGCGGCAATTTCTCCCGCCACCTCGTAAAACCGTCGCCATTTTCGTATCACTCGGTGAAAAGAACACAAAAGGATGAGAGAAGAACACATTTGTAAAGTGGCCCTGGCGGGGCGGCGGTGGGTCGGAGAGAACGAGAGCAAGAGAGCGAAAGAGAAAGAGGGACGAAAAAAAGAAAGAGAGAGAGAGAGAGAGAGAGAGAAAAAGTGCTCGAGTGTAATCAACAAAACGCGGCGCGCCGTATATTTGACGACGAAGGAGTGGTTGTAAGGGAGAATCACTGCTCCTCGTAACAGGTCGTTCATTATGATTTAATACTAACACGGCGGTAATGTCGTCAGAGAGACTCCTGCGTATAAATAATTCGCGTGTCCGGACGCCCACCCAGAGGACCGTTGCCCATGAAGGAGGCGAACCGAGAGAGACAGAGAGCCGCGCGCGCGCGCGCCGGGGGTGGTGCCTCGTTCGTTGCTTGCTTCAGCTTTTTAATGTCGTGTCTCTCGGGGGCCGACGAGGATTACCGAGGCTAAAAAGGAAGTTTTTAATAATTTTTCATTTTCTCTATATTTATTATCGCGCCCCCGCTTCCTAGCCATTGGTAACCTCCGCCAAAGACAATGCTTGCCCCGCCGCGACCGCTAAATGCTGCGGCTACCCGTGCACGTCCAGTCGAATTTGCGGATTGTCTCTTTCTCTCTCTCTTTCCGCCATTGTGTAATTTTTCATTCATCATCTTCCTTTTTCTCCCTCCCGCCTTTTATTGCTCTTATTTATAAACAAAAAGACTTATCCCCTCGAGCGAGCGAGATTCGCTTAGAATTTGTTGTATCTCTTTTCGCGTGACATCCCGAAGGAACGATTAAGGTAGGAAGCGATGGGAGGAGGAAATAAAAGAGGAACGAGGAGGGCGGGAAGTACGGGAGGGGGCCGACCGAACGAAGGGGAAATTTGTCTGTGCTAATTTGTCGCAGAGATCGCGGAATTGAAGCGGGCGCACGCTTCACTGTAGTATTGGCTCGCAGTACGGCTTTCTCCCGAGAAAAGGAGGAAGGAGCTTTCGGCCCGTTTACGTCCCCCCACGTCGCTCGAACATCCTATCTTGTTTCCTGCAATGCCACGAATCGCCAACAACGCCAATCTTCCAAGGGAGCGAGAAAAAAATGCCTGCGACCCCCCGCTCACTTGTCTCGCTACAAATGAACCTTTTTCTAAAGCTTTTCAATATCAGACAATTGGTACTTCCTTTCAATAATTAACGTTCCTATTTCTTCGTTTTTCTTCCTTTTTTTTTGCAAATACACCACCGACTGTTCTACACTAATACTTCACGCTGGAAATTAATATTACAGTGCATCTCTCACAAAGCATCGCAGCACTCAGGTTTTGATTAAACTTGTAAAAGCTCTTCAGAAAGTCTCTGTATTAATTGCAAAAGGATGGATGAGATTCGAAAAGCTACGGTGAAGTGCGACGAACAGAGAGCGAGAGAGCGAGAGGGAGAAAGAGAGAGAAACCAATGAAGACGCGGAATTGCGCTCCACTCTCTAGTAATAAAGACATCAATGTCAATAATAATTCATTGATTACTTAATTTGCAGTTGCCGTAGCGACCGTCACTCCCAAGCTGCTTCCTCTACCTTCATCCAGATCGTGCTTTCTCTCGCTCACAATTCAAAAGCTTTCTTCACACTTGCAAATTTCTCGTCCTCACCGTTTCATTGATAAATTCAAATGCAATCTTTCACTCTCAATTGAAGGTATTAACGAATAAAAAGCGAATTGATCGAATGAAAGAAGGGGAGAAATATCCGAGGTGAAAATGTCGATAATAGGTCGACTGATGATTGAGAGGGTAGGATCGGAGCGAGGCGGCGGGCGTGCTATCAGATTTTTGCAGTTATGAAGGAAGCCTTAAGGGCTGCTTACGGGTTTGCGAGGAGGCAAGGAGAAACACGAAATGAATATTCAGAAGTTATTAGTCTGTAGTGAAATGTGACGGGGTTCAGCGTTCTTGAAGCCTCCCCCCATCTCCTGCAGCGCCTTTCGACGCCGCTCCCTCTCCCCCGCAGTCAGGGGCGCCTTCTCCCGGGACTCACATCCGCGCGAGCTCCGGAGCCCACCCACACCACCCACCCCCTTTCTGATATAGATTTTGCGATACATCCCCGAAGCGGGGACGGGAGCGAGAGGCGAGCCCGAGGAAGAAGAAGGGTTGATGCCTCGATAACCGGGGGGGTGGTGGAGGCGGTGGTGATGGTGGTGGTGGGCTCCGGCGCCGCGCATTCCCCGCTCCCGAGGCCGGGGAGTGCGAAAGAGCTTTATGCATAAGCTAAGAAGCGCTATTGACGGGTACTGCCGTACACACGCTTCGACTGTTGCATCCACGCGGCTTTGATAAACAGCCGAGGCTTTTCGCCTTACGTAGTCACGTTCCAAATATTGTTTTAGCCTTCGCATTATGTACCCTTTCACCCGGCTGCCTCGGATAAATGTCGAGAGATTCCGATCAAATTTCAACATTCATTTCGACTTTCAAATTCCCGCTCGTCTGAAATGTTTAACTGCTTTTGAAGTCTTGTATTTAAGAGAGATTCGATAGGCGAATCAGAGACTTGGATTAAACTCACTTCGATTTGTCCCTATTTTTTATACTAAAAAAGCATTGCTTATAAATCTTATACGTCTTTGTAAGATGAATTACTTCTGACGTAGGAATATTGATTCTTAAGGAAAAAATAATTTCAAAATAAAATCCATAGCCTCGAACAATACTTCATCACGATTGATTTCCTTCAGGGATGTAATAAAAGCGTCACGCACGGTATTATTTTTTTATTTTTTCAGCAACGCCCCTTTATAAAGTTCGCTTTCTGCGGCGCAACTTATATTACGTACACAATACCTGGCGTATCGAAGCTGGCTGATCTCGCGAGTTTCTTCCCTCTGGCACGGAGCCATACATCACACCCTCTTCTTTATTAAACTCATATTTTTCAGGAAAACTCTGACTCGCCCCTGCCTGCGGGAGGAAGAGAGACGAGGAGAAAGAAAGCAGATTTCCAAAGGAGCGAAAAAAAGACTGATTAGACGTAGCCTCAACCTGCGTCGATTGGTAGCGGAGGTGCGCCAGCGGCCGGGTGACTAATGGAAAAAAGCTCGGGGCTCGGGCTTGCGCGTCGATCGGGCTTAGTAGCCGGGGGCACAGTGCAACTTTAACGGCAGGTTGCATCTTTCATCGGCTTTCGCCTTGCTCTCTTCATTATACGGGACAGCCGTCGAAGCATAACTACGAGTCGCATTGAATATTTCATCGGCGGGAGACGCTTTTTTCCCGCTCGTTCCGCTCGCTTTCTCTCATTTTTTCCCTCTCGCCACCCGGCTTGATTGTCACTCGAACTGGTCCACCGAGTAAAAGCCGGAGTGAGAGAGTCGGAGAGTTGGGGATCGCGCGAAAATATTCGATGAATGAACGAGACGGCGCGCAAGGAGCGAAGCGCGTGCCGCGCCAGCCAAATCAATTATTCATCCAAATTGGCCAGGAAAAAAGTCCTAATTATCCGGGGCAAATACGAGCTTAATACGCAGAAGTGTACCGCGCCCCCCGCCCTCTTTCGAAGCCGCCCGTCGTAGTCTCGAGTCGTCTGGCAACCTCCGCCATTTCCCTTAGCCTGAATAACCATTTGTATTTCCAATTAGCTTTGCTAATAAGAAGATGGAGGCATTGGCCGTGCCGTTAAAAAAAAGGAGAAAGCGGAGGACTCGAGCACAACTTCGCGAGCGAGAGGAAAAAAATAAAATAAGTATAACCTTATCCAGCCACTGGGGAAATAAAGAAAAGCGCCGCGGCATCGCTCGAGCTATGACAATACTCAGACTCGTTCGCCATTCTCCCGCTTCGCTGCAATTAAAAATACCGATCTCTTTTCCTTCTCTTCGTCAATACATCCTTTACTGTTATCACGCGCCCATTATGCTCTAAACGCAAACCTAAATAAAATTTGAATCTTGTCATTAGTACCGTTTGCACAACAATAATTACAATTTAATTTGAAAAATCAATTTAAATTTTATCTAAGTATACTGTTGATGCTCTTTTTTAGCTTTTTAATCGATGCGTATAAAAAGTAGTTGGAAGAAATAATCGAATTATCACGCTAATGTAACGAGAAAATTCAAAATAAACCGAACGTGAGTAATATTTAAAGCGTGGACACGTTGTGTTTGCAACTCCGCCAAGCGGTTATGTTGTTAGCACTATTCAAAGGCGCTCAAAGGACATTTTCCAAGTATATGTCGTCCAAATCATTTGAACCTGCCATTCGATAGCCGAAGCGATCAGCGTGAGGACGGAGTGGCGCGCGCGATCCCCTCCTTGCTTTTCCAAACTTTACGTTGGTTACCTCTTGGAAGTGCGGGTTTTTTTTATTAACGCTGTCCGATTATTGTTGCAAATTTTTGTCAAACAATTTTAGCGCGAATCTAAGGCGTTTGTGTCGTTCCGAATTATTCGAAAACAATGCGTGTAAAAAGTGTACCGAGACATTTACCCAGGAGGGACAACGCACAGGGACTTTCAAAAACGAAAACTGCAGCAGCGAGTTTGGAGTTTTTCTCGGCGAAAAAATTGGATGGCAGTACGTCGTGTGTGAAAACTGTAAATTTTACAAGTTACCACGATATCGTGCAAGAGATGGATTTAAGCTTTCGAAAACAGGTGTGTATCATTTGCATTACAATTTAACAACGGAATCGTAATTAAAATTCATTATCCAAAAAGCTGAATCTTTGATTAAATATGATTTATATCGAGTTCACAATGCAAGATTAATTAACAGTGCTATAAGATAAAAAAATTATTCCATATCAAGTTGTTTTAAACTACTATAACTACTAAGAATGAATTTTAAACGTAATACTTTATTAACTAACGATTTTATTAATTCCGCGCCACGTGGTAGTACTCTTAATTAATTTTCTGGAGTCAGAGGTTATGCGAATTTACAAACAGCGCTACAGCGGATAGCCGCCGCCTCTTTTCCCAGAATCGGCACTCATTAGATATTTCACTTTATTTATTTTACTAGACGTTCATTATCCTCGCACGAGCAATTTCGCTACCGACATTGAATTGTGAAAATTAAAGTCTTTTCGAAATAAGCTCGTAACGAATATATTGCGATGAAAAAAACTATATGATTTCAGAGCGCGATCCCTCACAACAAGTTCGAGCAGTGGAGGCCTTTCTCAACGGACGAGAAGATCGAGGCCGTCGATTTGACCGTTCGGGGCAACTTGAGCATCCCCGTCGGCAGTTCCCCGACGGACGCCAACAAATTTAAGGACACCTACCTGTACCAGATCATGACGGATCCGAATTTTCTGAAAAAAATCATCCGCGATAAGCAGGAGTCGAAGAGCAGCTGCCCCTACTGCAAGGAGGAGTTCGGCAGCGAGAACGAAGTGAAGAAGCACTTGAACGTCCAGGCCGACGACTCGAATCAGCTGACCTGCTGTGCCTGCGGCAAATCCTTCGCGCAGAAGCGCTACCTGCGCTACCACCAGAGATGCCACTCCGAGCGGAATAAATTCGCCTGCGATATCTGCACGAGGAAGTACTCGCGGCTCGACAATCTGACGCGGCACAACATCTTCCACACGAATCCGGACAAATTTCCCTGCAACAGCTGCGAGAGGACATTTGCGCGCAAAGATTTGCTCAACAAGCACCTTAAGTGCCACGAAAACAAGTACAAATATCATTGCGACGTTTGTCAAAAGTATTTCAAGGGCCCGATCTCCCTTGAAAATCATACCAAGTTGTTTCACTTGAGCCCCGAGACGAGTAGCTCGGAATCGTACTGCAATGTTAGTCAAAATAATTGATACCAATTTTTTGTTAATATTGATATATATTATTGTTTGTTATTGCATAGTGAATGATATGTATTTTGTTATATTATTCTTTTGTAAAAAGAAGTCACAATATACTGTTAAAATACATCCAAATTTATTTATAAAATTGATCTTATTTTCTCTTCTGCACTGAGTATAACGCGCCGCGAGTGGGATTACTCGGTGTACGCAGATAGTTTTAAACGCAGCGTAAGAATTTGCTCGGGTTTTAATAAACTTTTTTCGCCGAGCCGCGGGAATTATTTTCCGGGAAGCATCAGCTTAGCGACGTTTTTCTCTCTAAAGAGTTTTTCAAAGTTTCGTTAAAGTGAGAAGAGCGGGTGGGGGCGTGGTGGGCAGGGGCAGGATAATAAGAACAGCATAACGAGTGAAGCTGCAGACATCGGATTTTCTCTCTTTTGCGCAGTGTGCCCGGGCCGGCGCACGCGTCCATCCCTTTGATCCACTTATTCGTCTGACGTATCGCATACGTGGACACGAGGAAAAATGTAACAAAGTTTCGAGGAGCAGTTCGCGAGAGGAGAGGGACTAGACTGCGGCAGCTCAGCCCAGAGATTCTGCGGTCTCTTTGGCAAGCGCGCCGCGCGTCGAACGCGCTCCCGGGGTTCTTGCCGCGCGTTTCTCTGTTTCCGCCTCCGCCTGTACGGCCTCGCCGGCTGTCCCACCAAAGGGGATTACGCCGGCGAGTGCGCGCGGACTCTCCCGCGAGAATTTTCGAAAAAAAAATCCCTCGCCCCCTTTAAAGTTCAATTTTATTTATCCCGGATTTTAATAAGATTCCGCGGATATGAGCCGAGCGGTGTTTAGGTGGAATTCGCGCGGCCCGCTCGATCCTGCGCGCGAGGCGAGCGCACGCAGGCTAAGCGGGGGGCGCAAATATCTTAAACTGCAAAGCCGTTTATCGGGAAAGACGTCGCTTAACTCGACGATTATTTTCACGGGCTTATATCCACATTCCTGGCGCAAGTCCTCCTCCGTTATATTAAATACTTGCGCGCCAGGTACACGCGAAGCTCGCCGGGGGTGGGAGAGAGCCGCCAAGCACACGACGCAGCGAGCGCGAGTAATTTTCATATCGCCCATCAATATTTTCAGCTTATTAGCAATCTCGCCCTGCCGCTCTTAATAAATTCCCCTCGTACCTCCTTACTTTCAAATATCGGAGAATTTCTCGATGCAAACTTTTCTGAAGTGATGTTGTCTGCCACTTGTTAAAGCTCACGAGCCTTTTTAATTAATTATCGAAAAATAACGTGCGAGTCGGTCGGTAATAAAAAGAAATAATAATTCCGGTGAGCGGGCGTCCCTTTGGGTCGAGAGTCGTTCGACTTTTGCTCGCTCGGATTAATGCCATATCAATGGACGCGCCAAAGAGAACACTCGGTGGCGTCAAGCCCGCTTCCAACCCCTTCGCTCGGGCCGACCCCTGCGCGGCGGCCAGCGTCGCTACGCCTCGTAATTATTGGCCGGCATTTACCGCGCGCTTTTTCCTTTCAACCTTACGCGCCAAAGCCGTCATAACTGCACTGTAATGCCCTGCAGTGCTTAACGCTCAAGTGCGATTTTTCACTCGGTCTTGTTAATCACCTCCCTTGATAGCTTAGCTTCATTTACACCCGTTCAATAGTATTTTTTTTAAGATATGACATGAAAAACATAAAGTAAGAAATAGCTGATTTTTATCGTTAATGAACGAGCTTTCGATTTATAGCTCCTTATCAGCGAAATAGATTAAGACTTTTGGTCTTTAAAAAAATCGAATAAAATTGAACGAGAAAGTAAGAAATAAGCTAAAGGAAGGTAAAGGAGATCGGGATAAGCGGAGACTCATTGGCCGTGAAATATAGGGTAAAAAAAGGTTCGATAATTGATTACACAGATTTTTTATGCCGCAAGAGACGTTAATTCTCGGCGTAGTTTGAATCCACCCCTCGTCGTATAATTTCGCTGGAAAAAAATCCCCAAGGAAGGAGGGCCAAGGAAAAAGAGAGCAAGACGCCGACTCTATAAAAACTTTGTTAACTCCGGTGCCTTCGATTACACGCTCTCCTCAATTATAAATTTATCAAGCGACAAGAGCTACGTCTCTCTTCAAATTACACTTTACGAGTCTTTGGGCAAGAAATTAAAAAAAAAACGCCCGGGAGGGAATTTCCGGGCGTTTAATAAAAAATGAGCCATCGCGAATATTCGCCGATCAAAAGAAAAAGCAATTGAGATATTCGCCGGGCGCAATAAGTTGGAGGCCGCGTCGTTACGGGCGAGGAGCGCAGCGAGAGAAAAAAAAAGGCGGCGGATCGATCGGCCGATACAAAGGGACAAGCGTAGTCGCTCGCGCGAGGGGTATGCCGAATATTTTCTGTGTGAAGAAACACGGGTTCTAATATTAATTTTAATCGAGGCGCAAAGCCCACATCGCAAATGATACGCGGCGGCGGCGACGGGAGAAGAGATTTTTTTTTTTGTGGCGTCGGCGAACCTCGAAAGAGGCGAGGCGGAGGAAGAGGAGCGGAGAGCACAGAGCGAGAACGAGCTGCGGGAATGGGGGGCACACGCCGCGCGGGGGAACGGGAAAAAAAAAGGAGCGCGAGAGAGTGTTGTATACGTATTGATTGAAATATGACCGGGGTGAAGAACGCTTTGTTTGCTACGAAATCATCGGGGCGGTAATTTAAAAATATTGAGCCAGCTGCGGCCTCCTCCTCCTTGTTCGACCCTCCGCGACGAGGGAGTGAAGGTGTAACATCCCCTTTCGCGCTTAATCTTGGCCGTTACATTTTTAGCTAATCAAATGTGTATGCTTGTGACAAACAGCTTCGGTTGGACCATTCCTTAGTTACGAAACCGAGAAACTTTTTGTCCTTTATTTTGTTCTCGTGCAATGTGCGCATTCACTTAACTACATAAGTCAATGAAATGTTGCATTTTTTCCGAACTGATAATGCACACAGTCTATATTTTTTTTATTAGTGAAAAAAAAAACTGGAATAATGAAAATGATTTCTTTGACAAGATCGGATCGCAACTTCTGCTACTAAAGAGGAAAATAATAATTTTGAGAAACGTCTTTTAATTTGTTAATCTCAGAAACTGCGGCGATAGTAGGTCATCTAAGAATAAAGCTCTGAGTAGGAGTCAATGAAGACGAACAAGGAGAATGAAGCGAACGAAAAAGGCTGGCTTCTATTTCGTGTAGATTTATCGGGGCGAGCTAACTGAGCGAAGCATTCCGCGCAATCTTTCAATCGTGGTCAATCGGCGAGCGGCAAGAGAGAGGCCCCGGCGCGACCGATGCGCGATATCGTGAAATAAGACGGAGGAAGGAGGCGCTGGAGGATGGAGGAGGCGAGGCGAGAGATGGCCCGTCATCGGCGGGGCAGCCAGCTTGGCACGGAATTGATTCGATCATCCTCACCGAGTCTATAAATAGTGGCACCGATGATGGAAGGCATTAAACGAGACGAGATGGCTCCTGATCGACCCAATCAATGCCTACACTAAATCATCGTCTAAGCTGACGGGCGCAACGCGCTCGTTTATGCGCCAACTCAGTGGGCGACCGGAAGAGGCCACTCATCTAGTGATTGCCGATGTGCGTATTTACCGCCGCTTATTACAATGCTCTACGCAGAAATGCTCCGCTCTTTGAAATCATTTCGAAACTTTTAACCTCATTATTCGCTATTTACTCTATTATCAATTTAGCTAAAATTGCAGACTTACATTGTAGGAAAATTTGACAAAATGTTTAGCGTACAATTGACGTAGCGTTTTTCTTTCGAAAATTAAGATCTGAAATTTAGAAAGAAGTTCTACGAGAAGCTTGCGCATAAAATGATTAATTATCGAATACGGAGGATAGTTTGCTGAAAGTTTTGATACAGGGATTGAGCAACGAAAGGCAAGGCTTGCCCGGCGAGCAATCGGGTATCGACTTTTCCATTAGGTAAGAAAGTTGTGGTCGCCGTAACGGAGAAATTGGCCATAGGGCAGGGGCTGAAGGAAGGAGAGATACGAAGGCTGCTCTGCGGCGTCTTGGAGCAGTCGCCGCGGTCGCCGCGACGCAGGAAGGAAGGAAAAGACAGCGGCGAGCCACTGCTGGATGACATTAATTCTCATAACGTTTTACGAGGCGGTATCTGACCTGTGTCAAGTCCTTCCGACGCCCTAGAGCACGGTTTAGGAGTCATAACTCCCAATCACCCTAAGACATGCAGTCGTGAACAATTCTCATTCCGTACCTGAGAGAACCTCCGGACGTCGTCGCCGCCACCCCCGAGGAACCGCTACCCTTTCGAATCTCGCCAAAGACGCGCAATAACGCCGGGAAAATTTATTTACTCGCCCGCCTCGACTTTTTAAATTAAACGGAAAATTTTCGCCCCTTTTTGGACGAATGCCGAGATTAACATGCGAGCCGTTCGGTTAAAGCTTGGCTTTAAGAAAATTATCGAGCGCGAGAGCGAGAGAGACGGATCGCGAGCGGCGGGAAGGCGGAGGAGAGTGAGGAGACGAAGGGAAAAAGCGAGGCGAAAGTATCATCCGCGCGCGAGCGAGGCAACTCGAGGCGCAAGCGGAGCGTAAAACGCGCTCGGTATTTCCTGCGCCTCGTATTAATACCTAACCGCGCCCGCGCCCCCGCGGAACTTAATGAATTCTTTAGCGAGATCAAAAAGAAAGCCGCGCCGCGTCGATATACAGCGCGTTCAAGGGCATTTTTAAGCGAGAAAGAAGGCGGCCCCCGCCCGAGGGGTGCTCGGGGGGCGGGAGAGAAAAGCGCACAGCGCAAACGAGGGAGAGAGACAGAAGGCGCGGCGGCAGGGCGAGAATTGAACGACGATTTTCCTGCTACGTTTAACAAGCAAGTACTTTGATTTTTCTCCGCTCTTTTTTTCCCCGCAGCCCTCTTCTTTCGGCTTTTTACCTCGCTCTCTCTCGCAACCCTTTGCTTATTATATTTCGCAATCTTTTGGCCGGAGCGCATGCCGTTAATGGATGCGCGCACAAAGCTCAATTATTCTAATGAAGCTCGTTTGTCAACGCCTTTGAATTTCGTTGCGCAAACAGCGGTCGCATCGGCGGGGAGATTCCCGGAAAAGGAGGAAGGTGTACGGCCGAAGAAGCGCCGGAGGGATGGTTCTTACTCGATGGGAGAGTGCATTTGGCCATCAAATAACATCGGCAGGCTCCATAACCGGCTTACGCCCCGACATAAAGTCGGCTTGGCTCCTTTCGTTTCGACGGGCCGAGAGCGCGCGGGGCTGTATATAAGCGCGATCCGCGGCGCCCATCACATCGAACCACTAACTCGTGATCAGACCACCTAACCACCTTCGAACTACCCCCGTATCAGGAGTTGCGGCTCTTGGGGGGCTTAAGAGCGCGATATCCGTTGATTGGGTCTCGCAGGCAGCGGCACCTACTTGCCCGTAGCCTCGGATAGCCCGGCTCGCGGGGAAAAAGCCACTTTGCGCGCTTCTCAAACTTTCGGATTACACCTTTACGAGGCTATCGCTGAAAAATTTTTCGACAAACTTTTAGAGCGCCCTTCGGTAACTATCGATGACTCGATTAAGCCCAACGACGGATAAAAACCGCCCCTAGCTCCCCCCCTCGAAACATTTTTACAAACTTGTTTTGTAGCTCGTTGAAAGAAAAAAAAAAAGAGTAAGCATTTTTTGAATGTATAATATGCTTGCGAGCGAGCGGTGCGGTTTTATCAGTGGCAAAAAGGAGGCGAGCAGTCGTTGGGATAAGGTTGGCGGTGCATTTATGCGGCGGAGATTTGGCGGGGCCGGGGATAGCGAGCGGGTCGCAACGGCGGCGCGGTCACCGATATTTCCAATTAAGTTTCCGGGAGGTAGAGCCGAGGCAAGCGGCGTATAACTGCCGAGCTCGGGAGTAGAGCGCGCACCCGGCTAGATATCGGGGGACGATACTTTCACGGATTAGAGAGGACATCAGGCAAGCGCAGCCCGGCAGCCCGACGATCTTGCGGATGCTGCTACTGGGCTAGGGGAACGGACCAATAACTTGCCAATATCGGCATTACTGGCGCACTGCGCGCAATATAAACGTTTATGACCCAATGTGCGTCCTTCTCAGACCCTAGTGCTACTTTCTCTCTCGCTCTTGGTTACATCCACTGCTTCCTGCCAGTGTTTCTCATTCAATTCTGTGAATCTTCCCCCCTTTTTTTAGTATTTACTTTTTAAAGGACTTTCCAATAATTTTCACTCATTTTCACGCTTTTAAGTGTAAATAAAATAATGTATAATTAATTGCTTTTTTAAATTTTGGGCTTGAGAAATTGTCATCTATTAAGTTTCTTGGTAATCGAATCGTTTTTCTAAATTTTATGAAAAATAGTTAATTTCAGAAATTATTGTAAATTCTGTGTCTTTTTATATTAATGGTAAACACTCTCTCATCTTTTGGATATACGCAGAGTGTTGAAATATATAAACAATGATTCCATTGTTATTAAAACATGTTATTTACAATTCATGTAAAAATTATTACTCTTACATTACATTTAAAAAATCAACTATTTATATTATCAAACTTCTTTGATAATAATTAAATTTTTACATGAATACAGTAACAATGTTTACATGGATTGTGAATAACATGTTTTAATAACAAATAAATTTGAAAAATTTAAATACACCGTTCAAAAAAAAAAAAAAAAAAAAAAATTTGCCTTGTTAATATCACCGATGACATGAATTTCGGTAAGAGAAATGTAGGCCGCCGGTAAAGCTCGAAGATAGTTAATGTTTTTGTATCTATATGGGGGGACGGTGCGGAAGCTCCGGGATATTGTTATATATGACATTGGGCCAGCGGTGAAAAAAGAGAAGCGGACAGTAGCGGGCGACGGAGAAGAGATATCGCTGGCCGGCAATTACCGGCCGACTAAGAGTTATTGAAAAGATCCCCACGGGCCAGAAGCCCCGCGCAGAAGCCCGGGCTCTCGCGTACACAGCGTTTCATAGGGCTAATGAACACTGATTGCCGTTCACCGAACGCTCCTCGATGATTTGTGGCCGGCCGAAGATCGAGCCGTCGGCGCCTCTACTTATTTCCGATCTCCCTTGCCATCGCACCCACCACCCCCGCGAATACGTGATTCAACTACCGAATGGCCCTTTCTACCTTTATCGGGTTATTGGACTTTACGATGTCCCTCTGCCAGATATTACTTTCTTTCAATACCTGCCTATGTTTATGGCTTTTTCTGGATTTCATAAGATTTGGTCAGGTCGCTTTTCCGCCTGCCGAAATTTAATAAATTTATTATCGGGATAAAGCGCGCCTTATTCTCCCCGGTACATTATGAAATGGCTGTTTGTTTTGCTTTTAGCAAATTGTCAGGAAAAATTTATTTTTCCTTTTTTATTTTTGTACTTGCGCGGCTTTGATTGCGCGTAAATTTATTCCGTTAAAGCTAATTAATGCGCGGAAAATTTATCGGCAGAAGGGAGGCGACGCTTTCCCGAAGCAAATTGAGCGGTGATACGCTAACGCCTTTAATTCCCAATATAACGGTGTATTAGTTTAGATGCTGTCTCTCGACGCGTCGCGAAACGAAGGAGGGCGAAGATTCTCGTGAAATATCTCGCAGCTCGTCGCAGAGTCCCTCTTTACCAATTTTCCTCCTCAAAGCTCCATCTTCTTTGATCAGCTCTCGCGACGGCTCTATAATGTCCCCAGCTCCGATCCTCCAAGCCGTCCTTTTCTCTTTTCCTTCGCTCTCGCCCGTCTCGCTTCCTCCCCTAGCACGCATTTACCTATTAACTCTTCTATCGCACGCACGCCTAACATCTTTTTATTATTTTTTTATCTCTTTTACCCCCGTTAAATTCAAATTTCGAAGTGTTTAATATTAGCAGCTTCACACTTCGCGGCGCTTTGAATTGAGTTTTGATGAAAGGATCCTGTTAATTGGGAATACTCGAGATACTATCTGATCGATTCCCTTTTCCTGCTGCCGCGTTTGCCCTCTAGCTCTCGTCTCCGTTCTTTCCATCCGGCTGTCTCTCTCTCTTTTCGTCTCACACGCGAAACGACGTCAAAGGGACCTTATTTATGAGATTTTTGGTAAACAGATGGATAAAGCTGATATTGCGATATGAAATTCAACTTTCCAGCTAATGCTAATCCAAAAAGTATTCCGTTCACTTAAACATGGCATTGCATTAATATTTGCTATATTTATATTTTTATCGCTCGTTGAATATTTCACGAGGTTAAATGTAAATAAATAAATACAATGTTTTTACGCTGCAGTATCGTGGAGGTAATAAGGAAGCAAGCGTATTTAGCGCTCAAGTGTAATACGCTGAAAGCTGACTTATTAAAATCATCCGCATCTCGTAAACATTATTCATCGAGGGAATAGTAATGCACTACCGTCGATATTTTTAATTGAATTTTTACTTATGAGAACACGAGACGCTCAAACACATATCGCGCTAATCTTAATGATAATGCGCCACTTCCCTTTATTTCATATTCGAGCTCGCAAATTATCTTCTCATTCATCGGGCATAAATAACGATACTACCAGTGCATCGAGTAGATAGATATCTGCATACATCAGTATCAGCATGTTTGGGCTTGTCTCGTTAATTGATTCCGTCTATACACTTTTCGCTACATGTTTTCTTCGATTCTTCCTTAAGTTTTTACATTTTGCTGTATTTTTTTTCATTTGTTAAACGAGATCTGCGTATATAACGAAAATGTATTTTTTACCGAGCGAACCTACATTCACTGAACGTTTAGATGATATTTATCATGTTGTATCATCTTTGTGAGATCATCGGGAACACCAGCATTACGCATTTTGTCGTTTCCGCTTTCAAGTCAATAAGGCGTATAATCTAGCTAAGCAACATCTGCTTTTCAGCGAGTCAAACGTGCTCCTCCTTTATGCCCGCATCTTCTCTGTCAATATTTTCCGGTCATGCCTCATCATTCCTCACTTAATCAATTTAATAATTTCTGATCTCACGAACGTAATTTCCTAATAAATTTGAAAAGGCAAAAATTTACGTTTTTATTTTACTCACGTATTGACTCAGCATTGCCGCCATAAAACAGCAATCTATTTCGAAAGATCGATTGTTTGAAGTTTCGCATCGTTTCGCATTGCGGCTGAGGAATAAAGGGCAAAGCCGAAAGGTTCGAGCAGAGGCCGGGAGAGCAAAAGTAAAAAGGGAAAGGAGAGAATACACTAAAGAAGAAGAAATTGCCAGGTGAATTTGTCAGTATTAAATAAATAACCCATAAAAGCAAGACATCAATCCTACGGAAGCATTAACGCCCGATAGCGGGAGCGCGAGCCTCGGCTGTTATTTTTCATACCGCTAACGTCTTACGACCATCTTCGGCTCTCGCGTGCTCTTTCACTGCGAGTTCGCCGAAGAAACTTCTCCCTTGTTCTCTTGCTCACACTGCCGGTGCCTTCGAGCTTTTTATGGTCTATAAGTTGAGTTATACGCGGCCTGCCGTAGATCAAAAGTGATGTGTCTATTACAACGTAAATACTTAACGACTCGCCAGTATTTTTCTTACTTTTTTACGCGAGTACACTCTCTCCCGCGGTCTCTCCTACCCTATCCCCAGAGAATCTTTCTGATACAAGTCCGGCAATCAAAATCCCATTAATCATTACGACTTCAATTTAGACCCGGCCTAATGCTCGCGTGCGGAACGCGAAACAAAGACACTGAAGCTCTTTGACGAGCGCCGGTCCCTGCCTCACTCCCACAGCCGGCGGATTCGCGGCCGATATCCGCGAATCGCCGATCGGCCAAGACGCGCCGGCGGCGAGCTTTCAGCCCGCGGCGGCGAGACTAAAGGCGCGATCGACGCGGCCGCTAGTGGGTGGGGCAAAAAGGCCGACTCTGTCGATACAAGGAGCGGATTGTCGGCGCGCTTCGTCCAAAAGGCCGGCGAGGCAACAGTGACTGCGCTTGTGTTGCCCCCGATAGATTGCGATGTTGCGATATCGCGCGAGCTGTGCTTTTGCTCCCCTCCCCCCGGCGCCCCTTCTCTTTATCTCCTTTTACTCCTCCCTGGTAGTCGGGCGAGCGGGCGTACGACGGCGACACACGGGGCTATTAGCTTCGGCTTTGATTGGCTTCGTTTAATGGGCCAGGCGACACGCATATAAATTGCCGCATTTCTGCTTTGAAGATATTTCGAGCGTGCCACTTGCTTCTCACCCCCGCGACATCCGACAGTCGCACCTGCGCGTTTCTCGCCTTGAAATCGCTATTCCCCGCAGTCTCACCTTTTACCCAATAACATCTCTTATTGCTCACTCGACTCCTTGCTTTCTCGATTATTGCGCTCCCTTGTTATTGATTTTCTGGAGGTTATTGGAACTGCACTTTCAACAAATATTCGAGTGTAACAATGAAGTTGGCTGTGGTACTCGAAAAAAAAGTCAGTGATATGTATGATGATTAACCTTTAATAACTGTAAAGGATTTTTCGCGTCGCGGTATTTTAAAATCATTCAAAAATTCATAAATAATGTAGTAGTAAATAATATTTTTATCTAGTTCTCGATTTTTGAACATTTTATCAATTACTTATCAAATTCAATGTTTAACCTCCAATATTGGTTTGAGTTACAAGCGTGTTTATTTTTAAATTAATCAGTTTTATAAATTTTTCTTTTAAATCCTGGCGATGAACTTATTATTTACAAAGTTAAAAATGCTGAGTGAATCTTTAAACGAAGTTGAAGATAATTACGAAACTCACGAATCGTCCGTATCAAGCGGATCCTTGGCCTTGGAAGAAACTTTAAAAGCGCAAGTGTTTCTAAGGATTAGGCCTAGACCTCTGACACCTAGAGAAAGTCAAAATTTTAAGGACGTCTATAAAGTGGAAGATTTTTCGACCTTACTTGTAAAGCCTTATTCGCCGAACGATGCTGCGAGACGATCAATTGCAACAAAATTTAGTGACGCTCCTAAAAAAAAGTTTAGTTTTACAAAGATTTTTACTCCCGAAGTTGATCAAGAGCAATTTTTTAACGAAGCTATTAAACCGTCTATTGTTGATTTTCTCAACAATCAAAGCACTAACGTAATCACCTACGGAACTGCAGATGCTGGAAAAACGTACTCGCTATTCGGCTCAGCGGCAAATCCTGGAATTATACCTAGGAGCATAGAATTTATTTATTCATCTTTAAACTGTGCTCACGAACCGCGTTACAAGCCTCTACAATTTAGTAACGTTACAAGCTTGGATGAAGGCGCTCGAATACTCGAAATGGAAACCAGAGAAAAACTGTTGTCTTGTAGAGTGATTGACAAAACTATGTGCGAAGAGGCATACAGTAACCTTAAAAATGCCGAACCAAATAGAAATAGTGAAATTTTGAACGATATGACGTACTCCGTTTGGATATCGTTTGTTGAGATATACAATGAAACTGTTTACGATATGCTGGAAGTCGATGACGAAGGGAAAAATATGCAGCTGAAAATAGCTACTGACAAACATGGATCCACTTACATCCATGGAATGCGAAGTGTTTGCGCTACTACTGGTTTAGAGGCTTACGAGATTTTGAACGCGGGGCAGACACGGCTTAGCACAGTTTCAGCATCCAATTATAAGAGTTCACGATCTCATTCAATTTTCACAATAAAACTTCTTAAATACGATAAAGATTGCGAACCATCTGAAGTCAAGGTAAAAATAATTTTCTACGTGAAAAAGAAATCTTTTACGTCGAATTGTTATATTCAGTAACTTAATTTCTATTCTAATTCAATATTTTGCTTAGGTTAGCACGATATCATTCTGCGACCTTGCAGGAAGTGGTCGAATACAAAAGGTAGTTCACAACGAAAAACGACTGAAGGAATCTCGAAGTATTAACATCAGTCTTTTAGCTCTTGGAAGATGTTTAAAAGTTATGAGTGATGGACACTTAAGGTATAGTACCGGTCCGTTCAGAGATTCAAAACTGACAAGAATTTTTCAACGATCTCTTTGTGGAAAGGAAAATATAATTCTTTTGATCAATATTAATCCATCTCTTGATTTGTTTGCGGAAACTTTAAATGTTTTAAATTTTGCATCATCCGCCATGAAACTTACCTCAGAAAGGGAAGACAAAAAATTATTAGAATTTCAAACGCCATTGTCAAGTCCAACGTCTCGAGAATCTAGCATCGCATGCAACGTAAAAATGACAACAAATCCGGAGATCACCCAAATCATATTGAAAAACGAACAGTTATTAAATGAACTTAAAGACATCAAATCCGTTATGCTGAAAAGAGAGTTTGAGATTCGCCAAGAATTAGCTGATAAATTTACATCACAATTAAGTGATTTAGATGAAACCTGGAAAGCGCGAATGTTGGCTCTAAAAGAAGAAAAAGATGCACTGTTGGAGTGTTCAGTAAACAGGGTTGAAAATTATTACAAAGAAAAACTGGACGAATGTTCAAAACGCAAACGTAAAAAGATTGACAGAGGTGATCACGAAGATATTGGTGACGCAGAAGAGCTTGAACAAGAAGACTCTCACATTTCGTCGGAATTGGAATCTTACAAAAATTCTTTAGAAAATATGAAAGCTCAAAATTCTCAATTAATAGCTCAAAATAATCAGTATGCATTGGAATTATCGTTAGTTAAGGAAAAGTTACAAAAAATCGCCGAAAGGACCAGTAACCCGTTCAACGAAACAGACATAGAGCAGCTTGATTCTGATACTAAAGATGGAGATAAAAATGACTCAATTGACGAGGACCTTATGACTTACATATCGATTATTAAAACTTTTATTAAGAAGTCTTTTAAATTACAAAAAGAAATCGAGCAGCGTAGAGCTTGTCATTCTAAAGAAGTCCAATGTGAATTTAACTTTACTATCGTAGAGGAGCTTTGTAATGATATTCAAGACCTAGTTGATCCGATGATCATTAATCTTCCGAAAATCGATAATTCCTTCAATGATTCTTTAGAAATTCTTGATCAAAATGATCGCAATGACATAAGTATTACCTTATGTAACGTAAAAACAATAATTATAGACAATTTATCAAAAATAAATAAGCTAAAGATGGAAAACAATAATAAAACCGACGAGTTAAAAATGCTACAAAATAAATTAGAACAGCAAGAAAAAGAAACAGTACAAATGAGTTTACAATATCAAGAATCTGAATCTCTTCGACTTACATTAAATAAAAAATTCGACAATTTAAAAGCAAATCTGAAATTTAAAGAGTTGGTAGATAATTACAATGTTTACGCGTCCGAAACTGATTCGTTTAATTTCACAGAAGATCCAACTTTGTCTCTACATTCCTCTGGAAATGAGTCACGACTAAGTTTTTCCGAATTCGACTCCGACAAAAACGAAAACGCTGAAAACAGGTACAGCAATGAGAGCAACAAGAACGATTCTGGTATAGCGTCTAGTATAGAAAGCGCATTGAAAATACCTGAAGACAAAAGCTGCCAGACAACTGCAGAGGAAAAAACTAGTTCGTTCCAAGAACGTCTTTGGCAATTAACACTTGATTATAAGGAAATGAAGGCTCAGCATCTTCATGAGTCACAAAGAGTCAATGAATTGTCTCAAGAATTGGAGCATTTAAGTGACGAAATGTCAAAAGTAAAGGAAAATACTTCTTTAAAGGAGCGAACAATTTCTGAATATAAAGGCAAATTAATTTCTAATCAGTTTGAAATCGAGCGACTAAGCAATGAAAAAGATCAATTAGAAAAAAGATGCTTCGATTTAACGAAAGAGTTAGGTGATATGAAAACTGAGTATGAGAAAAAACTTACGGAATCGCAGGTTTGATATTAATGTTTAATAATAAGTGAAAATCACTTTTAACTTACTCAATAAAAAATTAATTCTAGGTTAAATTGAAATTTTACGAAGAAGGTGAAAGTAAAACGGCAAAGTGTTTAGAGGATTATTGGAAAAAGTCATTTAATCTTGGTAGCGAGTTGTCTGATGCATACTTAAAATTAGAGAAAACTTCGAATCAGTGTTTCAAAGAACACATACTTAAAATAGATATGTTAGAAAAAGAGCTTAATGAAAAAAAATTAAATCAAGAAGAACTGGAAAAAAAATTAGCCATGTATAAAAAAGATCTTGCCGAAACGAATGAACTTTCTAATAAAGTAAATAATTTTGAAAATTTAATTAATCGGATACAACAGGAAAAGTGTGATTTACGCTACTTACTAAATGAACGGTCAAAAAATCAATCGGAAATCGAGAATCTATTACAAAGTTTAGTTTTAAAAGTTGAGGAGCGCGATAAGCAAGTTGTGACGTTGAAAACGGAACTTAATACAGTTATTAAAACAAATTTATCGAATAGTCGGAAAGCCAAGGAACTGGGTAGAGAAGTAACGAGGCTAATGGAAAAAATATGTTACGTGAAAGAATCGTTTGTTGAGTCTGAAACGGCTATGAAAAATCTCGAGCGGTCGTCGAGCAAGGAAATTAGCAACCTTCGTGCTCGTTTGACGATTTTTGAAGAGAATGCAGAAATCTTAAATTCAATCTGCGATAATCATGAGAATAAACAAAGTGAAATAGATAAGCTAAGACTGCGACTTTTGGAGAGGGAAAAGGAACTTGAGTTTTTCAAGAGAAATCGAAAGGCAACTATACAAAGGTGATTTAACGATAAAAATAGAAATATAAATGAAATAAATTGAGTGTATCTTAATAAAAATCATGAAATTTTCTTAGGTACGAGTGTTTAGTTCGTCAGCTTCAGGATGCTTTGAAAATGCACAATCATTCGAACAAATTGAAGAAAATCTTTTGTCACAAGCAAAAGTATTTCCTAACGAATTCAAAGGATTGTTTGCATTGTGACCTCCGCGGATCAGAACCGCAAATGCGTGACTGGAAAACATTCGACGAAGATGAGAGTTATTTGTTAGCTTGCGCTAATGCGCACACTATTCCCGAGTCAACGTCTGTGCGCAGTACGGAATCCCCATTCAGTAAGGAAGAACCGAGTCGACTTGTACCGAATTCTAGTGAAAAGTCCCTTCAGGTTAATTTTATTTCTTTTTTTACTTTCATAATTTATCAACAATTTTCAGCTAGCTTACCACTTTCTTTAATAGATTCTTTTTTAAAAATGACCATAAATCCCTGAGATTCGACGTCTGTTTCAGTCGGAAAAAAATCGAGCGCTCGTGAAAATGCAACACGTGCCTTGCAAAGATGTAATGCCATTGTACGACTGCGATAGTAGTAGCTTCTTGAATGATTGCCTTTCGATCGATCGAACCGACAGCCCATCGAAATATCACTCAAACTCGAGAAGGAGTTATCAAGAATATTATTAAGTTATCCTTAGTGTTCAATGTGCACCCTTTTACTCGTCCATGTTCAGTATAATGTTTTTCTTTCTCTGCACGTTATGTAATATAAATGGATAAAAGTTAGTTTTTTTTATGTCTTTGTCAACTTCAGTAAAGTAAATAAAAGCACCAAAGAGAAAAAAAAGACCGCAAGAGAGAAAAAAGAGCAGTAGTCGCGTCCGAGTGAGGCAGGCGTGATAACGGGATTATCGATATTCGATTGTCAATATCTTCCTCAAAAAAGGGACACAAAGGCGCAAGTCCCCCGAGACGCGGAGTTTAATGGCGAGACGCGGTGCCGTTCGTTACAATATAAGCTCCCCAAAAGCCGTCATCCCCTCCAGAGGCACTGTAGCAGCGGCGGCAGCTTCGACGTTTCGATGCGCGCGAAGCGAGCTAGAGGAGTCGGCTAGTTTCGTGAGCCGAGGGGCGAATCGTTGGATTTTATTGGCAATATGCTATAATTTCCGACATTAGATGCCGCTGACGCTTTTGGACTCATTACGCCCTTATGGGGCTACGTGATCTCGGCCGGCGACACGGCCGGTCCACACGGACACTTTTTGCGGATTCTGATAGGGAATTACGAGGGGGCCATTATCGAAACTCGCCGAGGAATCCACTCTTCGTTAATGGAAGCAGCGGCTTATACACCCGAAAAAATATCGGTAAATATCGTCAGTTTTGCCAACGTAAAATACCCCCGTGATTGATAATATTGGCGGGTTAATCGCGAAATAACACGTGCTCGTGGGGGGAGAAAGTTCGCTCCGCCAGCGACGAATCTTTTATGACTGCGATTGGAAGTACGCGCGAGACCTCGGGCGAGCTTTCACAGCTCGAAAATTCGTTGGCCGAACTTGGCAGAAAGTTCTGCATCAGTGCTTTGTTCGACAAATAAGCCATTGTGTGCCTTTTTCTCGAGCGGAAAAGGCCAAATTCGCGGCTGAAAGGGAACATTTAGCGAGCGCGCTCGCGCCCCAGCCGCTGTAAATTTTGAAAACTCGTTATCGAGAGCAAGCGTAACGTGCGATTTTCCCGCAGCGCCGAACATCCCCGCTCGCGCTTGCTCCCGGCCATTCTCGCCTTTCTCCCCCTCTTCCGTCTCGCTTTCTCTCATCGGCTAGACGCCCCGGTGATTTCTCCGGGCAAATGTACCGCGAACTTTCCTCTTTCAATTGGCAATAAGATTTGATCGTTGCGGGAAATATCATCCAATTTCCTTTCTCTCCCGCACCTCGCCGCGAACATTGCCGCCTCGCCTCCCGTCTTTTCCGGATTCGCCGCCCCCCCGCTACCCACCGCCAACTTCGCCATCAGCTCCTCGTCCCTGGCTTTGCGAAAGCGCGAAGGACCTCCAGCTCGCTTCCTTTGTCCGTCGATGCCTTTCTCGCTGCCCGTCCGATTTCGCACAATAAGAGCAACTCAATCGGAGAGATTTCATTAAAAGCCCATTTTATCAGCGAACTCAAATAATTGATTTAAATTTTTGGGCTCCCAAGGCTTACGATATCAACTAACCCGGATCAGTATTTGCCGCGATTAGTCGGTTCCCCGGGGGTTCCGATTTCCTTAAGGAGCTTTCATTAATTTCACCAATCCAAGCGAACCATTGTCGTAGCGTTACGCACAATTTGAAAGCGACAAAGCTTCCACGGGTGCCCTCTCCACTTTGGACTTTCACCCGAGATTGAGGCGGGCTCCGCGAGGCAAAGACGGAGAGGGAAGACGCCGGAATGTCAAACAAACCGTGGACGAAACGCGAGAGGCGAAGGAAACGCAGTAGAGGGACGAACGGGTAAGAAGTTAGTGCGTCAAGTGGGAAAAGGGGAGGCAGGCGCGCGCGAGCTTCTCCAGGCTGGCATAGATTATATTTCCCGTGTCATTTACCCCCTGAGTTATAGACCGATGACATTTCTCGAGTTCCTTCAGAAATTCAGACGCCTGACGGCTCTCTTCTTCTCTCGACAATGCACGTCACATCCCTCCTGTCTCAACTCGGGTCTTTGATTCATCTCCCTCTTTAAAGAGAAATCGACGATATTGAACTACGAGTTAAAAAAAAAATTGCTTCAACGGAGAAACGATCGACGCTAATGGAAAGCTTCCGGCGTTTCGCGTAAATAATCCGCGAGAATTAAGCGAGGGCGAAGTTGCGCGCGGGCTCGACAGAAAGTTCCGGATAAAGGAGACGAGCGAGCAGCCGAACAATAAGCAATAATGCGTAATGCAATTCAAACGTCGGGCCGCGCGGCAATAGTCCGGCCCGGTGTGCGCGCAGCCGGGGAGCTGCTGGCTAGGCAGTCGTCGTCCCGGGAAATGCAAGCCAGGCGTTTCCTGAAAACGGGAAAGGCAGGAGACAATCGCGCAGACGCGCGCGCCAGTCTATTGCATATTTGCGTTTTACGCAATTCCGCGCGCCGCAGCGCCGGTTATTACGCTATCGCGACGCGGCGCATTAATTTCGCTCCGCGATATTTTCTTACGCTCGTCTCCCTTTCTCCCTTTTTTTTTTCATTGTGCTCGCTCGGCAAACATATTTCCTCGTTTGATAAACCTCCGCCAATTGCGCGTTATCATTTTCTCTGCCAGGACAACCCGCGAGGTCGTGCAAAGGAAGCCAAATGAAGGAAGCGCGTGTATAAGGGGGAAGGTAGGGGGATGAGAAAAGGCAGAGGCACCGGCGAAATGACTGAGGTCGCGAGGCTCTCATCCTTGATCGCAGCTCGTTAGCAAATTGGGATCAATGGCATTTCGTCGTCCGTGCGCGCCGCGAGCATTGGTTTCACAAGTGCGCGCGAGCTCGCTCCGCGCATTCAGGATTATCAACATATCGGGGCCGCGAGCGCGACTTTCGAGGAGACGCCGACGGCGGGGGGCGAAGCGAGTCTAAAGGGCGAAGAAGTAAGAGGACGGATCGTCTTGTTAAAAGTAGCTCGCCTCATTGCCTCCAATATCTGTTGGTTTGCTTTCTGCATCTACTATGCGGGGCTGAAAGCGAGGGTGGGCCTGGAGAAGCGAGCATCGCAATAGCCACTCAACTTCTCCACGTGCGCGTCATCTTGTTACACACGTCCCTTCCCTCTATCTGTATATCTTCCCCGTGTATATATATATACGCACAGGGGAAATCTTCGTCTTTTAATGCTTCAAAGATTCTTACATTTTTACTTCTTATTAATCGCAGTCAATTTATTATCTTGTACAAATAACTTCGTTTCCTTAGTTTATTTTTAAACTTATTTGCGTTGGTTCATTTTGAGTCGCTGGTCACGTTACTTGGACTTTTTGAAATCTCGAATCTCCCGCTTGCATATGGAACGAGGTCGTGGGGTGTCGTGCGTAAAATAAACTAGCAATAGAGGAGATAAAGGCCAAAGGCTATTTTATTTAGGTGTAAAAAATTGTAAATGCCAATGGCAGCTGAACGGAGCCGTCAGTTTTGTGAGTGTCTTAGCGCCCGAGGCTACTTGTTTCACATATCTGGCTCTCTGACCAGTATCAAAGATCGGCAATTCCAGCGAGGGGGGCGATGCACTGTCAAGCAACAGCTCGAGGCGCAAAAAATACGTCTATATAAAAATATAAAATATCGTTCAGAAAATTTCCTTATCGCGACTATGAAAAACGCAAGGTGGGAATAAAAGAAGGAATAAAATCAGGGAGATCGGGCGGAGATAAGCGACGGCACCTCGGGGATGAGAAAACGTAGAAGCTCGCCTTATTGTCCTTCGCTGAAAGTTTTATTCGCGAAATTTGCGAAAGCTCTCCGCGCCGATCCGTCGAAATTTATCGGTCGCTCCGCGCAATTAGGCAAATAACCAGTCTAACGTTGGAAGTCGAACGGATAGAAGGGTGTAACGACAAACAATCTGTCTTTCCCTCCCGTACCGCTCCTTCGGCTTCGCCTTATCTGACTTCCCCTTTTCTCGCTCTCTCTTTCAGCGGCGGCGAACATTTCATTTCATTTGTTCATCCCCCGCTTTCTCTCGTACCGCACGCGAGCCCGCGCGTTCTACAACCAACACCCATCGGATCCGAAACACCCTCTAATTTGCCCCTGACGTCCTACGCCTGCCATCCCTCTCCCTCGCGCTATCTCTTTCCTCGCTCGTCTCAAGATCCCTAGATATTTCAGTATGACACACTAAAACAGACCCAACTTTCGCGAAAACTTTACGTTACTAGTTTTTCATTCAAAAATATCATGAAGTTCAATCTCATTTCGGCCTTATTTTTATACAAAGTAAATAAATTAATCATTTTTTACTTTAAGTTATGATAATTCAAATAAAATAATTAAAAAAAAATTACTTAGAAAATATTTCGAGATCATAAGTCCAACTACGCCAATCTACTAAAATAGAGACGAATAAATGAATTTTTATTTTCTTAACAAAATATGATTTATAATCATTCTTTATGATATGTAAATACCCAATTGTCATGAAGTGCAAAAAAACAGCTAACGTTACAATCAGATTAACGAGCGCGAAAGCATTTTCCAATTTTCTCGTAATTCATCCAAAAGAAGAGATAAATTCCACTGGGTCACAAACAAGTTAATTAGAAATGAAGAAAATTACGCAATTGGCTTAAAAAAAAAAAAAGGCGAAGCCCGTACTCGGGCTTATACGTGTTGCGGGATAAAAAAGGGGCGACGGCCGTAAATTCTCGTTCGGTTTCCTGATATCTTGATCGGCGCGCGCGGTACCCCGGCGCACATAGCACGCGTGCTCGCGATAAAACGGCCAGACACCGATAATTGCCGGCTTTTTGCGGGGTATACGACTTTGGCCGCGCGCGAGTTACGCCGCGGCGATCGACGAGAGCGAAGCGGCGACGCAAGAAACTCGCACGAGGGCACCGGCTGCACGGCCGCCAGATGCTTATAGATAAAGATTTCGATTCGCGGAATGAAAATTGTCGATCAATTTAGCAATTGACCTGAAATGCCGGCGTAATAAACTGCGATTTCGCGCCGACAAACGCACGTATATTTTTACTGCCACTAGTTTTACCTAGAACTGGAAATCGAGAGGCACTTTTTTTTCCCATCGGTCAAAATCAAAGCCACTGCGAACTTTCGCAAAGACTTTTTTTTAAAAGGAAGCCTAAATTCAGTCCGAGAAAATAACACCTCATTAGCGGGCAACATTAATTTTCACCGCGTGTTAACGCGCGAGCGCTACAAATGATATTGATTCGCTTAATACAGTTTCATTTCCCGTGGGTGATCGCCGAGGCGTAATAGGAGATGCGATTTTAACGCGCACCCGCAAGGTGCATTGACGTTCGTCCGCGCGTCTGGAGGTTCGACAGCGGCGCGAAGGCCGTGCGCCTTGAGTTTCCGGACTGCTGGTTGGAATTGCGTGCGCAGAAAAAGCCGCCGCGGTAATTAAGTCCTCGCGAGGCAAGACGGCTTTATTCCTCCGCGTGTCATTATTTGCGCATTGGTGCACTGTTATGACCCGACGCACCTTATACTTGCGCCCGGCGGTGCCGCCGCCGTAAGCCTCTATCTATGTTTACACGCGCGCGGAGGTATAGCTACACCCTTGAGTGAATATTCACGAGGCCATTTTGCAGCCTTTAGCCCGGCCGCGAGCCCCGCGACGGATTACCGTTTCGCTGCCTTTCTACCGTGGAAAAGTGCGTGCGCTCACGTTATAATGAAGGCGACTCCGATCTTGGCTTTGCCTTTTGCGTTTATAATGCTTGTGTGAAGTGCGGGCTCACTTTCTCGTAAAAGGACAGATGAAAAGTTTTCATTAAATGAATTAAGTCGCGAAGTGCAGAGTACTCGCTTCGTTCGTTTTCTATGAAAAAATTTCTCCATTGTTGTCGGGCACTATCTATGTTTTATGCAACTGCTTATTCATTTTTCTCTATAACAACATATTTCATTCGATACCAAAACAAATTTAAATAAATAATTTATTTGATGTAAAAAAAAATCACTACATATGATAAAAGCAATTTTCAACGTACCAGTATCTTTGTCAATCTGAGCCAGTAAATAAAGTTGATAGACGGTAGTGAGAGTGATACGTCAAAAAGTTGAAAAATCCGCGGCGAAATTCGCTTTTTTCTTTGGAAATCCCGCGAAATCTATTGCACAACGAGGCCTACGACGGATTTATCGTTTACGATCTATAATTCATTTTTTTGCACGGACCGCTCTCGCAGGCCCTCGGGCGCGAGCGGCAGCTGGCAAGGAGACACATCGTCGGCGCTTTGAGCTCTCACAATCGTATGATCGCGCTCGGTTTTTACGCGAGCAGCGCGCGTCGCTCGCGCGGGGCGAAAAAAAGCCCGCTTAAATTGATGCGAGCCGCGAGTGAGCGAAACGGCTCGTCGAGCCTCCGCTCGGTGCACCTACAAAAACTGGAAGAAATCGCCGGGGAAAGAAGAGCACACAAGAAGCCAAGTAATTAGCGGCATGGGCGCTTCGCCTTTAATGCTTTACCAATCACCGCGCTGCTAAATTTATTTATTTGTACGCGTGCCTTTTTTTCGCGTTTTAAAAAATTTCTTCTTAAAAGGCCAGGATAGATTTAAATTACAAAATATTCACAGTTATAAAGTACTGCTATATTTTGATTTCATTCTGCATCTTGATTTTGATTTTTTTTGCAAAATCTATTTCTAATGACCTTTTTAAAGTGTTAACTAAAATGAATTTTAAAGAACCGCAAAGGGAGTAAATATTTGCTTGAAATTTAGGAATACGACGGGAAAATATGCGAGGTTTAATTAGCAGTAATAGCTCACGCTTAAACTGACTCAACGAGCGTCAATTAGCGGTGAAATAGCCAATACTCCAATATGAAAGAAAATGCGAGAGGGCGGGAAGTCAGTGGAGAACGTAATGGACTTAACGCTCGCCTGGCCTCGCCGATGAAAAAATCCAAACAATTCGGGCCTGCGAGTGCGCTCCGTGGCGATGATTGCTCGGGTTAATCGGTTTCGATTGCTGGGATGACGCAGCCCGTCCCGACATCCGCGACGATAAGGATCGCGCGTCTCCTCCGACATAACTCTCCCTCCCCCGTGCGGTCATTGCGCGCCGGTCGCGTAATTCGCCTCGGAAATTTATATTTGCGACCGGATGTACCGTCGCTACTTTCGTGCCCACTCCTGGCCTCGTTGGAATCGGGCCGGACCGGAGCGGCCGCGATGACGAGAGACTTATGCGCCGCGAGGAGGCAAGATAAAGACGGAGAGGGGCCCCCGGCCGGCCAGTCTCATTTCGTCCGCTAAATTCAATAAACCTCTCCGAGGCCGGCCCCGATGCAGCTGCACGGCCGATGACTGCCGCCGCGCTCCTCCTCCGCGTTTTTTTTTGCCTCATTAAGGAGAGGCTCGCACTCCGCGGGGAATAATAGATTTTCAGGGAAGCGACTGCCCGCCGCCCGGAGATTTATGAAGACGATCCAATTTATCGGCGAGATCGCGTCGCAAAAAAGGGCCGCGGTAAAAAATGGCGGGGCACCCGCTCGATTTTCGCCGGGCGCGCGCAGCTGACGTTTTATTATCCACGCGCCTCCGCTCGATCGGGGGGCTCCGCCGGCTCCGGGCAGATTTGTTCGGTGTCAGTTGCCTGCCGCGAGAGGAGCACTCTCGAACGCGCTGGAAAAATGCAGTCGCGTTGTCGCATCCACGATCCGGCCTGGTATCGACAGTCCCTCGCGCCCTCCGCGAGCGCGCGCTTCGCCTCCTCCCCCGCCCCCTTTGGCCGTTGCTCTTTGTACGGGCGCGCTCGCCTCGTTATTCGCGCAGCCAGCGCGCTTCGGCCGGGCACACGCGCGCGTACCGCTGCAACTGACGTGCGCGCCAGCCGAAACAATAACTTTACTCCTCTTTTTCTCCGCGCGACAACAGCCCGGCCCCGCGATGTATTCGACTCCTCTTTCCTTGCATGCACGCCGCGCTATCCGGCCGACGAACCGTAAGCGACTCTGCATTTTCGACCTTTTCGCGGATCAAAACTTCGAGCTCTAGCTGAAACGCACGCCACGACCTTCTTTTGCTTTTTCATAGAGAAAGCTTTGTATAGCTAGAAATAAATGTTTTCAGTTTCTAATGTAGAAATATGAATTTAAGCTCAGTGTCAAAAAAAGATCTTTTTAAAAATTGTCTACATGTATGGAGCTGCATATCTATGCTGTGTCCCAAACTAAAATTTTAAACTTTCAAAAATATTCAGAGAAAAATTCTCAGAATATAAAAGACTCTAACGTCTGTTTACTTAATCAATTTTGTTTTTTCGACTCTAACGGATCATAGCAGAGATCATAAATGTTACCCCTTTATGACAATACAAGGGGTAACATTTATGATCGTCTGCTATGATCTGTTAGAGTCGAAAAAATAAAATTTTAAACATTGTAAACGGAAATTTTCCATGAAATTTTCGTTTGAGGCGCCTTTTACGTTGATTTTCAGGAGAAAGCCATACATAGATACTACCCACGTTTTTTTATTTGTTTTTGTTGATTTCCATTCTTGATTTTGTGTGTTACATTATACTCGTTACATTGATAGGAGGGAAAATCGAGAGGCTTGATAAATCGAAGAGATTGTGGCGGTAGGGCCGTTAATTGGCGGGGGGTTAATTCGAAAGAAGCCATTGGCAGGCCCTGGGGATTAGGCATTGAAGCGCGGGGGAGGTGAAGGG
>JAXIUT010000009.1:11695216-11722937 GCA_035586675.1 Eurytoma californica | reverse complement strand
TTGGCGGGGGGTTAATTCGAAAGAAGCCATTGGCAGGCCCTGGGGATTAGGCATTGAAGCGCGGGGGAGGTGAAGGGCGGAGTGAAAATCTTCGCCCGGAGGGAAAATGCGCGGAACGAGTCCTCGAGGCGCGGCAATCGCATGGCTCGTCGACCACCCGCGCCGCCCTCCTCCCGTCGCATTTTCATATTTCACTTCAATTTCCACTTGAGCCGGTGAACATCGAGCGGGCAGCGCTGCGAAAGGTCGGATACTCATGCGGAATTCATAGAGTCGGGCAATGGTGAACGGCGCGCTCGCGGAATTTACATCTGCGCGGCGCCAAAAGGGTGAGGGGAGCGCGGGCGCGCGAACGGCCAGTGATGAGGCTCCGGTCAAGCGTCCGGGGAATATTGCGGCGATGCCCAAATTATTTAGTAGTAATTACGGGAGACGTTTAATGATGCCCCGCGCGAAAAGCTCTGTTTTCTACCGCGGAACTCGTGCTCGGAGTGCCCTTCACAAATCAAAGAAGCAATTTTTGAATAAAAGCTATTTGAAATGCGCGTTGAGTATTTAGATAAAAACAACTGCAAAAAGAGAAAGAAGAGACATAATATACTCTACACCTATTTTAATCTAGATATTCAACTTTAAGATTTCGGGTCTGCATTTAATTAGAAGAGACTTATTTATCTATAAAATTGCTGAATTTTGGATATCATAGAATATTGAGTTACCGAGTGCTGCTGTGCAAGTCAAAATGTGCAATGATTAGTAAAATTGAAATAGCTGTTCATAAGTGTTATAATAACATTACGGAAGATAAAAATACCGCAGCCAGAATTGCATTCAAAATATAGCGAAGTCATCGGCGATTATTTCCGCGGCAACATCATGCTCACTCTAGCCCCGCCGAGCCCGTGATAATGGGCTCGTCTATCAAAGCGGGACCGGCGCATGAAGCGGTTCCGCGGCGATAACATCGGTTTTCGAACAGCGAAAGAGAGGAAGAGCGCGGCCTCGCGTCGCGGCACTTATAATGCAAATTAGCGAGGCGGCGACACTCAAGTGGCCGCGCGACGACAGAGTAATGTAACCAACGAATAAATAGCAACAACTGGTAAATGGCGAGTGCTCGCGCGCGCGATATTGTCAAACGCGGTTCCCCCCTGAAATCTCATAAAGCAGCGTGGGCGTGACTCGCGGCCCGTTATGCTTCTGATGGAAATATTGACTATTACGCGCGACCGGGAATACGCTGTATCATTGAATTGCCCCCCATAAATATGCCCGATGGACCCGCGGCCGGGAGTCCGATACTGGCCCGGCGCGCTTCACACTTTTGATTTATTCTCGGCGCGGCGCGCCGAAAACTCGCCGCGATGACTCCATTGGATTGCGCTGAAAACAAGCAGTTTGCCCGATGACGAATTGGCCCTCTTCTCGCCCGGGCCCGACTGTCATCAAGCGAGTACTTCTGCCCTCCTGTACTTTTCCGCGCGTGCAAATATCTCGCTTGATAAATTCAATTAAAATTAATATTCACGAGTGCGCGCGCACTGGATGGCATCTATTGAAGTGACAAATTCGCGGTCGTTAATTTTTGCGTCGGTGAAGTGCGAAGCTCGTCTCATTGACGTGTGCATCGCATCGCGCCCGCCCGCCTTATTTGCAACGTATTCGCGATTTCGCTCGCTCGATTGCGCCGTTAATTCATCCGCGACGAGAGGCGGCGGCGTCTGCGGCACGAATGATTTGTTCAATTCCGCGGCTGAATTAATAAACAGTGAGGATAAAGAGGCCGTATAGAAAATAAAAGAGGGGCGGAGCGGGGGGGAAAGGTCGGCTCGCGTCGCGACGCATCGCGGCTCTGACTAATGACGTATTTACCGGCGCGGAGTCGCGGGAATCAAGTCGAGTACACACCGGTTCATTAAAATTTACCTTATAAGCCGGCGAACGGGTTGCGCGACGTTGACGCATTCAAGCGCGGACATAATGAAGCTCCACTTGAATGGCTCGCTCGCGCGCGCTCCTCACTCTCAATCTCTGCCTCCCTCTCTCGGCCTTTCTTTCGAGGTCGGTTTTCCAATAACGACCGATTGCGCCCGCTCGCCTGCGAAACGAGAGCGCTCAGGCACGCTTCAACTGCACATATAAAGTCGTTATCGTCGCTCTTCCACGCCTCTCCCCCCGCCCGCCCGCTCGTGCCTCTTTTTTGCCTCTTCCGTTAACGCGCTTTATGCCTTCGCATTATCGCCGGCTATAAAATTGCCGAGAGCAAATAAAGAGGCGCCGATCAATTTTTCATTTGACATCCATTAAACTCCTCCTCCATGCTATTACCGTCCTTCCTGCCAATAAGTAATCGCTCACCCGATTAGTTCGAACGAATAATAAAATCTTACGTAAATTTTATTTTTTTTTATATTAAAGGTTTTCCCTGCATTATGGCTTATTACGAGTTCAATTGTACTCTTGATCTCATTGTTACGTTGCACTTGCGTGAATGAATAAATATAAATTAAAGCGTAAATCTAAAGTGTAAACGTGTTAATAAAGGGGCTAGAGCGATGTTTAAAAGATGACCTCGTCTCGATGCTGGCAGTTATTAATAGTGAAGCAATTGCGTAGGTGGGTAGTACGCGGCGTGAGCTATCCTCGTGCATCGATAGCCATCCGATTGGCCATAAATCATCGTGAGCGCGGCTGACGATCGCACGGATATTGATGCGATTATCAATAATTTCCTGCTGGTTGAGGCTCCGATAATACCGGCCGCCACCGAGCCGCCGTACGCGTGATTGCATCAAGCGGCCGGGTCACGCCGATGAACGCGCGAACCTATAAGCCCGACGCTTCCCATATTTCGACCACTTTAAAATTTCAGCTCGCACCGTCGACTCGCCTTTTTCGCTCGACTCGTTGTTTATCATCGCCGTCCAAATTAATTTACGTTGCCGCGCTAAATTAGGCAACGATTTGTCTTTTTTTCGCGAAAACAAAAAAAAAAAAAAAAACGCACAGCGACGAAGTGTCTTTGTTTATCAGAAAACAAAGATGAAAAACGAGGAGAACAATGCTAATGTGCCGGAAAAAAGCTTAACGATTAATCCAGGGCATTTAATTTTTGGCAAATCGTAGCGGGAAGCGAGCGCGAAATGCGAATTGCGGCGATGCCGCAGCGGGGGCGACGGGGGAGGATGCTTGATGCGAGTAGTGGCAAAATTTATACCGGATGCCAGCCACCTAATAACGTTATTGCTCTGTATAAACTGTGCGTGCGCGCGGCGCTCGCGAGATAAAGAGCCAGTAGCGAGTGCGGCCGCGAGAGAGAAAGAGAGCGAGCCGGCGGGCGGAGGCACATTAAAAGCGCGAGTATAAATAATACCGGCGGTCATTTCCGATGCCGTATTTAGTTTATTAGCGGCCGAGTCGGCCGGATTTTTCGGCTCGTCCCTCGCGCGGCCCGCCGAATTACAGGATACTGTTTAGTGCGAATCGAGCGGCCGCAAAAGCGTGGGAGAGGCACGAGAGAGAGAGAGACTCTCCGGACGACATATCCCGGAAGCGAGTGCTTTATGGGGGCGATGAAAATCGCCGCTCGACGCGCCGCTACTTCTGTGAATTCGAGCCGATTTCTCTATCTCTATTATTACACAACCGCCCATCTGGAATTTTTAATGAAGCCACCATTTTCCCAATTAGATGCGCAGAAATAGAAACGACTCGTCGGTTTTGTACACGTGTTTTTCTTAGTCTCTTTCACGTGTCGCGCTCGTAAAAAATATTTATTTGAAGGGTCCCCGCGACGGCTCCTTTCGATGATGGCGTAATCGAGGAAATAAAGCAGAAGGCCAGATATGGGCCGATCATGTTTGTGCGGGCGCGTTCAACGAGCGAGTGTCACGTCTGCCTTTGACGTCTTGTAAACGGAAGCTAGGCGAGGTCCTCGCATCCAGATCAGGAGTCGTGTAAACACGTCCCAGAAGATGCAGCGCCACTAGAGAAATATCAAGTGGTAGACGCTTAGTTCCCTAAGTAATCATTCGAATACTTTGCCGATTGCTTTGAAAGCACTCGGTCGGCTCAACCGCCACGCTCCGTAAACATCGCCCCGTCATAACCGTCAATTTATTTATTCAATTCGACAGTCCGCGGAAGAAGTAATTTTTCGCTCAGACCGTTATTTAAAACGGAAGAAAATGCTAATGAGAAAATTGAATGGGAGAAATATGAATTTGGTAGATACTTATACGCAATTGGAAAGGTAAACAAAGCGCGCATTGTCGCGAGGCTCATTCGTCGGGGGGCGTCGGTGTGGCAACGGTAGCAACAGGCCATGGAAAATTTTAATTAACATTCGTTGCCGAAGCGAGAGGTGCTCGGGCTCGCGAAGCAGGTAGGCAGCAAAGTAGCGGAGTAACGATTTTGCAATAGAGTCGTCAGGCCGAATGAGCGCCGCCGCGCCCGGAGGGGGAGTTAGAGCGGATCTTGGCCTCGGAAACAATGCGACCTCTCGGCCTCACTCCCTCTCCCGCTCCCGCCCGTCGACGTGTCGGCAGATACAATAGTAGTCAATAATGCGTGTGATTTGTGCAATAGGCGCCTATTGCACGCGCAGCCGGCGCCGAGCGCCATATTCGACGCCGTGAAATCGTTCCGCCTCGGAACACGCGGCACATGTGGCGCCTCTCCTCTCTATTTGTGTCTCTCCGTGTATTCGCTGTCGTCCTCGTTATTATTGCCTTCGCTGTCTCCCGATACTTGCACCCGCCGCGTCAATTTTCTAATTACCGCTGCAGAATGCACCCCGTGCCGTGCACTTTTATTCCTCTCCCTGCGCCCCGTCCCTCAACGCACCCAGTCAAATTTATTTCTTCTCCCCATTTTTTTCAAAATTATTCGCTTGACTATTTTTTTGTTGAAGCGAAGTACAAAAAGAAAAAAAAAAAAAAAAAATCTGCTCTATGCAAAATTTCAACGTGACTTCAAGTGATATCTGATTAAATAGCATCGCATTGAATAAATCTCGCAACAAAGCTGAAAAAACTGCGACGTTTTGAAAAAGTTATTTATCGCTGCGTAACATGCTAGGTAAAGTCTTAAAAGCTGCAATATCTCATCTGTTTACGGGAGGGGGAGAATTTGAATAAAAAAAGGTGCATAGAATAGAGGTGCAGGCTGGCGATATCGAAGCGAGGAGCGGGAGGGGGGAAAGGGGCGATTGCCGCAGTGCAGCGTGCAGTTCGACAATGACGCAACTCGCCGAGTCCGGGGTATCGACGGTGCATGGAAGGGCGCGCATGCGGTGCATCGGCTATAGCCAGTTGCATTTGGCGGAGGCGCGTGGATGTGCGAGCCATTTCGCGTCTCGCTCGCACGTTGCCGGGCTTCGCCGGCGGTGGGAGAGGGGGGGGGGGGGGAGCAGCACGGGGGATAGGGGATACATATAATTACCGGAGAGCGTGCTCCATTTCACACATCGCGCGCCGTGTGATCGCGTCACACGCCCGACGCCTTCTCATCGCTCGCTGCGTGCGCGCAGCACCAAGCAATTCTCCGCTCGGCTTGCACCATCGATTCCGCAGACCAGTCCAACAGCTGACTGCCGTTAATCGTCCCGGTGCCCAAACGTTTCGCCCTGCACTTCGATCTTTAGCTTCAATTTTAATCGAAAGCCGCCGGTTCAATCATTTCATTTAAATTCTCTGCAGAGTTTTTTATGCAGGTGCTTCAGTTTTTTAATATTCTGCAGATGCAAGAGCGACAAAATTCGAGTTAATTTACACTCGAATTAATCGAATCTCTCTATTATTATTTGATCTTTAGAAAATATATATTGAAATCAAATTTTGGTGCATTATTTTAATTCTGATCTTTCAAACTACATGGCAGATATTGCAATATCCTAATTTTAATTTTACGATTATGTAGACCCCATAAGCATTATGTAATAAAAATAAAAATTAATCTTTGAAGATTAAATTTATCATTTTGTATTGGACGATCGTAGCTAGAATTTCGTGTTTTAAGTATATAAAAAGCGAATAAGGCAATGAGAATAAATTGGCAAAAGGTGTAGAAAGGGTGGTGGGATTATGATAAAGCGCGTATCCGAGCGTGGTGAATTGAATCGATGGTGACGGAGGAAGGGTGGAGAGGGGGGCGAGGGTGGCAAATAGCGGATGGCAGGTTCGACGGGCACGTATCAGTGCGGAGCAATTGAACGGCGAATGATTCAATTTGTCAGACCAATGAGTTTGTCAGGTGGCACTCGACGCCGCTGCTACGCGCCGTTATACATGACGCCAGCGCGCCGCGCCGGCCGACTCGAGCGCGAGCTCTCGAATCCGATTTGATTTAATATCGCCCGTGTGGCTGCGCATTACACACTAGAAGTATCGCAAATCTCGCGCTCTCGCGCCCAGCAATATACCCGATTACGCGATATCATTTTACAACGCGATTCTCGCGTGTCCCCCCCAGCCCGCCGCGCTCTTTACCCGCGCCGAATATTTATCGCCAAATTATCCCGAATATAGTGTATAAACTGTCGAATCGCGCGCTAATATTTTTACGCCCGGATGATTTTTACGTCGCGATAAATAAACAAATAAATTTAGTTTGAAGCGCGCCCCCGGGGGCCAGATTGCCGGGCGATAAAGTGGGCACGGTCCGGCGCTCGCGAACGCAAATGCGGCGAGACCGCAGGAAAAATCCTCGACCGATTTAACGGAAGCTCTTGGGCGCGTCCTTGCCGTTTTCGCGTAGGAGTGCGCCGGGGGGAGAAAAATATTTCAGAGGAGGGATTAAGAGGACATAAGCTTCGGAAAAAGGTGGCGTAAGGCGGGTCGCCAACTCCGCGCAGAGAAAGAGGAAGAGCAGTCTGCCCCCGGAATAAATTCTAATGTGGCGGGCATTATAATTGCACGCTTTATATACACGCGCGCTGCGCTGCCGTATAAGAGAAACTATACGGGTGCGTCGCGCGTTTCTATAGCGGGGAGGGGTGGCCAAGGGGCCGCGAGGCAAATTAGCGGCGATCATTATTTATGTTTTACCGAGGAAAAGGGGTTAAAACGGAGACCAGCGACGCTATTTCTCACGCTCCTCCGAACGCATTCGTTAAAGACAAAGGGTAGTTAGGAGCTTTTAAGGCTTGACCCATCCCCCGCGCATTTCGAATTATATATCTCCAAATATAGCCGTAATACGAAAAATTGATCGTGAAATAATGAAAGAAAACTAAATATTTATTGAAATCAATTTTAACATTTTTTTTTAACGTGCCTCTCTTTTTATTTCAAGTAAGCACAGCTCGTTGATTCGAGGGTATCGGAGTTTGCTTTTTTCATATTTCCAACCGTCGGGACGTGCAGCCGTCAGGTAAGTTTATCAGGCAGTGGCCTGTAATGTGTCCGGGTGTGTATGCATTTTTAATATAAGAGGAGCGTAAATTCACGGGATGCCATGACATGTATATGCTCGCACCGTCTGGATTTTATAACACGGTTTATGGTGTAATGCAAACAGAGCAGTTCTGATAAGTAGCTATCGCGGCGCTGGTTTAAACACATTTTTTACCTCGAATCCTCCACTGACATTCTACGAGCATAAGTGCAGCTGATAAGCAACAAGTGAGCATTCATTCGAAAGGTTTCGGCGCTGACGGATTTTATTTTATTAATTTACTACCTCGGGATAAAAAAGTTTACAATATTTCATAATTAGTTTCTATCTCCTGCAGCTTCAACGATACTTGTTTTTCTTTTTTTATACTAAATCATAATTTAGTTCGAATGGTGCTTAATTTACTCATCATGAGTTATTTAAAAATGTCCGCATCTTTTGCGCGGTATTAATGTGATAAGTTCGTAAGAGCCAATTTTGATGAGATTTCATTGTGCAAGAAAAGGCAAAGAGCGATGGACGTCAGCTTCCGAAGACCGTATATCAAGTAAATAGCCGATGAAGTCTCCTTATGGCCGGCAAATATAATAAAGTCGAGCTCCATATTTCGGTACTTATGGCGCTGGACCGGCGAACCCTAAGAAAAACAACGAAGCGAACGGGAGTGGGCAGGGAGCAAGAATAGGGAGATTCTCATGCTTATTGTCATATTTTCTGATTTTCCGCCAATAAAGACCATTACTATTTATCAGGCTAATGCCTGCTCATGACCACCATTAACAACAATCTATACGATACCGAAGCATTAGCGCATTCGTAAATACTATTATACAAACTCGCATTATCGTTATTGCCCAGATTTCTCTCAGATTCTAATATCTATTGCTGCGTAATTTGGTAATTTAAGCATTTGCAACGTATTAAGTTTCGGTTGTATACAACAAATAGTAGCCGAAACTATGTATTTTTTTTAAAAGAAAACTCGTAATTCTGCGATAGGTCCTGAGCAGAGAAAGAAATACTTTCATATCGTGCAATTCTTTGCTTTACTACGGCAGTCTTATCTCTAAGATATAGAAAAAGCCAGAAGAAAATGCATTTAGGTGAAGTAGGAGTTTTAGCGTGGAAATACATAGTATAAAGCGAAGAAGGGAGTAGACCATATAAGAGTGGGAGTACATTGGCGAGAGAAGAGCCAAGATTTCGCCACAGCGTGGTGTAATATAAACGTCGTAAAATAGGAAGCAGGTGAATCATATAATTCGGGGGGCCAGCTCCCAAGTAATTCTCACCCCCTCCCCTCTCGTTCTTTTCTTCTACTCTCCGAAAGGTACTTCTGTTTGTCTTTTTCTCCCTCGCATTACCGCAGCCCTCAAGCGCGCATCGCCACAGCCAGGCTCGCACGTGCTGCTCATATCACGGAAAGTATCAAGAAGAAAGAGGAGCCTCCGGTGATACATGAACGACTGGGCCGAGATTCTATTTTATTCGAAACAGATGTTTCTGCTTTTATAGAGCCATGTTTCGATTATTAGCTTTGCGTGCTCCCGCAGTCTTAGTCTTTTCTTCGACGTACAAATAATTCTCGCGGAAGTAGTAGTTTCATTCAGCTGACGTGGGTGCGATATTATTTATTAACCGAGAGCACCAGAATATCATCCGAAAATATTTGTAGCCTTGAGTTTTATGAAAAACAAAAATTAATGCGAACGGAGCTCGACGTTTGTTGATTTTTTTGTAAGCCAACGCCTCATCAGCGAGACGAGCGTTGTTTAAAAAAGCTATCGGGCTGAACAAACAATAAAGGGAAAAGATGAAGACGCGAGAGGTGAGGGCCGCGATAAATCTAAGAAAAAAAGTGGGGAAAAGAGGTAGAGGTAACTCTTTCCGCTTTCAATCGTTGATACTTTTACGATCGGCTGGCTGGGAATCGGCGCCGCTGGTCCAGAGCGGCGTCGCGCGCTTTCGGTCCGTTTCCCTTTCGCCGGGCGCAGATAAGGCCGACTGTAAAAAGTTTCCGCGCAACGAGATTCCGGTTAGCGCGAGTGCAAGGCTCGACGAGCAGGTATCCTTCGTTAAACACAACGGGCCTGCTTGTTCGAGATTTTATTTGCCGAGGCCCGGCTTATCGCCCCGGCGGGCGCGGGCGAACAGGTTGCCTCGTTCCTCTCGCCTTTCTATCGAACGTCCGCTGCGGGCGCGCGCGAAGATAGCCGAAATAAGCCGGCGCTGCCTGAAATGCACACTTGCCGCGCAAATATTAAAAGCAGCAGGGCGTCGCGGGCGCGCGATAGCGGCCCCGCTTATATTTCGTGGGGGCCACCTCGTTCGCTTCTTCACCGCGATAGAATCTTGGGCCGGGGCACTTTTGCTCCATAAACTTTTACAGTCGACGAATCGTCGAATTTTATTACTCCGCGGACCGCGCGCCTCTTTTTCTCGCTCTAGCCGGGCTCTCTCGCTCCCGCGCATCCCGCTAGCGTTATATCTGTATTACTCTTAGAAAACGAGTTTTCAAATACCGCGCGTTTTCTCATTTCCGCTCGGAAAAATCTTTCAATTTTCCTAGAATAATCATAAAAAAGCGTTTCGCGGATAAGGAGATTGAAGGGTTTCGAGATTGAAAAACGTAACTGTCCTCCCAACGACTTTTGCAATTTTTCAAAAGGAATTCCTTTAAACTTAACGTCTTACTTAAATTCCCTCATGTTTTTTCATTGAAATTGTTAATAGGATTTTTCCTCGAATTTTAAAGAAAAAAAAAAGAAAAAGAAATAATAATTTCACCTGGCAGCGAGTTTCTAATTATAGCGTTAATTTTTCCCTTTATTTCACATGCGCCATCTGGGCAACCCTTTGAAAAGTTCCGCCCCGGAGGAAGGAAGGGGGAGGAGGGAAATAATTTCGTTTGATAGAAAGTGTCTCGGAAGTGGATATACAATGGTGTACGAGAAGCTTGTAGGCGAAGACAGTGGCAATGCTTCCGGCGAAGTATTAGCGTGAGACGAAGTGTCCGAACGTCGCCGGTCGCACTAAAAACGCGGCCGCGCACGCGACTCGTGCATTAGACCCGGGGGCCGGAACAAAATTCAAAAGTCTCGGCGGTCGGAGGGGCCCCGCGGCGGAACGAGAGTTCGGCGATCCATACCTCTCTCTCTTTCCACCTTCTAAGCGGCCATTAGCCCACGTCCGCGAAATTATTTGCCACAGAGGGACAATGGGGATGGACGAGCATATGCCGTATGCCGCGCACGCGAGAAAGCAAGCGTTGAGCAAACAAGTTAGCCACTGCGATCCTCTCGGCAGTTCTCTCTCCGTCTCCCTCCCTCGGCCGCGACCCTCTCTCCGCCTAGTCCCGCAGTCGACGATGCTCTCTTGATTTTGCCCAGAGTGGCAGCCTCATAATTGTTACAACATAACCTGCAGATAATCGCGTATACCAAAGTTTCGGGGACGTTTCGTAACAGTTAGTAGACAGTCGCCAGTGAGAGAGAGAGAGAGAGAGGGGAGGCAAAAGAGAGCGAGAGACGGGTATTTAGCCCCTATTGTCGTGCATGTGCGGAGAGCTCGCGCACGCCACGCTCTGCTCTATCCTTTGGACGCATAACTGAGGCCTCCTGACCTACAGGTCCCTTTGTATACACATAGCCGTAACTATGCGAGTCGAGCTACTTGACGCACTGCGAATCGAGCTACTCCCCGTTGAACGTACTTACACTTTTCTTCGCTAACTCAACTCAAGATGCACTAGCTGCCTTAATAGTTCCATTTGCAAACACAGTTTAATTAATTTTCAGAGTACAACTTGCACTAATCAAATGCGAATCATTTTAGTGAACTGTCGTGAGTTAATTTAATGCTGATTTTTTTTTGAAGGGCTTCTTGCTCGAAATTGCACGGATTATTCGGCTCATTATAAAGCTACTTTGAAATGCTGCGACGAGGTGTGTGTTTCGCACATAGACAAGGGCTAGGAATAATTGCTCGACAAGAAAAAGTCAGAGAGCGAGAGAGGGAAAGAGAGAAAGAAGGCGGGCGGTGAGGGTAGGTGCAGACGTGTGCGCGCGCCATGCAAGAGAGCGAGCGCATGAATTAACGCTTGTTTCCAAAAGCCCTAACATGCCCGCGACAATTCTTGAGTGCTGTCTGCTGCAGAGTCGAGAGAACGCCAGTGCACTCTCCCTCTCTCTCTCTTTCCAGTCGACGCTACTCCCCCGCATCCTGCGCGCCCTATCTCCTCGCGTTCAACGAGTGCTCACGCACGTACACAACAGCGAGTCAACCCTTTCCATCGCGTAACTACCTCTCGCCGCTCTCTTTCCCCGGCTCGTCCTCTCTCGCTCTCTCCCGGCGCGGTAAGCAAGCACGTTAAACGCTGCTAATGTTAACGTAAATAGATTATAACACTCTGTTAAACAAGCAGGCCTCAACTCTCGGCTCGCGAACGTATTACTCACGGATCGCGTGACGCGTTCCCCTGTCCTGCCAACCGCCGTGGCTTTTGGTTATCGTCCTCCTACCCCTCTCTCTCGCGCGCGCGCGCTCTCTCTCTACTCTGTCTCCGCGTCGACGACGACGTACCCGCTCCCGCTTCCGGACCCCCGGCTGAGCGAGCTCCCGACCTCCGGGGCGACTGGACGCGATGGAGCCTCCTGCAGCGGCCGGAACTGCGTGTTTACGCCGCTGAAAATTCATCGCGGCTACTCCTCTTCGCTCCCACTTTTTATCCCATTTTCGGCCGGCGCGCTTATCGTCCAAATCCACGACTTGCATATTTGCTCGGGTAATATATAGCGTGTGCCGGCTAATGGCCCCGCAAAAATCCACAAAAGCCGTAGGAGATCCTTTGAAAGGGCCCCGGGCGCTGAAAGGAGCGCGCGCGTGAGAGGTTTCCTGGGCGGCAAAATCACAGATGCGTTTTAGATCCGGTTCTTCGAAGATGATCGACAGCACTTACCACCACTTCCTCCCTACGGAAGCTTCGCTATTGCCAGCCCCCGGCATTCTCACGAGCGAAGACACTGGAGTTTTGATATTTTAAATACACCTGCGTACATATGTGACCCGCGTGCCGGTGTCTCGTTATTGTCCTCCGATGCGCCCGGCTCTCTCTCTCGGTCAAACCAAACCTCAATTGAGACATACTCGCGGGACCCCACCCTCCAAGCCGCAAGCTTTAAGTCTATGATTTGCTCAAGCATTTATTCATTCTCGCTTTCTTTGCCTTCCCCGGGATTACCAAGTTCCGCTGCCGCGAAAAGTCCGGGGCCGGCCATTATTTGCTTTGGAAACCGCACTTATATCCGTCGGCGCATAACTCACCTTGATTTGCTCCAATTTCGTCGCCCGGCTATTGAGATGACTCACGTATATCTGTTTCTCGCCCACGCCATATCGCCAATCCCTAATCCCGCTTTTCTTAGATTCCCCATCGGATGCATTTTGGCGCTTCGGGGGGAGATACTTTCCACCGCGGCGTTATGGCCGGCTATAGAGGAGGAGAAGTAGAAAAGCTTGACGTACGTCGATTCGGAGCGGAGATCGAAGAGGCGCCGGGGGCTATATACGGTCATTCGGAAAGGACAATGCCGGGCCGCGCGGCTAATGCATTTTTACGGGGGGCTAAAATCATTTATAAAGCTATAAATGCCGGCTTATTGGCCGCTGGGGTCGAGCGCGCTTCCTTTTCTCTTACGGACCAATAAAACTTGCCTCTCCTCTATGGCCGGACACGACCAGTCACTCTCGCTCTACCTTCTTTTATCTCTTATTTACAACTCTTTTATTCGCCGATTCCATCTCAATCACATCTGTCCGCAGTCCAGCCGCAGAGTCTCGCCTATATTCGCGACGCGTAAACCCAACGGCCTCGGGGCTCGTTAAGCCCGTGTACTTTTCTCGCGCTATGAAGAAAAAAGCAAGGAAAGAGGGTCCGGGGTGTTAAAGCTTAAAATAAAGAATTCGCTTTATCGGGAGAGACGTCGGCAACGTCGGGGTGAATTGACGGTTGATAATTGGCGGCGGCTGCATCGGAACAGGAACGCGGCAGCGTTTATACGCGCTCCTCCTCCCGCGATTCGCAGTAACTATTAGCGCCCGCAGCGATATTGCCGGCGCAATATTCAAATCCATGCCACGATGGAAGTCATGTCTGCTTCGTATAGATTGCTCAGCCCCGGGCGGCGCTATAGCCTCGCTATTCCTCGCTAGCTTCGCATTCTCCGGCTCGTCCCGAGCAGCTCCCGGGCTCTGTGTACGTACGCCAGTCGCGAATCACAATAATTCCGATATTGCCTCCTCTTCCCGTTGATCATCTCGCTAAGTACGAATGGGACACGCTGACGAGATGGGCCGCGACTCGAGCTCTGTGTCTCTACCTCCCCGCCGCATTCACGCAGCGAAGCAAGCGACCTTACCCGTCCCATCGAGTATTTATACTGATTTAACGACGATTCTTTTCTCCCTTTATCTCTCCTGCTTTGTTGCTCGCTTTTTATGTCCTCTTGTCCCCCGACTCTCTTTGTCTTTTCCGCGCTCGCTCTTCATTATCTTTTCAGCGCAGCCGAGCGTTCAATGCGCCCAGGTCTGTAACGAAGGATCCCGCGTTATCGCGATTCAGGTGACGCTCCAAACTAAAAATTACCGCTTTATCAATAGAAGCGAGAGGTGCATTATATTTCGCTATCTCGCCCTTAGCCGAGCGGTCGGTTTGGCTTTTTATTATACTTCGCTTTATGTCGGCTTGCTCGATATAAGCTGCGAGCGCGCGCCGATATCCGATGGCGAACGTCGCTCAGGCAAAAGGAGCAGCGGGACAGAAAGCGAGTTTTTAATTTGGCGCGTGTCACGTGACAACGAGCGGAGCAGGAGAAAAGAAGCGAGCAGCGGCGGATACCGCAGCGGCAGCCGCGGACGGGTTGCAAGGGGGCACATCGCCGAGTCCGCATTGGTGCGCTAACACAGCCGAGCAGATGAATCTTCGTAGCGTTCATTGTCTGCGTTTCAATGGATATGCGCTCGCTCGCTCCTCGCATTTTTACTCCTTTTTCGCCCAAGAATTCCTCTCCGCTCGGTCTTTTTTTTTTATATTTTTTGCCCTTTTTATCTCTCGGAACGGCTGTTTTCGGCGACAAATATTATTGTGTCGAACAATGATCGCCCTCAATGCCCGTAGCTGCTAGGCCCGAGCAATGAGCCGGCGCCGCAGCCGCAGCATAGCCCCGGTAGACTTCCCGACGCTTGTAATCTTCGACATTGTCTACCGAAAGTTGCCCCGGGCCATATTGGAACTGCTAACGTCGAACCGACTCCAATGGGGCATGACTACGCCGCGCGCTCTATACCCGGAAAAAAGGACATTTCAGTTACCGCCTCGACGCTATTGAATCTTGAAAAGGACTGGCTGTGAATGACAAGTGATTAAAATATTTCACCGCGAAAATACGGCCCTCCACCTTTTTTTTTGTTATATTTAACATTTTAATCTTCTTTATTAGAATTAATTGATGCGGGGGTGTATTGTTTGAAAAATCGAATCTAGATATTTATAGGAATTTCAGGAAAACCGTGTCATACTAAATTAAAAAATAGGTTGACCTATTTAAAATACAGAAGTTGACAGTTGAAACGGTCTTGAAAATGAAGTATTTAAGGTTACTGACCTTTGGGTTACTGATCAAGTGGTCCTGGACCTCAATTTCATTCTCAGGGTCAAAAATAGACGGCGCATTTAAAATTCTGAAGTCGTTTTACAATTGATCTTCAGGGTCATGGTCAAGGTCAAATCCAAGGTTAGCAACCCCTTCCCTTCAATGAATTAAAAGTCTAATTCAGATAATTTATTAATTAAACGCTGCTCTGACAGTCAATATATTTTACATTATAGGCAAACCATTTAACTAAAACTGGCCTACAGCCTTAGTTTTTGAAAAATTTAAAAAAAAAAACAAATAATTAATTAGGATTAGTTTTTATTTTATCATCTTAATGATCGAAATAAAAGAGTACAGGGGGCACCCGGGTTTGAACCGGGGACCTCTCGATCTGCAGTCGAATGCTCTACCACTGAGCTATACCCCCACAGTTACATATACATTGTTTCCTTATCTACTCAACTTATTGTTCAGTATTAGACACTTGTTATAATAGCAATGTCGTATTTATAGGTATTATGTAATTATCAAGAGGAAAAAGTCGTATCAATTTTATCTAATCGTGAACGTTATTCAATTAACAGATTAGAAGACGGTAAATCTTGTGCGTCGCTCATAAAAATTTAAACGAATTTTACACATGAAGAAAGTAAGACATTTTTCAGAATAATCGCGGTTATCTCGTTAATGGCGAAAATGAAGGAAGGGATTTTCGAGGAGGGAGCCGAGAGGAATAATGGAAGTGAACAGTCCTGCGGTTTCATCTGCCGAAGGGCGATCACTCTTCGTATGAATCGTTATGAACGAGAAGAATTATCGAGATGGGAGATTGCTCCGGTATCAAGATCCGATGAATGGCGCTTGAATTCATCTTGCGATTGTCTTGCCGGGGGCGACGATGGCTATAGTACTTCATATTGAAGCATCCTCAGTTTTTTCTACATCTATAACTGCTAAATTTAATTAGCGTTGTGAACGACAGAATGCAAATCAAAAAATTCAAACAAATAATTGGAATATTTTTTCGACAATTGAAAGAAGCCTCTAACATTGAAAATTCTTTCTTTTTTTATATTTCCTCATATTGAAAATTAAAAATATGTGATATAAAAATATTAGTAGATTCAAGATAAGTTGCGAGTAATAGAGATTCAACAAAAAATAAGTTTGTCAGGCTGTCAGTTGAGATTCCACGAATCTGCCAGTCAAGAGGGAACGTAGAAGTGGGCTGGCTCGATTCGGCAGCCGTTACCCGGCGGGCACGTCACGGATCGAGAGACGCGCCATTTGATTCGCAGACTGCCGATATCGTCGCTGCCATGCAACCCCTTTCCAAAATATCTCATTCCGAAGCGCCTCGAGCCGGGGATGAATTACAAACCTATCTATTACTTCCACTGTCTTTACGGCCCTCCCGAGCCACCTGGAACTTCCGAATCAACTTGGAGCGACAGACATTCAGCATTTTTCCTTCGAGAATCCGCGACATTTAAATTTAATCAGCACTTCGGAGAAGTCGGCGCCTCCCGTCAAAAGTAAATGATAACCGTATACGAATCGAGAGCCGGCGCATTCATAAATGAAGGTCTTAGCGCGCAGCGGAGTCTATCCCGCGCCTCGGCCGCGCCGGCGGCATTATCCGACAAGGTTATTCTTGCAAAAATAAAAAAAAAAACACAGCGCGGGGGAAAAATCTCATTCGAGGTACGTCAGCCAAGTCTTGGGCGCGTCTCGCGCATGAAAGCACAAAAGCGAAAAGCTGTGATATAGGCTGGGTGTACATGCCGGCGCTAAAGAAGCGAGCAAGAGCGAGAGGGAGGGAAAAAGAAAAGATCCGGTAATTCACGCTGGTATGTATCTATATAGCGGCGGTAGCAGCACGTCGCTTCAATTCGGAATCTCGCGCGAGCTTGCGCGCGCGCGAGAGACGTTCGCCGTTGGGGTGGAATCCCGTCCGGCGTGCGGCGACGTACACTACTTGCGCGAGCTTACGCGAGTGAGAGGGAGAAGAAACCGCGGCGGAGGCGCGCAGAGAGAGAGAGGTACATAGAGTTGCGCTCCGGCTGCCCCCTCCCACCCCCTCTTCTCGCCTGGCAGTGGCAGCAGCACCTCTTAGTCTAATTGAAAAGTCGGCAGAAATTGAAAATTGCGATCGCAAATTGCAAGCTGCTTTAGGCGGAAGCGCGCGGGCGGCCGGTCCGCTGCAGCGCAGAGCGAGGGCGCCGAGCGCGTTAGAATGAAGATCCACTGTTTTGTCTTGGCTCTCTCGCTCTCTCATTAACGCGCGCGCGGAGGGGGCGCGCGCGAGAATCCAGCCTCGCGCGGGGCCCCATTCTTTCGGAGTAAGAGCCGTCAATTGTCGCGCGCGAGCTTCTATAACGTCGTGAGGGTTGATTTTCCCGGGCCTAGGGCGGCGCGCGGGGCTGCCTTAGAGGACGCATCCCATTACGAGGGCGGACTCGCCTCCAAATTGGTCGCTAAAGAACTCAATGCCCGTCGGCATGTGTGCATCCGCCTATCCAGAATCTCGGATACACACGTGACGGGCGCGCGCAGCGACGGCGGCGGCGGCGTCGGCGCGACGCCCAGACAACGAGGAGTTCCGACAACAAAGATCCCGTGCGAGCAAAGGCCTGCCTTTTATTCGGCAATGCACTTCCGGAACATTAAACGATTACTTCTACTCTCGCAGGCGCGAGCGCGATGAGTGGGGCTGCTCAAAGTAATTGTGTTTATGCTGCAGACGATTCAGGGGCCGCTGCAGCGACTTTTCAGCCGAATCAGAGCTAAGGGATTATCACTCGAGAGTTAAGATAGGGACCGGCTTTATTTAGGATTGCAACGCATGCGAGCCCGCTGCCGCCTCAACCCCCTTTCTTTACCGAGCGACTGCGAGAAGAATGCCAATTCTGCTTTCTCAATGATGGAGTAATATGACACTTATTATTCAACGGATCCTTGCGCGCTCTTCAGTGTAACACACCGTTAGTGCTTCATTTCCAAAATAATGAAAACTAAATTATTTTATTTTTTCATTTTTTTTCATTATTCTAACGAATTTAATTTCGAGAAGGATCATTAAATTCGAGCTAACAGGAGTCTTTGTGTTTTTCGTTCTTAAAATATAATTAACGAAAAGGGCATCTGTTAAAGCGATAGTGGGGAGAGTGCAATTTAAAGTCCTGCATTGGCGTCAACGCACCCTGCGTTCAGTGAAAGAGAAAAAAAACGAGAGAAAGAGAAAGAGGCGCGCAACTCGCGTTAATCAAAAGTCCCGGCGCTCGTTACCGAGATTAAGGATGCTTTATCGCCGATATTTAATTAAATGATAAAACGTTACGGTCGTGAATTTTACAAATTCAACTCGAACGCGGATGAACAGAGACGTTGACTTGAGAGCGCACAAAAGAGGCGCCATCAAACTTGCCGACTCCTTTTTTTTTGCGAATAAGCTCTTTAATTATTTTTGGTTAAAACTACGGGATTAAAACTTTGAAAAGTAAACAAATTTTTTTGTTTCTATTTTTAATGGAAAAAATTAAGTCGGTTGCAAGAAGCAAATAATGCGAGTTAGTAGCAGAAAACGTAACATAAAATTAGTTGCCTCGACGAAACTCGCGCAAATGGATTGAACGAGTTGAAATAGGGCCATAATAGCGTTTCGCTCGATTACTCTTCTGCTGATGTGTCTGCTGATAATGCAAGGAACGATTCACGGATTCAATACTGTTTTCCTTACTCCTCGGCACTTACACCGAAGAAGCTCACCTTTTCTATCGCGCCTGACTAGTACCTCGTTTCTTTGCCGTTTATATTGTTTCTTCGAAGTGCCGGTAGAACCCCCTCTCGCGACTCCTCCCTCGCCGCCCCTCTAATTTTCTTCGGAGTTCAGCAATGCGAACTACATTATGGAATAATTGCGCGCCGGTCGTTACTTTCGCCGTCTGTTTCCGTCGGCTCGTTACGTTGCCGATGCCGAGAGAATCGTACGTTTGTATAACTTTATCCTTGCCGTTTTCCGCCCTTTTTCACCCTGCTTTTCCGTTTCAAAACGTAAAAAGGGCGCGAACCTCAACGCACGGATAATTTGCGCGTCTACATTATACAGTTTTTTCGAACACCCACGGCTGGGAAATATTTTCATCAAGCAACATTTTCCTGTTTATTCATTCAGCCCGCGCGAAATGAAACTAATTGTAATATTTACCGAAAAATTAAGAATTTTTCCATTAATTTCGCGCCGCGAAGCCTTGAAATCTTGAATAAGGGAGAGACTTGCAGGATTTTTCTCCGTCTCGCAGTTCTCTCTTTCGGAGATCTTACGTCTCCGGCGGAATCGAAAGTCTCGTCCAATATTGCGTTCCGTAATGAGTCACGGAGTCGGGCGAAATCCGAGGCAGTGGCTCTCCGCGAGATTCGGTCGGCTTGGCTCCGCGTCAGCCGAGCTCTCGAGCAGCCCCCGGGGGTCAGGTTGCGAACGGCGAAATAAGCGGGAAACGCCAGTTTAAACGTGCAATTGCATCGCCAGGAATCAGACCCGCTCTTCTCTCCTCCTCGCCCCTCTCGCCCCCCTCCGCGCGTCGTCACCTACCCTCGCGCGTCCCTCCCGGCCACGCAACCACCCAGCGACCCTTCGAGATTGCTGAGCTATTCTCGCGACTGAATGTTTCATTAAGGCCACCCGGTATTGCTCTTAGATAACTCTACGAGGGGTAAATGAAATTTCCGCCATCTCCGATATCGCGCGAGCAGGCGCTAGCTCCTATCCCTCGCTATCTCTGTCTTCTGTCTTTATCCTCCTGGCCGGGACACCGAGCGACGGCTTTAATCAGAGACCATTGCGCCACTTCGACGGAAATATCAGACGGATTCGAAGTTCTTCCGGAAGCCGGGCGGGAGAGGAGAGGGACGGGTACGACGACAAGTCAAGATCGCGCGACCGGCCGGATATAAAGTTGCCTTTTCGAAAGCGGAGAACTTTGCCTCGTGAAAGAAAATACGAGGAGCAGCCCCGCTCTTCGTCCGAGGGAATATCTCGGGCTCGCGCGCTTATTAAAGATCACTGATTATCCCCGCGGAATTTTTTGCTTAATCGGCGCGAAATTCGGCGAGCTGCCCCCGGGATCAGTCACGTCGTTCGAGAAGCGCGAATCCTCATTCGGCTGCGGCGCTGCCGGGGCTTCCGGGGGAGGATACATCAGGCTTACTCGTCGCGGGCGCGTATAGGCATAAAGAGCGAGAGGGAAAAAGCGAGACGGAGACGAAGAGGCGCGCGCGTGTCTGCTCGGCTGCTGTCTGCCGTGCTCATTCCCGCGATCTTCAATTAATGAAACTCGGGTGCAGTCGCGTCGCATGTCAAATAAATATGTCTCTCCTACACCCCCCGGCCGCCTCCCCCGCGGGGCCCTCCCCGTCGCCCAAGCCTATTCCACGGGCTTCTTCTGCAGAGCGCGAGCTCCCGCGATCCCCCGTACGTGTGCGCCTGTGTGAGCGCGACTCCTCGTCCCGTCTTCCTTCCTTCCTTCCTTCCGCCGGCGCGTCGCCTCGTGGATGAATCGTCGGTCGGTTTGATCCGGAACGAAATCGCGTCTATTCGCTCGGCTGTGCGCAGCCGACAGCCTCCTCGCGAGGCTTTCCGCGGCAATCAAAACCAACCCCTTTCTCACCCGCCGCAGCCAGCAGCCGCCGACGCTGCTTTTTAGGCTGCCTTAATTATGCGCTGAACAAATTCTGGAGCGGCGCGCCCCGGCGCTAAAATTTATTAAAAATCTCGCGGCGGCGCGGCCGCGACAAAGGAGAAAGGACAAATTCTCAACATATGGCACGTAAGAGGAGAGGAGCCAGCCGCCACCGCCGCGGAATTCTCTGATTAATATTTTTCTTTCCGCCTAACCAAGAGCGAGGAATCAAAAGGAGATGAAGCCGACGCACAAAAAAGCCGGCGTAATCCGCGGTGAAGGGTAACCGGGCACCAGCGGCGTCGGATTTTACTACTTGGGCGGCTAATGTCGCTGCTGGCTGACGTCGTTGTATATCTCGAGTCGGAGCCACTATCATCCCTCTCTTTTTCCACCTTCTGTGCGACACCGCGAAGGAGGGCGCGCGCCGGGGATCTTTATTCTTATTAGCCCAACAGTGATTTCTGCAAAATTAAAATTGCCTAAGGAGGTACCGTTAGCTTTCCTCTTTCCTCCTTGTCACGCCAAGTACTTTCTGCTCCGCGCCAAGCAACCAACCAACCGAACCGACCAGCCAAGAGCTCCTCTGATGTCGCTCCCGCAGATAAGTGCTCGGCTCTCTCGGGCTGCATGCCGACTATCGGTCGATGCGCGCTTCCCCGGCCCTCTTTCTCTCCCCGGCTTCTTTTGAGCCGTCGACACGGTCACCTCTTCGTTTCCTCGCAAAGAGCCGTTTGCGTTTTACCCCACCCCCGTCCTCTCAGACGACTCTCGTGGCGTCGCGAGCATTTTTCATCGATGCCGCGGCGGCGGGAGCGTCTGCCTCTCGGCAAATTCTCGTGGAATTAGCAAGGACAAGATTGACTCGGTGTGCATAAACCCAGGCGCGGCTGGAAAGTGGCGAGCGCGCGCGAGTGGACGGAATCATTGTCCCAAAGGCCCTCGGGCGCAATTTAACGTAGGAGCACCCTCGTCGCTCGTTCGCAGGGAAATTCCAGTCGACAAACGGATTGCCTTTGACCCCGAGCCGAACGATGGCGGAAAGAGGGTGTACGCTATCAAACGCTCGGCGAGCCACGGCATTCGCGCGGCGAGTCTTCCGGTCGGCCTCCTCCGGGCCGCAGCCGCAGTCTCCCCGATAGACAAATCGATCCGGAATTTCTGCGGCCTCACGCGCAATCGACACTGTGTCTTTCGCCCCTGCTTGGCAGCCTACCTCCGTCGCTGCCCCCGGGGCACTTCCTTTCAGCCGGCCGGCCGCAGGAGTTTGATTGTATCGTCGCTTTGCGAGCCCGATGCCTTAATCACTCCGAAATCGTTAGCACCCTCGAAGCGTTCCCGGCCGCGCAATTTGTCCGTCGCAAATAAGGGAATTTATTTACTCCGGTTTAAACGTAAAAAGTTCAGCTGAAGAAAGGGATTAACGCGCGTTAAAATATAATGAATCGCTCTGGATATCGTGATTTATTGCAAGGAGAGTATCCGAGGGAGTTTACACTTCTATAGTCTAATGACCTCGTATAAATCGCGCGGCCGACTGTCAGCATAAAAATGAAATTTTTATTGTGAACACTAATCAGAGCATATCCCATGAAGAAAAAAAAATGAAAAAAATCCGCCCGTTCAGCTGTCAAAGCCGTTCGTATCGCGTGAAATCTCACGTGGAAGCTCATTATACACGAAAACAGAAAATAATAAAGGAAGGAGAGAAAAAAATACGGGGGAGGGGCGAAAGAAAGCGCTGGAGGAGTGAGAATTGAAGGAGGCTCGATGGCCTCGCCTGCCTAAAAGTATGGGTATACAGAGAGCTTCCCCCGGAGTTCGCGCTCTCGTTACCGTTAAATTTATTGTAATTAATTTCCCTATCTGCGCGCGCATCGCCGGATGGACGACGGCGGCTAAGGTCTTGCACGGTCTACAGGTGTATATTAAAGCCGTGGTAGGCGTCGTTCGATCCACGGCCGGAGGCAGACACGCAGCGGCTTAAACGCCGTTCAATCCGAACGGCGCTCGCGCGCGAACCACCTCGGCCGTTCGTTCGTCCGCGCATAGAATTAAAGGCGTGCATAATACGCGCGCACGTCCATCCGACCATAAGAATGGGAACGGCATCGCAGGAGCGTACACAGACAACGCGCCACGGCGTAATCTGTAATTAGCGATCCCGATTAAAGTTATTTACGAGCCGACCAAGCTCACACTGTGTCAGCCATTGTATTTTAATTCCATTTAACGTCTAGCCGCGGTCTTGAAACGCACCGTCCGCAAGTCGACTAATCTAAGATTATTGCCGCGAAGGAAATGGCCCGATCTATAATGCATCCTTTCTACTTTTTTAAATCTTTTCTTACAATAGAGTCTTTAAGAATTTGAAATTTAGCTTTTCACCGAAAATACTAATAAAAGGAACCGGGTACGCTTGTGAAGTAATTTTTCCACCTGGTTACCTTGATGATTGCTACGATTCCCGTTAACAATGTTAATTTTTATTCAAAATTTTTTCCGTGCTTTATCTGTTACTACCTAAAAACTACCCATTCGAGGGCATTGACAGTTAATTAACATTTTAACGTTGCTCTTCATTACTGAATAAGCGTAGACCAAGTGAACGTCGAGCGCAAGTCCATTAACAGTAATATTCAAATAGAGCAATGGAGGGATTTTTTTTTAAAACTCACATATGGGCAATGCGTCAGTGGTTCCTTTTATAATTCATTTTAACAAGTTGATTTCTCATGATATTAACTCGAGCCTATCTGCTTGGCATCGTAATAAATGCTCGAGTTGCGCAGGAAGCGGCGTTTATCAGAAATCATCCATCAGTTCACGTGCATTCAGTTATCCTTAGGAGCAGTAGGGGGAGGAGAGGAGAGACCTACTCACCTTATACAATGCGACTCATTAATTCCACGAGTGTAGCCTCTTGTCTCGTACGAGCCATAAGCGCGTCGTACGTGCACCAATGGAAAACGCGATTCTTGGCCCCTTTCCTTTCCAGCGGGAGCTCGCGCATTATGCGACCGATAAAAAAAGAAAGCGTCGAATGCCCGCACCGCTCGCTCCGCTTTGCCTCCTCCATTCCGCGTAAACACCGCGAGCGCACATCGAGCGCGACTTTTAAAAAAATAAATGAAGGAGGCATAGCCGCACCGTCGGCATAATGACCTTCTTAGTATGGTTAACCAGCCACTAACCGTGCGCGTAGGCAATAATTACCGGCGCGCATACCTATACAACTCGGGATCGCTCGTGCGTCAACTTTCTCAACGATGCTTTTGCACGTGCGCATTTTTTCTCTCCTCATCCGTTTAATCGGAGTATCCGTTTGAGTGGCCGCCCCGGCGGGTCATTAATAAAGCCCGGGGCGTCTTTCCTCGATCGTCGCGACCTCTTGACGTCCGTCGGTTGCCTGATAAATAGTCGGCATAAATTGCTCGGGCCTAACAATATGCAAACACACGTAATGCAGGGTGCAAAATTTAACGGCTCCGGCTGCCAGGGCTGATCCATAAAAAAGCAACCCCTTTCGCCCTCCCGGCTTATCGCCCGGTCCGTTCAGTGCAAACATCGTGAAAAAGCCCAAGAGCATCGGGCGAGAGGCAAGGGGGAGAGAAGCCGGCGAGATCGAGCGACGCCGGTATCCGTTATCAATCTCATTTTCCGACTCTCCCGCGCCGGTCTTTTTCTTTCTCGTTCTCTCTCTCTTCCGCTCTTTTTTCGCCGCCGTCACCCCTTTCCCCCATCGGCTTCACGGCGCCTCTTTGCTTTTCCAGCGCGCGAGCGAGAGCGAGCCTAGAGAAGCTTCTTTAGGTAAGGGGATGAATATTCATGTTCCCGCTCGCTCACCATCGGATGTCAGTGGCAATCAAGTGACGGGGGCGAAAAAATGGCGAAAAAATGAAGGCCCGCGTCGACGTCGCGCGCGCTACCCTCGTTAGCGCCGCCGACGCCGCCGTCGTGCTCCGTGTCCGTCGTCCTTGTCCTTGCATGTTGTTTGATGGGGATGAAAAAGTGCCTTTGCACGCCCCGCTCGAGCATTACCCGCTCTCCTCCACTTTTTTCCTCTTCTTTGAACAGCATTGATTCCTGCGGCTTGATTTTGTTTACACAATCGCCTTTCGTTACTGCGAGTTATCGCTCAAATCTCATCAAACGCCTCTTGCCCTTTTACATGAAAAATGATATTAATTATATTAAAAATAAATAGAATAATGAGTTTTTGTAACGGGGAAGAACTTTTAGATTTGATTAAGAGTTTTATTTCCGATTCCCCCTCTTTCAAGAACCGTTGTTTGTAAAACAAGGCTCGATAACATCAATAATAAACATTGTTACCCTCTTGAACGCGATATTACCGTAACGAGAAGCGCGTTTTATGCGATTGGGCGATAGAGCATGATAATAAGGCGGCAATAAGGACGATTATTCGAAGGCCGTAGTACGCGCGTAAGAGGCTAAAAGCCTGCCCCCTCCCACGAATCGAGCCTCGTTTTTCATTTGCTCCTCCCGCTTGATAACGCGCGGTCGCGAGACTTTGCAAACTTTTTACCGATAATTACGCCGTGTTTATCTCGTAAAGGCGAGCTCGTTCGCTTCGAGTTTTTCCCTCCCCGGCAGACCGACTCGCTCTCCCTCGCATTGTTGCGCGTCCTTCAGGAGAAAAAAGGTCGCGCAAAAACATGAAGGTTCTTTAATTGCAAAGCCAGGGAAGAGCGGGCGATTTTCCAGTGCCGCGCGAAGGAAAGGAAAAGAAACTCGGGGGAAAATTTGCATGGAATTAAGGGCACAAAGGCGCTTGAGAGAGCAGCGCGCGATCGAGTGTGCGCGCTCCTCGCGTAGATGCGGCGCGATTGCCGGTTTTCACGCGGCGGTACCTCGCGACTCATCGCCAGCGGAAGTGGCACTATGCTAGGCAAGAATGCTCGCGCTCGCGAGTCTAATTGTCCCGGGGATAGATAATTCCACGGGCGCGCGATTTGCATACGCTTCCTCGTGCAGGCCTCGCTCGGCGGGCTCTCCTCGGCGCGAGCAATTAGCGATTACTGATTAAGTCAAGCGGGATAGACGTTAGTTGGGAAGAGTAGTGCCTCGGGCGGGCCGCTCTCCTGATGCTGACGATTGATACCGGCCTGCCCGAAAGAGGAAGAGGGAGAGCGCCGTAGCTGCCTGCCCAAATGCTCATCGCCCGAGCCCGATCCGACGAATCACATTGTATTGTATGCTAATGCACCGGCGGCAATCACCGGCTCTCCGCGGCTCTTGTTCCGCTAAGATTGCCCCGTCGAGCGAGCGAACGCAAGCGCGAGTGCCCCGGTGACGTAAGCGATGGAAGCGCGAGCGCGTTTTCGAAATTAATTAGCGTGTGTACGCCAGTCGGGCTCAGCTGCCGAGTTAATGCCAGTGCCCTTTGCCCACTACGCCGGCCCCCTCCCGATTGACTCTGCGAGTTCCCGCCTAGGCGAAGAGCCTGCCCCCGGCTTATCTTCCATCTGGTTCTTCCAAATTTCCGATTACTTTTTTCACTTGCTTCTGATTCTCACGGATGTAATAAAAATGTTAAATTCACGATTTTCCGAGGTGAAACCTCTCTAAACACTAACTTCTTTTTTTCAAGTATAACCACTCAATTGAGTATATTATCGCCCGTTTTAAAATACATCTACTTCCAGAGTAACAAACTTTTTAATAATAGTACTATACAGCGAAGAATTCCGTAAGAAAAAGGAATAGTCTTCGTGGAATGTGACATTTCTGAAATTGACATCGTAACTTTGTCGCATCGTTTGCGCAATTATCGTTCCTGCACTTTTTTAACTGTTTCCCGACGGACATTCTTTCCTCCGCCGCTTAATTTCACTCGATTCTTTTTAATTAGTCGGCGGTAAATTTAAAATTTCGTTAACGAATCAACTCGGCGGCAGTAAAAACAATTTCGTCGGCGAACGAACTATCGAGGCTGGCACGCAATTAGATGTCGTTATATGGAAAAGTGGGTTTCCGCCGATGCGAGCCGCTATCGGGGCATCATTGGGCAACCTTTTTCGCACAGGTTTGCGCCGTCATCCCATTGAAAAGCGGAGGCGGGCGTTTTCCCACGTGCCGAAACATAACTCGCAATAATCCAAAGTGATAGTAGGTTAACTCATGACCGATGCTATCGGTCGCACCGAGTAATTGCCTCGCCGATTCCGTCGGCGAACAACGGATTTTGCGTTTCACCAGGTCGGCGTGTGTGCATACTCCCTTTGCTCGCTCTTGTCACCTGAAAGCAAGCATAACGCTAACTCGCGTCGTAATCTTATGCAATCTCATTTCCTCTCTGCGCATCAGCGGCCCGGGCAAGTAAAGCACATGTCTCTTTTTCCATCGCTTCCTGCCACTGCGATGTAATTAATACCACCTTTTTCCTCTAAACATTCTCAACAAATGTAAATCTTCGTTAGAATTTAATTAATGCACGCGAGGAGATAGCGAGCGCTCCTTTAAGTGCCTAAGTACATAATGAGGTACTGACGAGTGCAAACTTTAAACAAGTATCTTAATATGATGGCATTTGTTCAGTGACATCAAGCCAGCTCCGAGAACTGGGCATCCTATTTAATATTGTAATAAAACTCTGTAATGGAAAAAATTGTACTTCAATTATAGATCGGTGAAACTCCTGTATTTAGAATAGCGAATAGCAATTTCGAGTACTTAGGTTATCAGGTATATTTGGTTATTAAGTTCGTGGGTTATTTAATAATTGGAATTCGGCTTTATTTGGCTTGTCGGATAATTGGATTTTCCAGTACTTGGGTTATCGAATACCCGGATTGTCGAATCTCGGATTGTCAGATACTTGAGTTATCGGATATTTGGATTATCGGTAACTCCGCAAATTGTGGTCTGTAAGCGATAAATGATTTAATGGTGCAGTGAAAAATATTAAATAACGAATGTTATTCGTTTCATATAAAAAATATTAGAATTAAAGCACAATTTTTTCAATATTAA
>JAXIUT010000009.1:11614058-11695116 GCA_035586675.1 Eurytoma californica | reverse complement strand
AAAATATTAAACAGGAGGCCAAAGTTACGGAGCACATCAAGCCAGTATACTCGAGTTGTTTCCAAGGCAATAGAATTAATGTTATTGTGATACGAAGCAGTAGGCTATTGATTCATCGAAGTGACAAGGGGCGCGGGCTCGATTTCCGCGTCATTAACGGCCACTCGGAAAATTCGGCTAAGTGAGCCTCTCGCGCTTGGACAAAAGCCAGTTTCCGAATCGAAGGAGAACAGGCCAGAGTGAGCGGGTGGGTGAGAGAAGTCGTTGCCAATAAAAGGTGGCAGCTCGGAGGCGTATAATCAACGGATTAGCCATCGAATAGATCAGAGGCGAGGCAGTACGGTTAGCTAAAAGCATCGGCAGTCCGGCCATTAGCGCCGGGGGATGGCTTTCGGTTCGAGAGGCGCGCCACGCTCAGGCTGCGGGTGTGAGAAATGCGATTATAAGTCACCGAGTGTTACGCTCGCTGGCAGAGCCACTGCCTCGCATTGACACTGCGACGCGCGCGCATTCGATTAATTGATTGGATGCGCGAGGAAAACAGCCAGCCGAGATTAAAGGAACCTACAGGCATTGAATTGCGGATTTATTCCGATTGGCAATTTTCATCCATCTCTCATTTGCATCGATGTGACACCCGCACTTCGACAGCTCTAATGCGCTTTATTCGGTAAAAAAAAACATTGGCGTGAGAGTGAAACGTGCGCCGGGAAACTTGGGGAAAATGAAATTTAATAACTACAGCGCGGTGAAATGATCACGCTCATGTTTTATTCGGACGCGAGTGTGGATTGAAATGCGGGTAGACGGCGCGAGGAAGTGACAATAGGGCAGGTAATAAATTGACTTGAATTACGAGGTTTCGCGGAGTAGCCGTGCTCGCGTTGTTTATAGGAATCCGCGTTAACGAAATCTCGTCCTCTCTGGCGCCCAAGGTTTTGCTAACCAGCTGACGAATAAGCGCTGAGCGGATTAGCGCGAGCGCTGCGTCGAAATCGCGTTATTGCACCTATAGAGGCGGCCTCGCGCGACTCCATGGTCTCCTCTCTGCGTACGCGTAAGCCGGTAACCGGTTGTATACACGTCGAATCTAATACTTCTCGTTAGGCAGTGGCGCGCGTGCATCTCGTTCAGTGAGCTGATGGCGCTTCGAGTCGGAAGTAAAAAAGAAGTAGGTGAAAAAAAGGCACAAAGAGTTTCCGAGCAGGCGCTTCGAGGGGAAAATCTTCACTGAAGGATAATTAAATGAGCGGAGAAAAATGGAATTGGGCGGCGGAGGTGGAGGAAAGAAGGCTAAAATGTATGGAGATGAAGGGAATGGAAGAGAGAGAAGACCTCCAGGCTCAAAAGCGCGACTAGTATGATACCGAATCCGCGGATCTCCCATCGAGAGATTAGCATTTCCGCTTTTCTCTCAACAATTCCTCGTTTCCGTACGGATTAGCCGTTAAGCTGCGCCCAGCGCTGACGGCGCCGAGAATTCAGCTCGATCTTCTTCCCAGAGAGAGGGAATGCTATATCGAGTATTATTTCAGCGCGTCATTCCTGTCGCTGAAAATTCACGCGAGCGCTCCTACAATTGAGGCGCACTAACAATCCTCCCGAGAAATTCAATGAACGCAATTCTCAAATACATTTTGCCTTCGTTCCGCTCCGCGGCAGTTTGCTCTTCGCCTTATGCCGGCGTTGTATCTCTCATTTATTTATCGAACCGAGTGAAAGCTCTTGCCGCGGCGCTTCCCCTTTTTTCTACCGAAAATTCGCGTGAAAGAAACTAATCCCAAGTAAACTAGGACGCGGCTCAATCTATTAAACCGAGGCTGAAACTCGAAACGAATACTCGCACATTCCTCGCTGAAAGATTGCTCAGAGGGCCCGGACGAAGTATGCAAAGTAGCCGGCGGTGATGAGTTGGCGGTCACTCCGAGTCCATCTCTTATCAAATTGTTCTCGCTCGCGCACGTTTTCTCGGAAAATATGAGCGAGGCCCCCTGCGAAAATTTTCGGCGCATCGAGCGACCCCCGTCTTATAACCCGGGAAGTTTCGGCTCGCGTATGAAAGCTCTCTTTGACAGATAAAGAGCTTTCAGCGGGGCGCTATCGCCGAGCTTTACAAATCAAAGCCGCGCGGAGGTAATAAGCGAGGCTGCGTGTGTACGCATGTGCGAGGTGGCAAGGAGTCCGAACCGGCCGCGTGTAGCTGTGCAGTTGGGGACGATGGCGGATGATGCATTATTGAGTGGACCGGCCTGGCGATGCGCGGGCGAGCCCGGGCTGCTGTGTAATCGCACACATCTTCGCGAGATCCGCTAATGGACTCCGTCCGAGCCCTTTCATATCTTCTGCGGCTCGCGCGCCCGCACAGTCGAGCCTTTTTCCCCCCTCGCTCGCCTCCCACCACGCCCGGACTTTTTCTCCTTCTTCCGCGGCCAGCTAGATTTTCGCGACGAGATATCACCCGGTCCTCGTCACATTTTCATTGCCTCGTCAAGAGAGCGCACTCTACTTCTTTTATAACGCAACTCTTTGTTGATTTTTTCCTCTTGCGCCAAGGCTGCCCCGCACGCGTTTGTTAACTCGTTTGAATATAGTTTTTACGAAAAGAGAAAATAAAACTTGAATCAAATAATGCGCAATTAATATTGAAAAAAATAATCCGTAACATTTGTTCGCGTAAAAGTACACTTACAAAGAAAAACGATAAAGTTGATCTTTCGCTTTCTGGCGGAACTGCGTAAATGATAAACATTTCATTAAGAATTTAATATTCCACGCTGAATGATACTTTAAATTTTGTAAAAATAAAAGGAATATCCGTGCTTTAAGGCCTTTCTCGCTGGCTGATTGCAAATACCGCCGACGCGCACGGGGCGAGAGCATCCCCGAGATGAAAAATAATCATGCGAGTAATTTAATTCGGGAAAGCAGGAAAAATACTTGGCGCTGCGAGTGGAGTAAATGTAAAATAAATGCGCGAGACTGGCTCTGTACCTTCGATTTCCGGGACTCGGCACCGCTCGGCACTCCACCCCCCCTCGGGCCGCGCTCCCCGGCCGACTCACCCCCTCCCCCCTCCCCCGGCCGCGAAAGCCTCTCGCGAAAGAGCGTAGAGACGTAGGTTGCATGCGCGGGCGCTGCCCGGTATATACGTATTACCTACTCCTACGGACATCAGAGACGCGTTATTATTGGATTACATTTTTAATCCGGCCTCTCTTTCCACTCCGGGAGACAGAAAAAGCAAAAGCGAGGAAAGCGAGCGAGAGGGTAGAGGATCGAAAGCTCCCTCCTCCGGCACCCCCGGCTGCCTCCTTCTCCGCGACTCCACCTCCTCCTCCTCCTCCTCTGGCGGCTGTCTCTGCGTGTGTCCCGGCGCTTTTTCTCTTCTCCTCGCACATCCTCCGCCGCCCGAGCAGCGCGCCCCCCCTTTCTCTTTCTCTCCTCGAGCCGGCGTTTTCTCCTCTGCCGGCCGCTCGGAGAGCCGAGCGACCCGGCCAGCGGGGCGGCCCCGCGGCGTATCCTCTACTTTCGTATTCCGGATGGAATTACTATGCAGGAGATTTCATTTGTTATATATGCGCGCGAGCGCGCCAGCGCGCCGCTACAAACGAGCACATTTTCGCTTAGGTTAATCAAATTACCGGGCGGACTATGCATTTTGAATAGGCGGCCCGCTTGCCACCTTTACGCTTCGCGCGCCCTTCCCTCCCTTTATCGATACGTTATTACAGCGGCGAGGCCTGCCGCGCCGAGATTTTCCAAGTCGCCGCGTTTTCGCTCTTTTTAACTGTAAAACAATCAACGCGCTGCGTAATTGTTCCCATTATCGAAGCAACTGGGTTGCGAAAAAACTTTACTGTCTAGTCGGGGAGTGCGAATCAAGATTAGCCGCCAGTGGCTGCAAGATCGGATAAAAAAATTAGTCCCGCTTGCGTCAGGCACGCGCGAGCGCAATCCTCGCCTAAGACGAAATAGGCCTTTTTTAGCACGTGAATGCGATTATTCGACCGAGTGGGAACTTGGCTTAATGATTTAACGCTTGCGTACACACGAACTTTTTAAAGCCACCTTTTTCAATCGCGCGCACGCGCGGATGCATGACTCGGCCGAACCCATTCGAACCTCCAATCGAATCTTAAATTCGGACAAACGACTTCTGAGTGACTCGTCTTTTATTGCCGTCATCACTCGCTTCGGTGTAATGCAGCAACCCCTTCCTCCTGCGCACAAGGAATACGCTGCGCGAGAGAAAATCGGAAATCGTCCTAACTAGTGCTCGCTAATTCTATTTTACGTGCAGGTTTTTGGTTGCCGAGTAAATATTTGAGAGGCAAGTGGCGAAATGAAGGAAGGCTGGAAATCGCGGCGCAGACTAGCAGCACCAAGCTGGAGCTGTTATTTGCGCGCGGACGCATCGAGCGTTAAGGAACTAATTAGCGCGTCGCCGGATCGAAAAGGCACTAGCGGTTATTAACGAGAAAGACGTAACGATCCTTTGAACGGTCATGACGCCGTTGCCGATGTTTTTATAGGTTTTCGTCCCCCCCTCCCCCTTCCTTCCGCCCGAGGAAACAACTATTCTCCTTCTCTAGCGACTACTCGCGATATGGAGCTGAACGTGTAACTTGTTAAAGGCGTATCTTTACGAGTTTTACTTTTGCGCCAGCCCATCCACAAGTGCCTTAATACGCACTTTTATGATACAATTTACGACTGCACTTCATCGCCATTTATTGAATTAATCTTGTTTCTACTATGGTACTTTTACGAATATCTAACATTGCTTTAATAATTATTTTAAACTATAAACCAATTATAGTTTGTTGCTAATTATCTAAAAGAGCATTTTCTTTAAATCTATAAATTCGTATAGGTTTTGTTATTATAAAAAAATGAAGTAGAGCGAATAAAAGAGCTTGTTTTAATTGAAGTGGTTTCATTATGAAATGTAAAATGATATTTTGTAATTGACAAGAATTACGAATCAATAATATGTGAAGGACAAAAGTGTTGTTTGCAGTCCCCCAAGCTTGCGTTCATTTACACGCCGGCAATCCAGTATAGCGAACCGCTCGTTAATGTTCGCAATTAAGGTGGCGAGGCCATTAAAACGCAAAGGTAAATCAAAAAGCGAATAAAATAAACATTCCAATACACGTGTGCATGTATGAACGTGTATATCTCTTTCTCTTTTCCTCTTCCTCCCCTCAGACTCACTCGAAAAGAAACGCGAAATTGAGAAACTTCGTATTCGAAATTTAATTTAAAGCGAGACTTCTGAAATAAAATTCACATCATTAGCAGTGATTTACATTTGAAGTGTACCTCTTTACGTACGCAATAAAACTTATTTTAGATTTAACATTATTTCCTTCATAACTAATATCCGGCGGAATATTAAAAACACATGCACATTTTTTCTGTAGCGAAATTTTTAATTAACAACCAGTCTTTGAGGCGTGGAGCAAATACTGAAATTAACTTGAGGGTTAAAAATTTATTGGAATAGAGCAGGAAGTTTTCACAAGATAAGGTTTTTTCAAGAAATTCGAAAGAAATTCGATGCGCTCTCAGCAGAACAAATATTACTAAGGTTTACAACCGTATAACACTGAAGCAGTGATTTACGAACTCATCCGGTTTCTCTGTTTTCCAGCGCATACACGTAACGACCGATGTTCGAGATAGCTCATTCTAAAAATACTCGAGAATCCTCATCGAACGAATTTCTTACGTTTGTATGCCATAAGCTCGGCGGTTTTTCCCAGGAAAGCAGTAAATTTTACACCCGTGTTAATTTCTTTTCAATAGCGCGTTTACATATTACTGCGGGCATAGCCCGTTAGAAACCGCTGCTTTTTTCGTAGAAGCGAGCATTGTTTGTTTTTTCGCGATTTGCCTCTTCCCACCGATAAATCCGCGAGGCAGCTTTCCGTCTCTGTCGCGCACGGCGACGGGGGGCAAGTATGTGCTCTCGTTAATCGTTCACGGCGTACTGGGCTCAGACACGATGGGTATCTCGTGAGTTCGGGCGAGCGTTGCCGCTAAAAGCGAGACGGAGCTAGCGCCGCGAGAGCGAGACAGAGGCCGGAAAAAAAGGACGAGGGAAGGCGAATTAGAGCCGCTTAATTATGCCCCCCATCGTATAGAGTTTCAAGACAATGTGTACACACATATTCGTAGGTAAAGGCTAATGCGCGCGAATAAGGCGATTCTTCTGGGAGTGAGATTGCGAGATTCAAAGGGGTCGATAAGCGGCTCAGGTGCGATCCTCACCTCCGCTGATATCTCATTCGGGAGGAAATCTTCCGCTACATCCTGTGGCCCGTGCGAGTGCGCGCCTAGATTTCGAATCTTCCAGCCAGGTATTTCGCGCCGATGCTCATTAAGATAAGCGCGCCGACTGCCTCCGCATTTCCAATGGCGATTAGCGCCTTTATTTTGGCAGGCCGCGCGGGCCCATAGTTGGCTGATTAAAGTTCCGCAGGGCTGGCGAGGCTCTTTTGCGTTGGTTTCTTCGGAAAGTGCCGCGCAGCCCGTTGTTGTCGGCGCGCGCTTAATGTTGCCCGGAGAAACGGTGAGGCGTGACAGGCAGGTCCAGGGCGGACAGGATATGACCTCCCCACGGCGCTCCTTCAGCCACCCAAATGAGACCACTTTGACTGTTCAAGCACTATCGCAAGTCGCCTCTCCGGGCGACGCTCATCTCGGAAATTACTTCCGGCCTCTCGCGCGTTACGCATGTCGTGTTCTTCTGTCGCCTCGGCGGGACTACTGATTTCATCATTTCCACTGTATAAGGTTCAAAAGGTCGCAAGCTCACGTGCGCCTAACCAACTCTGCCTCATTTTCCCTGCCTCCCTTGTCCTCGCCCTCTTCTTCGCCTTCTTCAGCAAAATAACAGGCTAATTTGAATTGAAATTTCGCGCACACGAGGCAGCTTACTTTCGACTAAAATTACGAGAATAACTCGCCGCGACGGCAATAACGCTAATTGCGTTAAAATCCTGCTTTGCTTCGACACGCTCGGTTCAAATGCCGCCTTCATTTTTCTCCTGCAGCGCCGTAAAATTGCTAATAAACCAAGTTTTATTTTTTTTTAGATCACCAGCGCCGGTATAATGCGATTCGCGAAAAAATTCGAAGCAGCTTTTAAGAATCGCTTTTTCTCACTTAAAAGCAAATAAAGGCCCGATGATTTGCAGTTCTTTTCTCACGAGTGATGAGGGCCGGCAGCGGCCTCACGAGAGCCAATCAATAACCGCGAGTAATGAGCAGTTTCGCGATCCGAAGGCTCGCTTCTAGCTCCGCCTCCGGATTCCTGCGAGAGATCAGCGCCGATGGATCGCTGGCGAATCGTTTGACGAGCTGATGCCTGCCCTTCCGACCCCACGAGGCGCTGCCTTAATTGAATATTATTATTCCGTTTTCAGCGAGAGATCGAAACGCACTTTCGAGTTTTGAACGTTAAAAATGAATGAGGCGTAATGCTTTTTACGTTAACGAACGCGATTTCCTGTTAGAGTCGTAGGAAAAGAAAAAACTCCCGAGGGCTTTTTTTTCTTAATGTTGTCTCTATTCAGGAGTCTTGAAAAGAAAAGACCAGTGATTTTCAAGAGGGCAACGGGCATGACCGCGGTAACAATGGACACGTTAACGCGATGCTCGACTACAGGAATCTGTCAATCCGCGTGCACGTCGTCCATGAAGAAGCCTTCCTCCTTCTTTTCTCATGAGCAGGAGGCTTCCGGGGAATTCACCATCGTACCTAATGACACGCACCGATTCCTCTCTATTTTTTTTAACCTCTTCCTTTTTCATGTAAGCTCATAATTTAAATAGATTCGATCATCTTCTCAATTTGAAATTCAGATCAATTATCTTTTTTTTCTATTAACGTTTGAATAATTTTTCTTCAACAGAATTAATTATCTATAGTTATCTAGTTCTATATTTATTAAGAGAATTGTAAATAAGTAGATATAGTTTGTTAATTTTTAAAGAGAAGGTATAAGTTAATCAGGTTGACTATGGATTATTCGTAGGATATAAATAAATCTGAGAGATTAACTCCCAATGTTCTTTCAAGTCTTCATTTCCTTGTCCGGTTAAACCGCAGCTCGTTTCCTGCGCTTCGAGTATCATTAATATAAAATAAATGATTGTTCGACATCCGGTCCCACCGACGCGTCATTTCGCTTGAATTCCTTTTATTTGCCTTCCTGCCTTCTTCCTTGGTTCTTTACATAAGTTATACGTTACGATCATTCCGCGCAATTTGTTTGTCAAACCATCAGAATGTTCACGACTTGTTTCACATTGTTTCATGGTCATTGCCATTGCTAGTTGTTCCAAGAAACTCGCTGCAAATAATCGAAGTCCCTCGTCTACCATTTAAATTCTAGACTCTTCAGAAAACAAATAAGTCTGCAATGACAGGTGTTAGTCTAAATTGAATAAAATAAGATCTGGTTAAGGTTGATCGAGCGATAAATTTCAGTTTGCCGAGGCAAACGACTCGCAAAACGATCCCGTTTCCTGACCTAGAAAATACCGTCGTTTTTCACATAGTAAGGAGGCCTCCCCTATCCAGGAAACGACGTGATTGGAAAACGTGGGCAAAAGGACGGCTGGCTCGTGTCTGGATTCGGGAAGGCAAGTTCGAAGGGTTCGGAAGGAGGAATAAGAGTGAAATGAGCCGAAGGGTCGAAGGAGACTCGTGCGATAGAGAGGAAGAATTTTCCTTTCGCCAAATCGAGAGAAGGACGCCTTAAAAAAACGGATTTACAACCTGTTGCTCTCGAGCTGACGGTACCCACTTAAAGATTCCCCTCGATATTGAAAGAATATCCGAACTCGGCTCAGACAGGAGGCGAAGGCGTCTGGCTGCCTGTCTGGCTGCTCCCTCGCGGCTGCGTGTTCGACTCTTCCTCAATGCCTTGTAAATATAAAACTCCGGATATCGAATGAAAGAGGCTTCTTAGGCGAGACCCGACGAGAGAAAAAAAGGCGGTTTCTACAGCCACTTAGGGGCACAGGATCTCGCCTATTGTCTCCTGTTTTACCTCATCTGTTTATTTGTTTTTATTACACAAACAACATTTCAATTAGTGCACGACATCATATTTTCTGATGTTGAGACCGTCCGCGAGTAAGAAAATAATGAAGTCATGTTATTATCGAGCGGATGAGTAATCGGCGGGTAAGCGATTAACGCCGTGGAAATAAACGTTTATCCAGAGCCAATGGGGAGAAGTCACTCGATTTTGCTATTCATTAAAGCCGTCGGTGGGTAAACAAACAGCCGTTGGCTCCGCATCGCACGCAGAGCTCTCCGCGTGCATCGAGCTCTACGTGTGTGGATATGTGATTAACGTGGAAGCTTCGCGTAACCGCCTCAATATCGCTAGGGTGAAACGCTGTACCATCCGTCCCTTTGTTCGGCTCTGTTTTCCCCCCTGTTTCGCGAGGCACACGCGGCCTCTACGTTTCCATCGACATTATCCGGCCGCGCGGAGCCCATCGATTGGCAGGATCCGTCGCGGAAATGGGCCAGCGGTCCTTCCGCCCCCCTCCCAAGCTCCGATTTATCTCCTCGCGCGCAAACACGCACAAATTCTTTCATTTCGTTAAACCACTTTCCGCCTAATGTCGCGAATCAATTTCAATCAATCCACTCGACTGCTCGAACCTTTCCACTCTCGCCTCCTTCATCAAGCGAGAATAATCAAGAAACAATGCCCCGGCGATATTTTCTGGCCTCCGCTAAGGCGCGGCATAACGAGAGGATCGATTTCGTTCGAGTAAATTATTTCGCGAGTCGAAATGATAAATGGCCGGATAATAAAGTGGCATAATTAAATGCGACAAAAGCTCGTCGTTTTTCAGCTTTGCAGCGTTAAGCGCGACAGAATGCAGGCGTAGTTCTGCGAGGCGGGCTTGTTTGAGCACGGGCGGCGAGAGAGCGAGAGCACGGGAGGGTTCGCTCCCATCGTTTCCCTCGGGAAGCTATCGGCTCGCGTATCGAGAGGGAGGGTGAAAACCGTTCGGGTGTCCCGAGGGCGAGAGGTGCGGGAGATCGAAGGGGGAGGGCATGCAACAAGTTGTTCGGTTTTCAAAGCCCATTGAAATTGATGGCTTTCCCATACCATGACAAACTCTCGGGCGGCTGCAAGCTCCGGCCCGCGCGCAATACACTCAAGCTTTTACCGATATTGCGTGAACGGGCCGCGCAGGTGTGTGTGTGCGCGCGCGCGCGTCCCGTACACACGGGGGAGGCCGGCGCGAGCTTGCGGCTTTTATTACTGCATTTTCACCTTGTCACGGCTTTTCGCTTCGACACGCGCTCGCTCCACTTCTCGCCCCATCGAACACCTGCAAGCTGCCACTCCGTTCGCGCCTTCATTTCCTCGCTCGATTTATCGACGATGGCAGGCCAATTATTTTTTTCCGTTCAATCTACCTCGTATCCCTTCCTTCTTTTTCCTCAACCGGCGCATCGTTTGCGGATTCGTGCTGTTGCGAAAGCCGACGGGCTGATAGAAACATTCATTCGACGGGGTACGCGATTTTGTAATTGCAAGTAATCCTACGCGAGACAGTGTGTATGGAGCTCATTAAGTTCGTGGCTCGTAAACCGCATTAGGCTCATCGCATCGGCCGTCGATGCAAGTTAACGTGTAACGGCTGCTCGTTGCGAAAACCGAGCGCAAAGCGGTCGAGCGATCGGGATCGCTATTGCTGAGAACCGGAGATGCTTTACGACTCGGCAATTCTCAGATGCGTCGATTCCCGGAGATTCAAACTGCGCTGTTCTGTAATATACTTATAATGAGACCTTTGCATGAAGATGAAGGCAATAAACGAAAACACGTGGTGAAATACATGAAGCGGCGTTCTAAAATAATGGACAAAAATTAGCCACTATAATTAGATAATTACTGGCCTCTTCGCGCTTAATATACGCTATATAAAATTATTACTTTTTCAAAATTTTAATAAAAATTTGTTTTTGTTTTCAGATGAGGCAGATACATTAATAAGAGATAATCGTGAATCCACCAAGGTTAGTATAAAAAATCCATGATGGAACCTTGCCATCAGGCCCACCAGCGAAAACTAACGATGTAGCGTTCAAAACACAATATAATTTTAGCGGGCACTGTTATCGAAATCTTGAAATTGCCTTTCAAGTGTAGAATTTTGAATTTTGATGCAAGGTCACGAAAGGGTGCAATAAGAGAACTCGCAAGATTATTGATTAGTTCGGCGTAGTGTGATCGGCAATGGTGATCCATCAAAGGAAAAAGCCTCCAGCTTCCAGCAAGCAGATCATCCGGTTCCTCTCCGGACCCGCGCCGACGCCGCGCCTTTGCGAAGGACGGTCTTTAAAAACGCATTACGCGATACAAAGTTCGAGCCCTGATGGCTAGACCGGCCAATAAGACCGATATGGGTGATCCGGCCCAATCGTTCGGATCGTTCAATTATTTTGCAATCAGCGACGCGCCGATCATATAGCGTCCGACGGCGCATTCTCACGTCGTTCTCTTCTTTCGTTCATTCGGCTTTTTGTGTTTTGTCCTTTTTTTCAAGAGCTCGCTCGCGCACGTTTTTTTTCGGATACATCAAGTCACTTGATATCCGTCCCCCCACCTTCCCCTTTATTCCTGACACTCGATGACTTTTACCGCAGGAGATAAATTTTTTTCATTTCAACAATTTCCTGTCCGTGGATTTTGAAATATTCCCTCATTACCGCTACTTTAAAGCGTAACTTTATAATCAGTTCCTCTAATTTATTAGTCTTCGAAAAAACTTTACTTTTTATTCCTGCGCTCGGCTGCTTATAAAGTATACCGTTATTAATTGTTTATAGCTCGTAAAGTAAATTTTGAAGACGATGGTTCCGCCAGTTAAAGTAAATAAAATTGAATCCGAATTTTTTTTTCATCTTACTTTTTTGCGCCGTTCGCTCAAATGACTTATGGCTACTCGTAATTAGAATTTCGGTCGCGTCGATTGTTAGCAGAATTTATCGCTAAATTTACGGGGAAAAAAGCGCAAAGGCTCGGTGTGCCTCGCTTCTGCTTTTTAATTGTGTAATCGATAATGATGGAACGGTACGAGACGAAAAGTCTTGGAGGGAATATAAGCGTGAGTCAGTGCGAGTAGTCGCATGCACGAATCGGTCGATGGAAGTGCAACGAGGCTCGGGCGCGGTGCGCGCTGATAATCAAATTCTGCCGGGCTCATGACGAATCGGGCAATTAAAGTCCGATCGCTCGGGCCCGATAAAACGACAGTTGTTCTCGTCGATTCCCTCGCCCGCGCGATCGCAACTGACGAAACTCAATTTAAAGCGGCCCCGCGCACACACGAAACTCATTAGCCTCCCGGACTTTATCAATTTCTTATCGAATTAATTATAATTTTCATCTGGCGCGGGTTCGTGCAGCGCTTAGCGTTGGCTGACTTTTCAGCGGGCGAGCGCCGGTAGGCCCCGGCAATTTCGTATTTCAATAGCGTGAAAAAAGGAGGAGAAAAAGGCCCGCTCGACGAAAACAATTATATTTCCATTAGAGTCCTCCTCTCCGGAGGGACGGCGGAGGGCAACTCTTTGAAATCTCATGATAATCATGCGGTGCCCGGCGACCTTCGCCGGGCGCATCATCGACTCCGCGGTTTCTTTAATTTCCAGCCATTACGAGGGATACTCGCAGGTACTCACACGTACACGCGGCGCGGACTGCATGTGAAAACCCCGACGCTCGAGCTTTGGCATTAACGACAGACGCGGAGGTCGATCACTGTCGAACGCGCGCCTTTTCGGGCCCTCCGGTCCCGAAGTGTCGGATTTCGGGGCGCGCGCGCGCCCAAACGAATAGTCCTCAATTTTTCATCGAAATCATTTTCTCCTCGCCTCCTTCGATTTAGATCGAATGAGGACGCGACTCCCCGGAGCCGACTAATAAGGCCGCGGCCTGCTATGTGGCACTTTTAATTATCTGCGAGCCAGTCATCAATCAGCTCAAGCTCCCCACTTGCGCTCTTCCTGTTGTCCCTTCCTTTGCGCTTTTTTTTCATCGGCAAAATTATTCGCGCCACAATCGCCCAGTCGGCTCTTTTATCTTTCCTCTGCCTTCCGGCGCAGCGGGATCGCTTCTTTCGCCCACCGACGGTTTATATCGCTCATTATTATTGCTTCGATAATTTACTTACGACGTGCGTTATTCCTTTAAAAAAAAAATTAACTTGCCCACCGTCGATGATTTAGAAACTGTACACGCGGAGCAGAGTAATCGACAATAATACCGGAAAGAATTGAATAAATAAGTCGGAAAAAACGGGAAAATATTTGAATTCTAAAAAGGACGAGGGCAATAATATTATTCATATAGCCGACTTTATTGTGTGCCCGCTTCACGCTGGTATTTCATTTCTCCGTCGTAAACAATAATGCTCTTACGAGATTCCGACGGACAGTCTGAAATATCACGATCTCCTTTATTTTCATACGAAATTCGAATATCGTGCCCTCATGTGGAACGATTCGAGTTTCACGAAGCTCGGAAGTTGCGTGTCCATTGCGTCGAGGAAAAGAGCGGTCGAGGCTACATACTCGACTTCTCGAGTTCATTGACTGTTTGCTGTCTTCTCCCGAGAGTCGTAAAACAGGGACAGCGAGACAATGCGCACCCGCGCGACCGACCGAGCCACGGGTCTACGTATAGGCTTTGGAGAAAAAGAACAGACAGAAAAAAGAAAGGAGAGTGCTATTTTCTTTACTTGCGTAATCCGGTACTTGCGTGCGACCCCCGTCCCCCCGCTAGGGTGAAACGCGAATGCGCCGCCTAAGCCAGATCGAGATGACCCAAGTGGCTGGAGTTAAATTAGGCCTTTTTTCATGGCCTAAGTCGCGCCAGGCGCTAAGTGTTGAGCTGGAGCGACGCCGGCACCCGGCAGAGTGACGGCGGAGTCCGGAGAGCTCCGAGTGCCGATAGCTGGCGCCGCCGACTGCCTGCCGCGGCCTAACCCCGAACTACCAAATTGCTCGGATTCTACGTAAATCCCATATCGCGTGACTCGTGATTTATTAGATTTTTCACTTGTTTTAATTTGCACATATAAATGAAAGTATTTTTAACGTGCTTCAAATGACTCGTTAATGAGTGTTGCAAAAATTTACGATCTTTTATTTACTATAAACATTTATTTTCCAAAATTCATTAAAATCTCTTCGTTGCGATTACAGACTAACTTCCAACTAAATCAACATTTATTTAATGCATATTGAAATTATTGTTTTCCAAATGGTATTTGTTTTGTTGTTTTTTTTTAATGATTATTCATTATTCATCTTTATATTTAACTCGCACTTTTGTTATTAAAGTACCGATGATTATAGACCTGAGTCGGAAAAAGCATGCTTTTAACGTTTCTTCTACGCGGCGAAGGGAAACGTTCGAGACAAGCGAAGCGACAAATGTTTTCCGTCATTTATCGCTCGGAGAGATGACTTCAGGTAGGTTCAGCTCGGGCGGAACGCTCCGCCTTGTCGGTTCGACTAGAGAGCGCTAAAGAGAGACAACCACCTAGAGATAATGTTTTGCGGCAACAGGTGAAGCAGGTGCTAGACCTGAAAGCCAAGCCACGCGCCTCTAATAACCCAAGCCTACAGATCAGGTGGACATATTCTGTCTCGGAAAAACTCTCCTTCTCGATTATCCACGATTACTCTGTACAGTTAAAGAAACAAAGCTGGTCTTTTTACGCGATGAGAAAATGTTTGCATTTTTAATGTTTCTTTATTTTTGTACAGGGAATGAGTAACATTCGAAGAGAAGGGATAATTTGATAGAGCTAAACTGGTTTTTATCGATAAAAAGTCCTGCGCGTTATTAAACTGTTGTAATAATATATTTTTAAAGGAGAAGAACGAATGGCCTATAAAAACGCGTGATTTACAGAGTTTTTTTATGTTTAAGAGAGAGGGGGAAGGACTCGAGAGGACAACGGCAAAGGTTGATGTAAAACGTTGGTAAATGTTTCCAGCGAAGCAACGAAATCCGGCGATTAATCAAAACGATCGGGGTTTAACGAGAGGCTCATTGCAGCATAGATTCAAAGTTCAACTCGGCCGCGCCGATCCCTTCTGCAGTCGCGCGGGGCATCGAGAGTAATCAAGGGCCTATAATTTAGCCCGATCGAAACGCGGGGGCTAACGAACAAAAACGCCCGTGGTTTTTCGTGTTAAAAATCATTACTCGACCATCCGAAAGCGAGAGGGTCCCGAACCTCTCGTATTTTACGGTATTAACGATTCCCTAGAAGAACAATTTGCCAGGCATAAACTTTCTCGAACTCGCGCTATTATCGCACGATAAAACCGACTAATGATTCCGCTCTTTCGAACTATCGGTTACCCTTCTGTTTGTTCTCCTTCGTTTTCTCTCACTCGTAAAACCCTAATTTCAAATTACTACTCGCTTGTCCGATAAGCGACGTCTCCTCGCTCCTCGTACTTTTATCTCGGTTACACAAAAATATTAGATCAAAAGGAATAGCTCTATCCTTCGTTGCGCGAGAGTACACAGAAAGACGTTCTGGAAATAATATAAAACATTCCGCATCGCAGTACGATAGCTCGAAATTTCTCGGGTAAATTATGCCGCGACTTTTTTCTTATTACAAGAGAGCACACGTGGGGAAGCGAGGGAGGGAGCAAGAGGAAGCTGGAGCTCGGTGTTCCGCGGGGATGGGGGGGCGCAGGTAAAACGGCAAAGCCGCACCGGGACGTTACGTTGAATTTATCCGCGCTCTCGCTCACATGCACACCGAGCACCGCGCTGCACGTATGCACGTGCACAGAGACGCTCGCGCACTAGCTATCCGTCTATCTTACTTTATCCCTGGGACGCGCGCCGCCGTATGACAGCGGCCCCGCTAGCTGATCTATCGCATAAAACATAAAGTGGGGTATTCCATTTCTAAGGCCGACTTGCGCCCCCTCCCCCTCGGCCCTCCCTCCGCCACCGTCCTCCCCTATCCGGCTGCGCGTAGCTTGCGTCCGCTGTGCTCCATTTCGAAAGATTCGTCCTGACGTTTTTCTATACCGGCGGAATATATCTCCCGTGTGCATCAGAAAAACTTTACTGCCAATTTTTCTTTGCTTTAGTTGTTCCTCTCTTTCCTGTAAAGGATTGTGCATTGCGCTCCCATACTTTTTAAAGTAATGCGAGGCAATTTATCTTTTTAGAAACGGTGAAACACTTATAGGTGTGATATGCAGAAGGGAGCTAGTTGAATATCCGCATCGAGGTGAAAAACAATAAAAGGTTGTGCAGGCGAAAAAGGGAGGGAGAAAGAGTAGCGCGACTCGGGGGGAGGAGGGCGAGAAGGTATTGCGGGAATGGAGAAAAGGAGCCGCGAGACAGCGGGAGTATAAGAAAGGGGATGGGGGAATTATAAGGAGGCAGCGGCAGGATAGAGGGATGGAATATTGCTCGGCGTAGCTGCGCACGAGGCTCTGCGAATGCAATCCACGTACCGACTGCTTTCAAATATTAATGTCACGTGACTTATTATGTCCTGGGCGTGTGCGCAGGCTCGCGCCGCGAACCAAGTGGAGGCGGAGGAAAGAGCGCCAAGATATTTCGCCGTCCATACGCGGAGGCGCCTACCGCCATCGTCTAAGATGCTTCGGTAACGGTGCGTCTCCCGAGTGTTCGCCCGCCGTCGGCACAATTGCATCGCGCACCACCACCAGCACCGCCATCACCACCACAGACGTCCGGCCTATACCGTACTGCGATTGTAAAATTTCCCGGCGCGCCCGCGCGTTGCTCCCATTTTATATTTCCCTTCTTTCTTGCGCCGCTCGTCTGGAAAAATAGATGAGCTTTTACGCGCGCGCCGTTTCTCCCTGGATGGAAATAAATTAAAATTTACAAATAAAAAAAACGTAAAAATACGGGTGAAAGGGGGTGCATTTCGTGCTCTATTTTGGAAAACTGTTCGAGACCGAAGGAGAAAGAGGGAATAAATATAAGGGACAAACGACGGCGTAAGAAGAAAACAAAGTCGGCGAGAGAGAGAGAAAGTAGGCGAAAAAAGAAAGAGGAGGCGAGAGGTAGGAGGAAGAGGGCAGGAAAGGAGCGGAAAACACTCGAGTGAAGCGGTGGCGGCTTTGCTCCGGCGAGCCCGCAGTCATTCTCCGTGGATTCCTTTCTAATTTTTGCGCGCTCGCTCATGCGTGCCTCGAAGAGTTTTGCGGCGAAAAAAAAAATGAGAGGGGCGAAAAAAATGGTTGAACGAGAAACGAAGTTCCGCCGACGTCGCGCACGGCTCTCCACTCGAAAGCCATCGGGTTTTAAGTCCTTTCGCGCGGCGCCGCCAGCGCCGCCGACGCCGTCTGCGAGAAAGCGAACGGCTGCGGGGGTTGGCTTTCCAAACCCAAAGGAGAGGAGGCAGAGGGAGGGTGGCGCACTTCCGGCTCGCTGGAAAATCTAGCGCTCGCGATACTTCAAATTTGCCGCGTTATACGCGCGTGACCAGGGCGCCGTTTTCGCGACCCTCGTCGCGCCGCCGCCGCCGACGAAAGAGCGGAAGCCTATGCGCCCGGTACTTGCTCTGGCTGCTAGCTTTATTGTTTTCGCGCTCGCTCGCTCGCTCGCGTACGGGGGGCTAGACGTCAAGTTCGCCACGTCCCCCGTGAGAGCCGGGCTCTCGAGATTGCCGAAGGACACACACGTACACTCGTTTGTTTTTCGCTCCCTTATGCCCTCTTTTTCCGAACGCTCGCGGAATTAATGAGACGACATGTATGATATTGTCGTTATACCTACGCGCGCGCGTACAACGGGCTGCAATTTCTTTTTAATTCCGAGTCATTTTCGTACTTTTAAAGCATTTGCAACTGACGATCCATTCTGCCGACGAGAAAAATAATCTGCAGCAAGTGACGGGTACGAGTACCAACAGTCATTGTTATCGATCGCACAGAAGTGATTCGTACATAAAGTAGTAACGTCATGCATTTAAAAATTGAAATTTTTTCCTCGATTGGAGTCGGTTATCTTTTCAATTAGGCGGAGGTGAATAATAGGCCTCTGCCACTCAATCCGGCATTAATGCGAGAATCACCAATCAAACAAAGCAATTTAAAAGCGAGAGCGGCGTGTACACGAGGCTTGGTTCGCGTGTACTTACTTCGATTTACATACGAGGTTGTATTATGACGTCAGAATTTGCTCGAAGATCGCGTGCACGCACTCGTCAAAGAGCTTCGTATAGCGTACACTCAACCAGCAGCGGTCAATAAGTCGCTCATGCCCTATGTAACTAATTTTTTTTTCTCCCAGTAGGTTTTAAATTTTTACGAGTGATCGTATTTTGCTTCGAGATTGCAAACATAGACAGGTCCTAAAAGCTTCCCGCGCATTTAACTTGTAAAGTAACGGGCGAAAATCAATTTTTCCATTGCGATAATTCGAGAGATAAGGGAATTAGTAATGTAGAACGGAAAAGTATAAGAAGGTATGATTAATGAAGCGAAAGAGGGTGGTAGGCAGAAACGAAAGCAATAGACTGTTTTTTTTTCGCGATCTCCCGGGTTATACGCACGCGGCGGGTTTGCTGAGAACCACTGGGCCGTTAGGTGGGAAAATTTACATGAGGAGAGCCGCGGCGCCGATATAAAGGGAGGGCAGTTGATAATGATCTTAAATTATCGATCCAATTGTTTATACGCCCGGCGCAATTCTATTTTAATGCCGAGGCGGCGGCGCGCGAATGAGACGCCTGCGTATAAGGTATATAACGGCGCGCCAGCGTGCCACCCTGCACGCATTTACCCACCGGCATAAAATTTATCGTCCCGGCACAATTTCAAGCTAACTGATTCACTCCCCGCTAATAGTGAGAGGGTTGAGGACTGATTTATTTTATCGGAGGGTCTACACGCCCACGTACAAGTCGTTGACAACTCCGATCCTTCCTACGTTTCTTTGCTCATTGATTTTTCTTTCGCAATTAAAATTAAAAAATTTTATTTATCTATTATCACAGAAAAAAGAAGGAAAATTATGAAAAAATCTTGACTGCACGCGAGTAAGATATGCAAACAGTCGGTCTCCCTTTCTCAGTGTCATTTTTCCCGAGGTCGAGCGACCGCGTCGGCGGATCAACTCGCCTTTGTACCCGAGTTACATGTATAGGTGCATTGTGCGTTCAGCGGCAACACGCCGCGTCATTGTGATTGCGGGCGGGAGGTCCGGGATCTCGCTCGGACGTCGATTGAGAGCCGCTTTCTTTATCCACGTAGGTATACACCGAGGAGCCTGGGGAGTGCGGTTGTAGTAGCAGCGGACGAGTGACAGCTTCTGCGTGCGTTCTCCCGCTGCATTTATCGCTGCGTGATGACAGGAAATGAGCCGAATGAAAATACGATCGAATACGCCCGCCGCTGTGCGAGGGCTATGGGAGTGAGTCGAATCATGATTGATGGCGATCTCCTCGATGAAATTGGTCAGCCAATGCCGACCGCCACATAACAGAGTCATTATTAATTTTTTCCCGGCTTTAATCATTTACGCTTCATTTTCGTAAAATACCTTGTCATTTTGTAATAAATTGTCCCCCTCGGTTCCGATCGATAGCTATTAACGCGTCATTGTCCCTCGAGTTTATTGTTTTCGCGAGGTAGAAGCAACGCGAGTTTTTTGTACGAAAGAGAAAAGATTCGTAGCTCCAGTTTGCTCAGCCGTAAATTGTCTTTATCAGGAGAAATCCATTTTAGGTTAATCTGTTAAAAAAATTTATTGGCGCAGAAAAATCTTTCGCGGGCTTCATTGAAAATGCAAAAGAGTCGGGCGGGGGTGTGTGTGGAAACGGGTCCGAGTGGCGATTTTTCCGTAGGAAATGAGCAAACGCTCTTGAAGCACGAATGCGCTCGCTGGGCGCGCTCGGCGTCGCTGGGCAAGTTATTGCTTCGTTTCGTTTCGCGCTCGCATAAATACGAAGCCAAGCCGAGATCGCGGAATATAAGTTATACACGCTCTCGAGGCTCGTAAGCCCGGGCCTGGAGAGAAAGCCCGAGCCGGCGGGGCTAGGGGGGGGAACGCGTGCGCCGCTTTTCGTATAATCCGCGTCGGTGGCGTTGGTGGTGGCGGCGCGATAAAATCTCAATTTATAAGTGTCCCCGCCGCGTCCGCGCTCTCGCGCGCAATATCGAAGACCGAATGGCTAGATAGGGCCATTCTTAGCGCAGGGTGTACGGTATCAGCTGGGCGATGATATTACTCGAGAGCACGCGACTGCTTAGCATGCAAATGCATGAAAAGCAATAAACTACTCAATACGTTGCCGGGAATTTGCCCGATCGATTTCGCTTGCTTGCCGCGCGAGCCTGCCCTCCTCGCTCCTTAACCCCTCCTAATTTAAACGGACGATTCCGCGTACACACGAATATACGCAAGCTCGCCTTGCCGGCCAAAGCGCACGAGCCTCCAACTGTCTGCGAGACGCCACCGGCCTCTCCTTTACCCTTTACTCTTTCCTCCACTGACTTTACTCTCGCCGTCCACTGCTGCGGCACGATGGGTATCGCCGTTACCCCACTGACGCGAATGATGCTTTCTGTTGTTACGCCCACGCTTCCTTATCTCGCATTTTCCGAAAGCTATCCGTATCACCTGCGGATCTTTATTCGCTCAGGGCATTTAACAAATGATCTTCTTTTCGAACAATTTTATTCGTTTAAAGGGAAGAATAAGTTTACTTGAAGAATGCATCTGCCGTTTCCTTATTGAAAAGGTTCGAGAAGCATCTGCAGGTACTTTGTCGCTTCGATTTTCGATTTTCTATAGCGATATCGGAGGGCAACTGCCTTCTTAAGACCTGCCGAAGCAGGGAGCCCGGACGGCAGCTAAAGCTGCCAGTCATCGTATTTGGGGAGTGTTGTTAAATGGCGGTTGGTCGCCGCTCGCTTGTTATTAAATCATTAGCTATGCATTAGCGCTCGGATCGGCATCGAAATCTATCGATCTTTGCCACTCTAATGTGCCCCTCTTGGCAATCACTGGAATTATCTTCAATTTCCTTTCAGATACTTTTCGATCGCTTCCGCTATTACTTAAAAAGGCCTGCATTTGCTCGCCTTAATCTTTTTATAAGAGTTTTAAAAAAAAGCGTCGATCTTCACCTGCTTAACATTTGTGGCTTTTACCGTAATCCCGTCGCGTGGCATCTCGTTCGATCGCTTAAATTTAATAGAATGCAGAAGCAACAATGAGGTCGATGAAATTGAGCAATCATGAAATCGAATTGATTCGATGAAAAGTTGAAGGAATCACGAAGTGTTTTATACACCGCGGACATATTGCGTGCCGCGCTTCGATTTTATACCGCAGTACTCGGACTGGTAATTTCCTGGCAGGCGATGTTATTCTTTTCTCGATGCTTCAAGTCTTTCTTCTCGGCGCTTTGAATGACAGCAGTTTTAGCCCGAAAGACGTTTGGCAATATCCTAACCGGAACCGGAAAGAAATACGTTGTTTAAACTTTGTTTTCGAGTGATACGACAGGCGGGGATAAGAAATGGTACTTGCAGGCCTCGGGGGAAAATTGAAAAGCGCAAGAACTCGCGCGTTCAATTAAGTGTTCGTAATCAGAAGACAATTAAGGAAGGGTAATAGATTGCGGCGGGGGCCGGTACAGCGGCAGATCAGGAGAAACAAGCTGGCTTCGACAGTCCGGCGATTGCGGTTTGGACCCTCTTCTCGGACCGCGTGTGCCACGCGGGACAGTCGCTTAATTGTTCGAATTCGTACAAAGTACGAATTAATTCCTTTTCGCGTCGGTGAGCCCCGCGGCAGCGGCGGCCGCATTACACGACGCCTTCGTTTCCAGGGCAATTGGGGAAAAACGCGTCGGCCGCCCGGTGCTGCTGCGCCGTAGCCGCGGCTACGAGCTACTTAATGCAAGATAATACGGGAACGGCTCGCCTCGTAAACTCCGCTCTATCGCGGGCGACATCGAAATCTACTCGGGGTTGCGTCATAAACTTAATGGTGCTCGCTCGACTCCCGAGCCGTTCGGATGCTCGCCGAATCGGCTTTACACACTTCCAACCGGTATTGGTTATTAAGCTTTTTAATGTCCTCTTCAACAATGCTTCCCTCGAATACCACCGCGGTTTCCCTATTTATTCGAAGAAAAAAGAAGAGAAATAAAGAACAAGTCAGTCGTGCGAATCGGGCAAAAAGTTGGCCAAGTATTTCGATTGCTCTTTTAGTTCGAAGTGTAAATTGAGTAGGGAAAAGGGGGGCAAATAAAAAAAAAATGGAAGAAAGGAAGGTAAGGAGAAAAGAGGGAGGCAGGCGCAGGGGTGGGCGTTCGCGCGCGATCGCACGATTCTCGGGCGGATCCTTCAACGTCTCCGTTTCCGACGTGGCGCGCTTGAAAAGGTAGAAATTCCAATTTCCGAATATAGTCGGGGCGCTCGTGTCGGACGGGCCGCGGCGGTGTAAGCGGGCGGCAGTCCCTGCCCCGCGGCCCCTCGCGCATAATCGTGGCCTTTATCAATAGGGGATCGTAATGAGCTCGGAGATAATGGCGGCCTATCAGTCTTCGGGGCCCGCGGAACAATGATGGATGTAGTCGGCGGCCCGGCCACCGGCGCCGTCAGGAGTTTTCGTGCTCCAGGAGCGCGAGAGGGCCGCCTCCTTTCGATTCCACGACCCTCGATGCCGAACTTCCCCCGCCCCTCCCCAGTCGAAATGCGCGAGAGCCCGTGTGCTCTCTCAATTCGTGCGCGCCGCCGCGCCAACGAGCCTGATTGTTTTGTCGACACGCGACGCGCCTTTTGCCGCCTGTCGATTTCCCTCCGAGTGTATATACATTTATATATATACATACACACGCAGCCACTGCCTCGCATGACGACGCGAGATTAACGAGAAATTGGATGAACGTTTCTATATTTCGAAAATTAAGCAATTGATTTGATATATCATCTTCTCTTGTCTTCTTTTTTTTCAATTATTCATCCATTCAGGATGAAAAATTGCTTTTCCTAATTGCCACGAATAATCGATGGATTAGTAAAATAAACTCTGTCTAATGATTTGAGGATATTAAATTTCCGATGAAGCGGGCGTAAGGGTACGGGGTCCGGGGGATTGGTAGAGCGTGACGGACGGATAGGATCTTTCGGCGCGATTCGTCCAACAATATCTCGATTCAGCTTAGCGAAATTAGCGAGGGGGGCGATCTCCTTGGACGCGAGGCTCGCGCGTCACTCAAAACTCGTTCCGGCAATTACGGCCAGCCGCGGAGCATCGCGCTCGCGAGATAAGAATATAAAGCCGGAGCGAGATAGAACTCGGCGCTCATGACTTATATCGGCTATACGGCGCGTAATCCCCGCAAGCGGCCCCCGGCGCATTCGGCCGGCTCCGGCCGGCTGTATTATAGAGGCGCGCGATTATACGTCGTAAGAATAAACCGGGCGACGGAGAGGCTAGGTCGAGGTTATAGGGTCAATATAAATGTTTCGCCCTGGGTAGGACGCGCTCCATCGAAAGTACTTAGCGGAGCGTACAGGTGGCCATTGCGCGCCGGGGACCGCGGTGCGCGCATCGCGGCGAGCAATGTAAAGAGGCGCGCGTTTGAGCGAATGCTTCGCATAATTTATGCACGGCGATATGGATTTTAGAACCGGCCGGTATGCGCGCCTCTCCTCGTCATCCCCCATTCGGGCAATCGAGTCGTGAAACTTTATTAACCTCGGCGTTGCGTCGCGCCGCTATTGCCGGGACAGCGCGGATTAAAAAGAAGGCATGTGTAACTTGTAAAATAGATTTTACGAGGGAGCCCTCCGGGGCATAAAGGCGCCCGTCAAGCCGTTGCTTTTAACTCAGTGCTAAATTTCGAATCAATGTAATTTCGCATAAAGGCCTTAACTGCAGCATCCAGATTTCCTTTATCCGCCTCTGTAGCACGTTGGCTTTATTTTTAATTATTCATATTGCAGCGGATTAAAATTGTTTTGATTCAGAAATGTTTCAATAAAGGCGCGCATTAAGAGAAACTGAAAATGAGACGAGTGAAATTTTAATAGTTCAATAACGATTCCGAATGGAAGTGCTTGATTAAAATAGATTCACAGGGAAAAGCTACTTTGCCGATAAGTAGTGGACTTTCGAAAGCCCTTAATAACAATCCATGAAAGTTTAAATAGAAATACAGAAAGTTCAAAGTGCAAGCATTGAAATTGATTTAGGTCTGTTAGCGTTTCGAGGGCGGGCGGGGAGGGATCTCTTAGAGTATCGCAAACTCAAGTCGACTGGATTTAAAAGCGAGAAGGAAGATTGTTAAGCTCGTGGCGAGAGGGCGGAAAAGCCCGAGCGCGCGGGAAATTAGAATTGAATAGTTGATGAATTTCAGAAGTGCTCGCGCCGAGAGCGAGTAAGGGAGAAGAAGCGAGAGAGAGAGAGATTGAGCTTGCGCCCAGTTCGCTCTCGCTTTCGATTGCATACAGGTGTACGCATATATACGCGTGGCGGCGGCGTTAAGCCGTAGGTGCCCGGAAATACACGGGATCCCGTGAAAATCGACTCTCTTATCAACCCAGCCCCGTTTATTACTCTTTCAATTGCGCCGGCTCATATCTTGCGCGTCGCGAGCGACCTCCCGAAACAAAAACGGACCATCGCGTATTATCGACATTAAGGGAAAGATACCCACCTGACCGTACTCTCTGAGAGGATTAATTAAATCCTCTCGACCACCTATATAGCGTCCTCTCGCTCAAATCGAAAGAGACGAGCGATAAAGCTGTATAAGAGCGGGAGCTTTGAAAAAGCTCGAATACCTTTCAAAGGGAGCTTCATTAATTAATGAGAAAAATTATTCCCATTATAACGGATCAAAACATATTTTTTGTAAAAAAAAGAATATCATACGCAATGAATGATCGGTTATTCCTATATTATTCCAGGATGAACTCGGGAGGGCAGATCGAATTGTTTTGAAAGGATATTTTCGTTTCAGTTATTAGACAAAGAGTTAGCTTAACGCTCGTTCCCAGGGGAGAGATCTAGGCATAATACATTCGCATGGAGAAAAGATGATCAAAAGCAAAAACAAAAGCAGAAGGAAGGGAGCGAGGAAGACAAGGGGGGGACGAGGAGCCGGGCATGCATAAAAGAGGAGAGGCGAGGCGGCGAAAGAAGGAGGGAAAGAGAGCCGAAAGGGTATCGGTGCGCGTATCTGCATGAGTGTGTGTGTGCATGCGCGCTCGCGCACGGAGGGAACGAGACGGAATACCGGGAGCATTATCCTTTAATCAAATACATTACTGAAAATTTATCGCGCCCCCGCGAATTAATTAAATGCCGAAGGATAAATTCTCGTCCGCGCCGACGCTTTTCTCGGGCCGCTAGGCCCGCTTTTCTCTTGCTCTTTCTCCTCCGGCGACCCTTTCCCTGTCGTGCCGCTGCGCTCCGCCTGCATGAATTTTAACATTCGATAAAATAAATCGTCCGCATCGACCCTCCGAAATCCTTCCTGGGATTCGTCACCGCTTCTACCGCCCTGGCTTTCGACTAATTTTACTACTGTCGATTCCTACGCTTTATTAGAATTGTTCGTAATTTAAATGTTTCTCATATTGCGATCCACGTGATATTTTGAAAAATGTTTTAAAAGTTATATCGCCAGCTCCGAGTGCTCAATTTTATCGTACGTCGTGTACATTTGTCTTGAAGCGATTCGCTCTTTCGATTGCCAGAATCATTCACATGCATTTTCGGCTGCTGACCCTCTGGAATTTTTAATTATCTCCCGCTTTATTTTTTTCCAAGCGTCATAAATATATTAGTTGTCCGATGTTTCAGCTCGGAGCATTAAGGGCATAAATCAATTGACGTACCCGCGGTAATCGAAAGGCACGTCTAAAAAACAAAAAACAATAACTTTCAATGGCTAATAAAGGTAATTTAACGTTACAGTTATCGACTTGGAAAATGCCAATTTGAAAATACAAGTATATTTGCAGGCTAATATAAAGCTTACGTGCGGCAGCGTAGTAAACTCTAGCGATACTCTTGTAGGCTCTATTTGTTTTATAGTCCGATCGACGGCGTTTATTTGTATCTGCAGCTAGTAATCGGCGCTTGGCCAGTACGCGATTTTGCATACGTTGCGTGCAAGCGCCGCAACTGAATCGCTCAGGAAGGAAGGAAGAAGAGAAAAGGAGAGGGTGCACTCGCGCGCACACACACATGCACGTGGCGTTCACAGGTGCTCCGGGCGGCTCGTCGATTTTTCTTATAGGTCAACTGCAACGTCGTCGCTTATCGCGGCGCGCTCTCGAGTTCTCGCGTTACTCTTAATTGCCCTCTCGAACGGCGTAACGCCCACGAACCACCTTAAGGCGTACACCTGGCTGATCTACGAGATCTGACGTCGCGTGAGGCGATTGACAACCCGAAAAACACGAAAATTTACCATTTCATACACAGTTTTTTCGGGTTTTATATAAATTTACACGAATAAAAGAAACAATTTACGTGGATTAATTGCGAATTTAATATTTTTAATAATTATGTAAATATCGAGGGCCCGAGAGAAAGAACGCGAGCTACGTTGAAATCTTTACTTCACCTGCGCTTGGCGATAATTTTAATGAATCAAGGTGCGAACGCGGGGGCGGAAGGTCAAGCAGGCAGGGGCTTGCAATACGTCTTTCTTTGAATACATACGGCCGGGGCGCTTTTACACTTGTTTATTTTGGAGGAGTTTTAACGATAAGTTTTAATGATTTCCACCTGGTAGCCTCTCGTGCGCACGCACGTGCACAATATCAGACTGGGGGCTTCCGAGAGCGAGAAAGTATAACGGCCGAGACGGTCGGAGCGCGAGAGGCAGTGATGGATCGAGCCGGGTTATCACCACCTCCGGAACACCTCCGCGCGTTCGCCTCCCCCACCCCCTCCGAAATATCGTCGCGGCTCCGGCGGCCAGGAGCCAAAGGGGGTTGCGCCGCCGCCAGCCCATGGCATTATCGGCCGAGAAGTTAAAAGGGGGCACTTTACTCGCGGACAGCTGCTAAATAGACGACTCCCGCTCTCGCCCTCCGTCGTTCCGATAATATTCTAATATAAATGAATCCGCGGAATTTGATAAATGGAGAAAATCCGGCGATCGTTATCGCAAGCTCGCCCCCCGAGAGACTTTTCGCGCAATTGTCTGGCCGCCGGCTCATTTGTAAAACTTTCAACTTTGATCCATTTCAGATTAAGAAAAATATATGCGACTTCCCTCTGGTGCCGGTTTTCTCTGCGCCTCGAACGCTTTTTTAGGCCCCTGCTCGTGCGATTTTTCACGCGGCGCATAAAATTCTACAGGCGTAAAAAGAGACGAGGCCGAGGGATAAAGTATCGAAGGCTAATGGCCTCGGGCCGCACGAGCGAGAGGCCAAGCTCGCCCGAGGGGATATAGGGTGTACCGCGGTCGATTGGTCCGAAAGAAAAGAAGCTTGTTTTTATGTTGCTCGGGCTGCCGGGGTGGGAGCCGTGCGCGGCTCCTCGTCGCTGCATCACGCGACCCGCTCTCAAAACAAGACAATTTGTATGTCCGCTCGATGTGCTGTGCGAGCAGCGGGTGGGATCTTGCGGTTGCTCCGCCGCCGAAGGAGACGGCGCGCGAGTTTTGGCGCGGATAACGAATGTGAATCCATAACTAATACTGGAACAGATTAAAATTTAATTCTCCGAGTTAGGTGGCGCGAGGCGGCGGGGCGAGAGTACACACCTACCGTGAGAGTTCGACTGATTAATCGAAAGCTAATTCAATTTCCAGCGTCGGGCGGGGGAGGGGGGTATTAATTAAAAAGTCGTATATTACAAAGGCCGAAGAATGGATAATGCCCGCGGAGGCACCGATAATCCGTGATGGCACCCAGGACATTTCGGAACGGAATGAAGAAAGCACGCGATAAAGGCGCTTTACGAGGACCAGCGTTTCACTGGCTCCTTCGACGCGGCGCTTCTCGTAAAACGAAAAAATACGCTAGCGTATAAGTCAGCCGCGTGCTGTTCTTGCCGAGATAAAAAGCAATTAACGTTTCGTAAACGTCCTTAAATGTCGCGGGAGGAAGCCACCGGAGTAGTTGGCGAGAAGCGTCGAAGGAGAGGAGACGCGAAGAGGAATGGGAGAAAAAGCCGGGCGCAACGAAAATTATCGGCTGTCCGCGGATTCTTTAAAACAATCCGGCGCTCGTAAAGTTCCTTCATTAAACATCAAAGGTGGCCCATAAAATCGGTGATCCCACCGAAGGAGGGAGCGAGAAAGAGAGGGAGAAAGAGCGGAGGATATATCCGCGGCGAAGAGCGGGCCGCTGTACGTGTCGAACCCCCGTGGCGCCGCGCCACCATCTCGCGGCAATTCCATCGGATACACCGGCGTCAGATCGGGGCTTGATTAAAATCCGCGAGCCTCCGATGAATGCGAACCCCGAACTTTATCCTCGACTCTCCGGTGTCCCCCGGATCGAAGTTACCGCTTCCCTCCTACCCCCTTCGTCCCTCGCTCTTCTGCCGCTTTCGGGATCTCAAAAAAAGAATAACAGCCTTTTAAACACACGTGAGTAGCTTGGCTCCGCGCCGAGAGCCTCCTCGTACCTCACGCTCTTTGATGAATGATTCAGATGCCATTGCTCAGTTTGTTCATCGTTCCGAATTATCCTTTTAATGCTCGCTTAAAAAAAAAATTAGCTCCCCTTTAATTGGTCCGATGAATCTTGAAGGATAAAACACCGGGCAAATTAGTGAAAACTGCTTGATTAAGAATTTTTTCGGACAATGAGACCTTGACGCGTTACAAAAGGAAGTAGGAAGGAGGTTTGCCGTGCACCCGAGGAGAGTAGGCGCGCGGAGAAACTCGATAGCATCATTGTCGGGAATTTTTGCATGGTCTATTATGATCCGGAGGGAAAGACGAAAAAAAGTGTCGAGCGCTGACTCGGGCCTCGGCACAAAAGCCCAAGAGCCCTCGGGACATGACGCGCGCCCGCTCCTACCGACTGACGGACAAACAAATATCGTAATACCATTGTTCTCCTCTCGCTTCTTCCCCCGGCCAGTCGCTCTACCAATTGAATATAACGAAATGCAAACACTGCCATCGGGATCGCGAGGGACGCAGCAGCCGCCGCCGCCGCCGCGAGGAGGACGCCCGCTTCTCTATATGCTTCTACGACCCGAAGGGAAGCTAAAGCCTCCGACTAAAGTGCTATTTCACTTTTCCTCATTGACCCGAGCTTCCGCGCTCGCATACCCTACTCGTGCCAATGAAAGCTTTTCGAAATTTAACAATTTATGCTTTCTTCCATCTCTGTTTTTCTTTTTCTCCTCTATTCTATTACGCAAATTAAAAACGGCCGACGAATTCAATTTTTCGAGCTTGTTTGTATTACTGACACTTTTTGTTCTTCAAAATGACGCTTAAGAAAAGGAAATTATGTGAAATTGAGGTAGGTCGATTTCGTTAATTTTTTTGTCATTATTTCGAGATTTTTTTTTAATCTTCAATGGCCAATTGTTCTTGAAAATACAGTAGTCTGTGAAAGAAAAAGTTTTTATATGAATAATCTGTGGGAGCAAAATTTAGTCGAGTGGTCATTCCACGACTCGCCCCGCGCCGCGAGAGGAAGAGAGATAGATGCAGTAGGAAGGGAATGTCATTAAGCAACCTTGTAATTTTGTTCATTTGACCGCTTACGATTCAGCCGAGAAGTCTTACCGCAGGATTTATCGTTTGGACCAAACGAACGGCCGCATTGGATTTATCTTTCTTTATTCTCGGAATATATGTCTGAAAATTGGCAGTATCGAATACTTCACAAAGCATAATTTAAATACGATAATTTAGCTCTTTACGAGCCGTCCAACGTGAAATATCGGGCTAGCGGGGTAGCCGACGCGATTTGCTTTCTTGGCCTGAATAGTTTAGCGCAAGTGTAAATTGTGTCCAAGTAATCTTAATTAAATGCCCGACACGAGGAGGACAAGGAGGGAGATGGTAAAAATGAGAAGCAAGAGTAGCGTCGCGTCATCTCCGAAGCGACGTGGAATTCACACGGTACGTTTCAGCTTCACCGATTGCGAGAATCTGTCTCTGACAGACGCTACATCGATTAACGTTGGCCGGAGCCACGTCGCGATTTGTCTGTCGGCGAAACTTGTGCTCGTTTCAAGTGTCATTCGATCAAGACGTCTGAGTCCGTTTTCCGAACTAGCCTTCATTGCCATTATTATTATTATCCGCTCCAACTTGTAAAATTTCGTGCGATTCGTGCGCCAAAAATCTCATATTAACACTTTTTTAGTTATTTGATTTCGACACAAATCCAATGTTCAGTTAACACAAACATGATCTGACGTAAAAGTATTCATAGCATACGGTGCGGCAAAAGTTCATAGATGCCTCTATAGCTTGTAAAATTTGAGCTTTAGGAAGAAGCTTTGACAGAATGGGTTTATAATTTTTTCCTGGCTATTCTATAAGGACTGGTTTTGGCAGAAATGATTACCTTGAAAGTCATTGAAGGTTCTACTTGTTTTTTTTTCAAATAAGAACCCCTATTTTTAACGTAAGACTATAAAGGGGGTCGAATTACCTGAAAAAAATGACAATGTCACTAGGAATGTTATACATATCTAAATAAAAAGTAACATTTTCTACTCATTCAGAATCTTAAGTGAAAAATTGGGGTTCACATTTGGAAAAAAAAACAAATTTAAACTTCAAGGTCATGAAGCAGAACAAATCCAGAACCAGCAAACTTTGCCTAAAACTCGGATTGTCCATGTTAACCAGAGGTTTTCTAGTACCCTATACGAAAAGACATAAATAAATATTCACTGTAATTATTATTTAAGTTAAAGTAATAGTAAATACAATGCAAGAACTGCAGAAATTATCGAACAAGAAAGACGAAGGAATAGAAAAATTGAAGGCGTGAAGAGTAGATAGAGTCGAGTCTCGGGAACTATGAGGTTTAAATAAAAGTAAGAGAGAAGAGAGAGAAAGAAACGGAGTGTGAGGGATAGAGACAGAGAAGGGAGAGAGAGGGGGAATAAGACGAAGAAGCAGTCTCACTTTGAAAGCTGCACTGGTATATTCTGCGGGCGCAGAAGAAGCAGTAACGCTCGGGCGGCGGGTGAGCAAAAGAAGAGCAAGAAGAGGCGCGCAGAAGATGATTGTATCCGTGGGTATGTATCCGTGGGCACGGTCGAAGGGACTATCTTTGCTCGCTCGCGGCTCCGCTCGCTGCAGATAATTCAGCGCGTATCTCGGTAGCCGCGCGCGTCGGCCCGTCACAAAGACAAACCTCTGATGCGCTACCAGAACGTTCCGTTCCACACACAATCATCATCATCCCCGAGTGCGCGCGCGCGCCGCTCCGACTGCTCCTTCTCTACCTTTTGCCTTTAAGAACCGAACAACAAGACGCGAGATTGCTGACGGGCTGCGAGGAGCTTGGCGCCATCGCGTGATTACCAATTTGGAATTACTCTACCCCGAGAGAGCGAGAGACCCGAGAGCCCCCAGCCGGTACGCGGATTATCAGCTGCTGAAGGGAGAACGATCGTGATGTATAATGTAGCCTGGCGCGCGGTGGGAACATCTACCTGGCGCACAATGCTATCCCGACCATTTCTTCCTCGTGCTATTTCGCCTTTTTACCATTCTTACTTTAACCTACTTTTCGCGCAGAAAATTTCTTATCAAAATTCGCCTATTTTTTCACAATATACAATCAGGTAGATTGTTTCTGCGTGCGCGAATCTCGAGCTGCGTTCGTCAGCTCGATGCAAAACCAATAACGTCGATGGGGCCTCGGAACCACATTCCTCGAGTGGTCAAACTATTCATCATGCGGCCTACTACATCTCGAGAGATAGCATGTGCGAGTTTATATGTCGGTAGCGCGCACTTACGTGTGGGCAACGCAGGTACACACGTGAGTGCGTCGATGCTCGCCTCTTCTCTCTTTCTTTTTCTCTCTTCCTCGGGTGGGCAAGCGCAAGGCGGTGGCAAGACACTGATTGAATTGAAGTAATATCAGGAGCAGTGAGTAATGGTCGTCGAGGATTCAAATGCGGAGCCTGTCAGTGATTGGTGTGTGTGTGCGGATCAGATAGTGTGTAGTCATGCCAGGTGATTATATCGCATTATATGAGAAGTCTGCTACTGTGTACTCAGCCCTCCAAGATGAGCGGCCGCCTCCTCCCCTCTCTTTTTCCTCCGTGTTCCTCTCTCGCTCTAGCGCGCGCTCGCGTCCTTCTTCGGCTCCTCTGCAGCCTACCTCCGTCGTTCTCCTCTCGTGCCCCTCCCCGCACTTACTTTCTCCACGGAGAACTTTTGACCGGTTGAAGGACTCATCAGGCTAACGGTGGTCATCGATTATTGTTTCAGCTTCCGAAGACTTCTTTTTTAATCATGAGAAATGAAATTTTAAAAGTCAACTAAATAAATGAACTTTACAGCTCGGCGTACAAATAAACTCCGCTACCTTATGTTTCTTCGTATGGACATCAATTTATTTCATCTTACAGCTGATAAATCTGATTTATTGTTATTAATTACAATAAAGAATAAAGTTTGATAGTAAAGTTTTAAATGCGGATGCGGCCGAACCGGACGGTGGGGAGTACTTTCTGCTGGACATTTTGGCAAGTTCATATCGCGTCAATAAGATCCCCGTTGGAGGCATTGTAGAAACCCTGCCGGGTGGTCCCGGTTATGTTAGTGTACATTGGATGCTGGGAGCACACTCGACTGCCCCTACACAGGAAGGTCCAGGCACTTGGAAGGAAGTCAGGCGCCTTTATCTGTTTGACGCGGGAGACACTGTGATAGCTGGACGTTTGATTGATTTACCATAAGAAATACATTTTTGAAAGTCTTAACTTTAGCGCCAACAGAAGTTCGATTTGTCGATACTTCAATCAACACTCCCATTTTTATCTCTAAAATAAATTAATTCTCATTTTGTAAATGGCTCTCGACTTAACACTCCAGTTATCAACGATGTTTTTGTTGAAAGCATTCGTTTGAATAATGACAGTTGATGAAGCAGCAATTAATAAAAGGTTGTTCAGTAAAAAATACATCAGACACTGCAATGCAAAAGCTCATGGGTGTATGAATTGAAGGTGGGAGCCAGCAGGCATCGTGTCAAACAGTCGGACGCTGGCCGTCAACCGATTCAATGATATCTCCCTGACGTTTCTCGCGATGATTTATTCGGCATAAGATGCCCGGGAGACTTGGGTTACCGGCGAAGCTGCCCTGCAGGAGCACGAGTTACTCTAAACAGAAGCTATTGTGAACGTCCACGGGCAAGATGGACGTACCCCACGCAAGTATCGCCCCCCTCCCCCCTCTTTTCGCGGAGGTGGAGAGGCCGCGCGCGCGTGTGGCTTCGAGAGCATCGTGCGGCTTTTATTGCATCCGAGATGGGCTTTGCGTTTCTCCGTGGGGCCGAAATGCATGCTCGATTCGTGCGATAAGATCGCAGCTTACGTAGACGCGCCTTATTCATCAGCAGTCCGGGGGCGCCATTCAATCTATCGACTTTGTACGGCGGCTACCGCGAATTCTAGAAATCTCACCTCCGCGCCTGCATGCACAATGAGCGGGGGGGCCCAGCGCCACTTTGAATGATTCGATTCGAATGGCTAACCGAGGCGAAATTAAAACTTCCCTTCGCCTTCTCCTATTCGCTCGCGCTGACAAATATCCTTGTAATTGTTTTCTCGTCAAAGAAACTTTCTCACAATACTATCGCGTTACCCCACGGACCAGCGCCTTTTGCATTTATTAGTCATTTTTTAATTTTTACGAAACGATGCAGATGTTGAATAATGACGGTGTGGAATTTCTAGCGGCGAGCTTCGGCAACCTTTAACGGCGAATATTGCTCGCTCGTAATGTATATTATTTGTGTCATTAAACCTCCCGAATGTTACCGAGAGCGTCGCGGAAAAAAGTAATTCATCGGTTCGTTGAAGAAATCGCGTGTTCGGGGCAAAAGTAATAACAGAGCAAGATGTACACAAATCTAAAAAAGTAACTTTTCTTTTGAAAGGTCGGAGCCCGCAAGTAAAGCCGGAGAAGCTTAATGACACACGTTCATTTCCCACAGCGAGAAGAGGCCTGCGGCCGGCCTCAATGTACCGCTCGGCTTTGCGTCCCGTGATTACATGGTATCGGCACGTCACAAATAATGCGAACAACGAGCGGTGCCGCGCCACCAACGTTGCGTCTGCGGCCCGGCGCGCCGCGAACTTTCCACCCGCGTGAAGGGTGTGTCCCCGCAGCGGCGCTTCCCCGTGCCATGTGCGCATTGAGCCATCAATGGGAGGACACCGGCGACTAACCCCCTCGGGAAGGAGTACGAACGGTACGGCATTGTCTTCCTCGGGACGCGAGGACGCGCGGGCCCACGGAATCTTTCATCTTGACCGAGAGACGCCCGAGCCGGATGGCCAGTAACTACCACGTTGCATTACCGACCGAGCCAAGCCGCAATCATTACTGCGCTTCGAGTGCAATACTACTGTGCGCTTTCTCTCTTTCGCCTCTCCAGCCGTGAGCCGGGCCCGACGTCGATACCCTCAATTAGCCGGCTGTCGAGGCTCCCATTGTGTGTCTTTTGTAATCTGTAACAATACACCCGTCTCAATCAAATCGAACGTGCGCCTACACAAAATTCTTACATTTCATCATCTCAAGCTCAAATATGTATTTACTAAAGAAAACACGCCATGGGTGGTATTTCAATGTCTCGCTGTTTCTGACTTCCACTTTGGAATACGTTTACGATGGAATTGGTACTTTTCGCCTTTGCAATTTTTTTTACGTAAATTTAAATGAAGTTTAGGAGGACAGGTCCTCGCCGGTCCTGGCCGAGTCTCCTAGCCCTGCGGACTCTCGCCTGTAAATACAACATACGCATTACCAATTGTAAGCGATAATTATAGAATAAATAAATTAACGTCGCGGTGGTATGCGTATAATATATCTACGTCTGCCAAATGGTACCGAGATACGGTCGTATATCAACGGGCGAGTTATAGTCTCCGCCCGGTAACTCATTGCCGCTTCTCTCCGCGGCTCTTTGGCTCGAATCCACGCGGGTCTCGCGGCGCGAATCAGCCGCGCGATATCGAAGAGTCGAGCCGATTCCAGAGCTGCCCTTCGGATTAATCGCGCCGCCTCGCGAGGAGCAGATGCTCCTCCGCTCGAAAAATCTCACGGGGAGGAGGCAGAACCCTCCACGGTAATATAGAAATTCAATCGTTCTGGCAATTATGCGCTGCGGCCGTTATTACCGGGCCCCGACACTGACCGCGGATCTTTTCTTTCTCCGGCTCACGCGAGTCGCTCGCCGGGGCCGTATGCAATATTTTATTGGCTTTGTTTATGACGCGGTCTTCCTTGACGCTACACACCGTCTCTTTCGTTCTCTCTTTCCTGCTAGTTGCCCTCTTACTTTTCCTTTGTTACTCGGGGGGCCTCCACATGGCGCGCCGAGTCGCGCGCCGTTGTTTGCTTTTTTCAACTTTGTCTTTAAACGCCATTTGTCTTTATAATATTTTAATTTCGCCGACACCTCTATTTTGTATAAAACTAACCGGTCAACTATTTTTATGGAGTTTACAGTTTACGATTCAAAACGCTTATTTGCATCTTCACTGGAAGTGAATTACGTGCGTGATTTACACGATTTAAAGTAGAAAACTAATTGCTTTATCATCATTAAATCATTATTCAATTTTATTTATGCAATTCATATTAGGTGCGCTTGTTTACACATTATTCGCATGCATACATAAAAAATTGCAGTTGATTCTACTTACTTTTTGATGTTACATTGAAGTGGCATTTACTCGACTATATAGCTGAATAACATCTAATTTTTTCAAAGCTATAAGCAGTAAATTTTCTGAAAGTACGAACAAAGTTTTAATGGTATTTTGAGTAACCGGGAATGGCCCTAGCCATATAGGCGAATGTTTGTTTTACTGTAGCTAAAGCGAAGAAAACTATGAAAATAAAAGAAGAAAATAAAGTGAGAAAAGGGCGAGATACAAGGAAGAAGAGGGAGACGAGAGCGAGAGAGATAGGGAGAGAGCTATTGATGTAATTACAGGAACAGGCGATGGCTGTAACAACGGGCGCATAAAGTCCCGGTGGTAGTAATGTTGCGAGGCCTGACACCCGAGGCGATACACTCTCCGAACAGCGAACGCCGCGCCTCACGGACACATGCCCCGTCCGAAGCCTTTACGGAAGGCTGCACCGGTCCGAGCCCGGGCAGTTCGAACGAGTAATCGCACGGGGGTATGACCAATCAATTACTAATAGTCCAGCGGCCCCACACACTGCACCAATATTACCGAGGCCATTACCTTTGCGCCCGTCTTGCGACCATCCACACGCCTTCTATTATTACCCCACCGCTAGCAGGTCTTCGCTCTCCTATCAAGGCGCGCGAGACAATCGCCAGTGACTCCGGCGTAAAAAAGGGCCACCGCGAGATTCCGGCGTTTTAGGTATAGATCACGCGAGCGGATAAGCCGAGCATTATGTGCAGAGAAAGCCAGGTGAGAAAACTTTGCGCGCGATCTCATCGATAAATGAAAAAGGACGATCGCCGTGGCTGCGGATCGCCAACGACGTTCAGCCTCGGGCTCGCATCCCGCGCTGGCTGCACGCCGGGCTTACATAATCGAACCGCGCCGAATAGATATTTTAATTATCGGCGCGTTGATCTTCGCAGCCGCGAATCGGCCGATTCCCTCGGCTGCCACCCACGCGCTCGGCGCATACATTACGAATTTACGCGCGCGCGCCAGGGAATAAAGCGAGAAGTGAATAACGGAAGGAAATAAACGCGTCGCGTCAGCGGGGAGATCAAGCCGCGTCCGAAAATAAATCCAAGGCAAATTGAAGCAATAACGCGGCGCGCTGACAACTTTCAACTCGTTCCGCTCAATTTTTCCCCGGCGAGGCTTTAATATCGCCGATAAATAAGCCCTAGATGCCCTGGGACTCGGGGACTGTTATATATAAAGTTTCGCGCGCGACCTTAAATCATCGAGGGTCGCACGACCGTGTATATACGAATAAGAAGGATCAAAGGGAATGGCTCGGGGCTCTTTTTCTCTCGGTACACATCGCGACTCGCGGCGCACTTCGTCTTTCGGCCCTTTCTTTCTCTCTTCTCTCTCTCTCTCTCTCTCCTTTCTCTCTTTCTCTATCTCGACGGCGATGTCGACTGCAATTACTCCGTTGCGTGTTCTATTTAGCTTCCGTGAAATGCCGCGGCTTGTAAAAAGACTTGTCCAGGATGCTTCCTCTGTCGCGCCGAAACTCATTATTGACGCTCATTATAAGCAATCCGGTACCTTTGGTTTCTTAACAATCCCTAACAGAGTCTTCAACTGGCTTGTTTGTGTTGACTTTCAGACAATGTTTTTATCCAGTCAGACTGGAGAGCTTGAAATCAATTTGTCTGAAGATCCAATCGCGTAAAAGCGTCTAATAATAAATGCAAATTCTTATATGCGAGTGTGCATAGTAAGATGCATTGAATTTCGAATTAAAATATTTGCATCGTCGCGTGAAAATGAATTCGTTAGAAGGAAATGGAGTGCGTAGATTAAAGGCCGGTAAAAAGGACCACCCGGTGCCCCGCGCTCGAGTCCGTTTTGTGCCCCAGCTCCCTCGGCCTCCCCCTTTTGCGCGAATTCTTTGACGCGGCGTTAAAAGCAAAGAAGATGTACTCGCTCTTTTTCTCGTGGGCATCTATCCGCCGCTCTTACGATCCGGTCGTTGCATTCGTGAACCGGTTAAATAAGCAATAAACTCGCGCTCCGCGGCTGCGGCCGTCTTTCTCCCCCTGGCCAGGACGCATTTTCCCTTTTTCCTCCTTTCACTGCGCTCGCCGCTCGCTTTTCTCCCTTTGGCCGTTCCTCTATTTATTTCTTATGTCGTAAGGAGCGCCACAGAGTAGCGTAACGCGCGTGCAATGCTGTCGCCACTTGGAGGTCCGCTGATTTATTAGTCGCGTATATCCACTGGTGCCCGATCGTTCTCAAAGAAGTACGGGATCCTCGCGAGGTGTACTGTCCTGTCTGAGTGCTCTCTCTTCTTGAAGTCTCTCCACCTTCGCCAGAGCCTACTGATAACCTTCTCTGATGTTTCATTGATGAATTATACACATCGATGGGATGCACATAAAATAACCAACTATTTAATTTATCGGGTTTATGCGCAGTAGCGAAGTAGTTAGAAAGATGGTAAAAATAAAAAAGGGAGCTGGTACTTTTCAGTACATTTTTAGAAAGGATTTTGCGTCTGGAGTAAATGCGGTTAATTACGAGCAAAAATATATTCATTTCACACATTTATCAACAAGCTTATTCGAGCGAATTAGAAATCATCCATCATCGTGTCTAGGGGTAAAGCACGCAGGTCGTCGGGAAAGATTTTTAAATATATAGGACCGTATAGCTCCACTAAGCGCACGTTCATCGCAAATCACTAAGAGGATTAGCCTTTCGCGATTTTCGCAAAGAGGCGAGCAAACAGGGCGACAAAACGCGGAGAATTTAGACGAGGTTGAAACTTTTTCCCCTTACGGGGCTATTTCAAGGTGGCCTTGCGCGATTCACGAACGAGAATATACGAGGAGGCGCGCGCTCGCGGGAGAGAGACGAAAAGCCAAAAAAGAAAGAAAAGAGAAGGCAGGGTTCGAGAAGGAGAGGCGGAGGAAAACAGCGCACGAAAGCGAAGGATCGAGCGGCGGAAGAAAAAGGGAGCAGAGCGAAAGTTCGGAGGGCATTCCTGCATGCGTCGTTACGCGCGAATCGCCGTCGGCGGCGGCGGAGGCAGGCGACGAGACGCAGGGATAAAGACGAAGCGAAGAAGCTCGCGAGCTTAAATGCATTCGCAGTGGGATAGACGGGAGAACGGCCGGAGGGGAGGGGAGGCCTCGTAGCTGCACCTGCTTCACAGTCCATCATGCCGCGTGTCACCCACGCTACTTTACAGCGCGGCGCAGCGCATCCGCGAGACAGCCCCTCCCCCTCCCGCCGCTGTCTATGGGGGATTTTAGCTGCAATCGAGAAAGCCCGAGCTCTCGGCGCCGTCTGCACTTATTTCCCCGTGGCGGACATCGGGGAGGGACTTTGCTTTCGCCCCTCAAAGCAAATCATTAGCACCTTATCAAAGGCTGGCTTGAATCGCCAACGAATTATGCCGGGCCGTCTCTCGCGGTTAATTTTCTTTCGAAGCCGCCGGCGTTAATTAATTAAGGCGCCCGTAATGATATGTAATCGACCCGACCGCTGCGAGCAAGCTCGTCGCGGATCGCGCATAGTAAGCGCGGCTTAGTCCCTTGCCTCCGCGCGCCCGAGCGACTGATGCAGTCACGTGACGAGTGATAAATTACCGGCCGATGACTAACTACCGGAAGGAGGCGTCTCTGACGCGCGTCTTTTTAGAAAAGAAGGCGCAAGCTCCCGATCCCTCTCGCGCCCTTCGACTCGGCACCGTCGCAGGCCGCGCCAATGATCCGCGCGCGACCGACTTTTCAAACGTCTAAATTTTATGTTCGTACAATTTTAGTGCTTTTTAAACATTGCTGCGCACATGTGGGAATGAACATACATCGCTTTATCACTTTTTAAATTGCACCGGACTTATATTTGTTTTGTCGGAATAGTTGTATGAATTACTACGTAGTGTAATAGTTGTTCGTTTAACTGCTTAACAATCGTATACTAGGATGGATTAAAAGCTTTAGTGCGAGTCTAAATACAGTGTATAAATCACGTCGAGTGATTCATGAAATGCATTAATTTACCAACATTTACTTGCTGGAAACTTTTTTAGAATCTCTTATAATAAATTATTTTTATGCTGCGTACTATCTTCTTCATATTATGTCAAACATATTTCAGAAAATTTTACGATCCCGTATTAATCCAAATATTCCTTCAATAAAAGCAAATTTCAATAAAGCGTGAAACGCGAAGTGCATGCTGAGATGGCTTTTTTCTCGCTTTTTGATTTGAAGAAACGATGAAGAAGGTGACGGAAATCGTCACCTCTGGCAAGAGGCCACAGTAAATCAGAGTTATTGCCGGGCTGAATTAGCGTTCCGGAGTAATGCCGGTACGTGTCCTCGACAGCGCGAAAACGCATACGCGCAAGACACCCGGTTTTGGCCTATCGGCAACGATTAATCATTCGGCGGAGGCTCACATGCACGCGGATCTTGCCCCTCTCTTTCTCTCGCTCCAACGCAGTGTGTCGCACCTCGCGCTTCGCCGGGGCGAGCTGAACGTGCATGTCCCGGCGCCGAGAGCCCAGGCCTATACTTAAGCAACATAGAATATTCATATGTTGCTGGAGCGATAAGAGTGTATACGCGCGCCATGTACGTATAGTGCGGCGGCCGCCGGGATTGCGCCGCCGGGAATACAGAGGAGGTGCGGGCTCGCGCCTCCAAGCGCGAATCTGGGTCGAGTATCGTTCGCCACCATCGGATCGATCTGTTCGAGCCTCTTGCTTCGGAGTCTTAATTTACGAGCCTCGATGCTTGCTGCTTCTCTGCTCTTCTCCTTCCCTCTTTTTTTTTATATCGTACTTCAATTAAAAGTTTGGCAAGCTACGCGAATTCGCGTATATAATCAATGCCGCCGGCGCTGCATATCTTTAGCGAAGTGGAGCAGCGGAAGCTGCAGAGCTTTTCGGTGCGCGGAAAAAGCAAAAGTTGCATTAACGTAGCGTAGGAAATTCGAGGAAGATTACGCGAAAGGAAGAGAGAAAATTAAACGCTCTCTCGGCGTCCAATGTGAATCCGACTTAGGCAAATACACTAAGTATGTATCGCGTACTGACGGATGAGTTAAGCTTCGTTTTAAGTCCCGCGCATTAGCCCGTCAATGTCATCTCCTCAAGCTCAGACCCTTCAGACTTATCGGACGTTGCAGCTAACTGAATGTTTCCTCTCTCTTTCTCGCGCCAGTTCGTGTGTGAGCAGCCGCTCACCCACACCCCTTCATTCATACCTATATTTTCTATCGCGTACACGAAGCGCGGATTTCTCAACGTCCGACGATGCGCGTCTCTAATATTCGCGAATTCGCCTAAGAAGTGACGTTCGATTACGTTCCTGAGGTTCAACCATCTTCTCCCTTGTCTCATAGCTACATTCTCTTTTCTTTCAATTTACAACCCACGTTTTCGCCAAAGTTTTCCTTACAAGAAACTTTCTTGTATTATTTCACGGAAATATACAACATTATGAGTAGATTTTTGTAATTATTATGTTATTATAATATTGGTTAGTCTTTTATTGTTAGCGATAAATCAAATGATTTTTTTATGCATTAAATTTGATCTTACAAATTCATACGTTAGCCAAGTCGTTTCGACAACATACTATAATTGCTAGGATACGAGGTGCAATTGCATCCGAGAAGCCACCAAGGCGCTCACTCTGAGGTAGACGAGCGACATAATTGTCATTCGTAGACATGTAAATTACGCGAGCGGATATAAATGTCAATATGACAGGCAGTCGGCGGTTGTGTCTGCGGGTCTTACCCGCCGGTCGGTCAAAGTGAAATCATTAGTTTGCTTAAATCAATGCGCGCGTAAACGTCCAAGTTATTTATGTCCCATCATTACGAGGACGTCCTTCTCGCTCTTCCTCTCTTCTCCACCGTACTCTGCCAGTCTCAGTTCGGACATTTTTCCATACGCTACATCTGCTCTTCTCACTCTTACTCTCGACCCGCTCGCACAGACTTCCACAGCTTTATTGAGAAAAAATTGTTTTGAATCTCCGCTTCTTAAAATTCCTTATGAAAAGTATGAAGAAACTGTTATCTCCCATAACTTCAAAGTTATGGACACATTGTGCACTAAATAATGATTTTCACCTGTACGAGTCACCGTGAAAGAATAAATATCTGAACATAAATTTTCCTTCTTTTTCATAATCTGAAGTTAAAAATAGGGAGTCTAACTTGAGAAAACAAACATAACCCTGAAAGTCCTCGACAATTGAGGTCAAGGTCACTGTCAGCTACATTAATTTGCATTTTTCTCTAAAACGCTTCCCTGATTATTTATCCAGCTGTGTCGGTATTTATCTATTTTTATTTGAAACAAAACAGCATTTAAATCTTTTGACATAATCTCCTACCGATCCAATATTTACGCAAGGACGAGCTTGTGGCTCTTGATGTGAAATGACGCGGAGTTGCGACTTGATCAGACCATCTGGAGATACCGATCTATTCAGTGTAATAGGATTGATTTAGAAGCTTAATACACGCTGATATAGGCATAACGATTTTTTGAATGCAATAAACTTACGAAGAATCTTACAGTCATTTCCAAGACTTGTATCCTTTTTTTATTTCCATATTCTCTCACTTTCGCTTTCTGACTCGAATATTTTAAAGAGAATCTGCAGTTTATCGATACAAGCTTTACGGACCATAAATTCAGCGATGCAAATAAGGCATTGAACCTTTTTTTTAGTGATTGGACGGGGATCGAACGCCGCGCAAGTTAGTCGTGCTGCGAGGCGTGATGTATAATCCTATTGGTATGCGAGTAGGATATTATTCCGAAATCGCATACCTCACCTTCACTTTCAATCAATTATACAGTCACGCGTCGAATATTGAATGTATGGCTTTTTCGTTTCTGCGAAACGATTGGGGAGTCATTACCAGTAGCCATATTAATCAATGAGTCGTTCTACATTAATTATAACAGAAGCTTTTTCGAGTATCTTTCCGCGAACGCGCGACAATGAAAGGCACCGAGTTGTATAGGCGAGACCGAAACCGTCGCGCTTGTCATAGGAGCTGCGAATTTTAATAAATGATCCGACACAGCAGCTGGAGGAGAGGAGATAAAAAGAGAAATGACGAGGGCAAGGAGGAAAGATGAGGTGCCCCAGTGAGGAGAAGGCGCGTGTGCTGCCGTAGGTGGTCCGGCGCTCGTGAGCAGCGCATCGTTTGTCAAGTCGTCGATATGCCGATTTTGCAGCTCGATTAGCATATTTTAACGCCAGCGTTATTGGTCCCTACAGCGGCTACCGGAATATCCCTCGCGTGTCCCGCGCGCCTGGCTATTCCTCCTTCGTTACGCGCCTGCCTCGCCCGCGCGTATCGGATCGGATGTGCGCGCGATGCCCGTTATTAATAGGTCCGCGGCTATCGGCATCGGCGATCGAGGACGCGAACCGATCGGCCTCCGTCATCGCGTCTTCTCGGTATAATGGGAAAAGGGCACGTCGATGTATCCATCAATCCGCGGTAGAATCGAACGAGCTACCGTGCGTCGCGATGCTCGCCCGACTGCTCAGGCGGTGGTGGACAATTTTTTTTCATCGATTATTAGCCTCGCTTGATTTATGCTGATCCTCGACGCTCGTCATTGATATAAATGACAATTTATTATCCGGTCGGGTAGATAACACCGAAGGTACGAGGGAATGCTTTTAATTCTTCGATATTTCATATACGGCGTCATTTCTCTACTAGCGAGTAATGGAAGAAAGGCTTAATTGTTTTCTTTTTCTTCGTTTCTGACGTAATTGTGACATCGGTAGGGTAAGTCGAAGAAAAACGATGGATCAGCTCGACAATGACTGTTCAATTTCCACCTGAGACGCCGCTGACACGTCTCACAGTGGCGGAAGATTCATTTATAAAGCTGGCCGGACGTGATCCCGAAGCCCGAGAGGCCGGCGTGAGTCCGTTTTACAGGCTTTTCCGTCAACATCGGGATACATCAGAGGTTCGCGGGAGTTGCGACTAATGGTTTTGGCGGCGACCCTTTTTTCTGTTTCGTTCCGTTGAAATCGAGAAGCGTTCAAGAGGAACTATTAAATGCGTCAATGTGAAAATCCTCGCGAGTGATTAATGACGCCGAACGTTGAAAAATGCTTTTCTCGGCCGCTCTCGTGCGCCTCGAATTTTCAGCTCTATTGACGCCTACACCGAGGGGCGCGAGAACCTGACAGAAAATTTGTAAGGCTGTTATAGCTGATATCTTCATCCAGTGCGAGAACAAATATGCATTTCAAACATCGGAAATTTGTTTATTCTAAATTTTGTCTAGTATAAAAATGTGATTGTATTATTTTATCAAAATATACTTGTGTTTTAATTGAACATAAAGTTTTAAACGCTAATTTTTGGTAATAATATAGTGTAGAACCCAGTAGTGATATTTATAATATTTGTTATCTGTAATAATAAATAAGAATTCAATTATTATTTATTGCATCAATAACGTCGATTTTAACTATCGTAGCTTTCAATTCTTATAAAAGTCAGTAGGTTGATTTAGTACAAAAGGGTACTTCACGAAAATGTTTATTTTTGTTTTCAAGTCCTTCGAGATTTTTTAATGTAGAGTCGGGTTATCCGTGCGATCCCCGTGGTTGGAGAAACCGAAGATGAATCTTCAATTCTCCGGGAGGCCTTCGTATACGCGAAGGAGAGGCAGGAAGGAGGTTCGCTCGGTGAAGTGGCATCGACGCGACTGCCGGACCATCGAGGCCCGTCAGTGCTCACCTTTGGTGGTCTGAAATTCTTTCCACTCGAAATTATTACTCCGAACCGTGAGTGGAAATCGGTCGATGGTCGCGTCAGTCGGCAATCAAGTTCGAGCTGCCATCTCATGATAGAAGCCAAGTGATACTTGATGCAGTCCGCATCGAAATCTTCTTTAAATAAAGGATTTTATTTGGATATATCCTGATTTGCTTTTTGTTTTTTTTTTCAGCTCAACTATAAAAACTAAATGATTGTTAATGTATTTATAATTGACTGACTTTTACTTTTAAATTGGTCTTTATTAATGGTAACTCCGTGGAGGAATTTCGAATATGATTAGTCATTGTTCGATTAGTTTTTAAAATTCGGCGTAAAATCGATGATTACACGCTGATCGTCGGGCTAAAATAGATGGTTATACAGACAGTTGCGTCTTTCTTTTAAGGAGGTGAAGAGGCAAAAAAAGGTGGATAACGAAGAAAGAAGTCGAAGGAGTCGCGACGAAGCTTCAAATCAGCGAAGCGTCTAATTACGAACTTAAAGGAAACTGTAATCGTCCGTAATGGCCGCACAGCTACCGTCGTTATCGTATCCAGTGTCAACGCTTTTGAGTCTCTTCGGCTTTCGACGTCTTCTCGTCTTTTCAATCCTGGGAGCGCAGTGCCACCGACTGCTGCTGTTCCTTCGAATTATGCACACACGCGCGGGAACGAGGAGAGACAGATACATTATATTACGCTTCGTCACTATTTTGTTTATTCCTTGTCACGAGCGAACGCAAGCGCCTATTCACAGAATGCACGCCGCTCTCTGTCTCTCTCGTGAGTCTTGAGATTTCACGTGGGCGCTGATGACTCGACTTGTCTCTTCCTCTGTCCCCCATGCTACCCAGAACTGGTCGTGCCTACACTCGAGAGTCTGCCTCCATCGATTTCGAGTGCTTCAACGAATTCCTATAACGACCGGTTGCACTCCAATCCCTCAACCGTTCGACGTTTTCGATCCCTCGTCTCTTTGTTTTTGCATACACTCCTCAAGCTCCCAGCGCCTACCTACCTCTGCGTCATTCATTATATTTTCATAAGATCTTTTCGGTATCGCGTTTACCTATCATTCAGTTTACCTTCTTTTAAAAGCTTCTTTAACATTTTAAATTATTCACTAACTATTTTGCTACTGAGGGAGTAGATTTTTATTCTAAAAAAATGTTTCTTGTCATTGCGATTATCACTGAGGCAAATCGTAAAGAGATTAATGTTCTGGGCGAAGCAAAATATGCCAGTTAAATAAGTTCGAGAAAATCATTATTTTCATATTACACGCCGCCCTGTCCATCCATGATGATCGACCTTAGCTTGATGAATAGGAAACTTGCAGCCGCGTCGGCCTTCTGCTCTTTTGGTAATAACGTCGTCTTAAGCTCCTTGGCTGCATTGTTGCTGCTAATGGGCCTGCAGCCGCTACTCGGCTACCGCTCGCAACCTAATTATGATTTATAGTCCTCGGTACCTTACCGGCATCGAACACCTTCCCCTCCTCCTCCCCACCCGCCTTCCGCCTCCACCGTCGTACCTCAGCGACCGCCGAACGTATCTTCGATCGTGGGACCCTTGGGCTAACCGCTAATTTTATTTGCAAGAAAATTTATTAAATAATAAAAAAATTAATCAAACGCCGAGTCTATATATTATTTAATAGTTCCACGAAATTCGCATCGTAAAACCTCGCACGTACCGGCAAATAGTTACTGTGACTTGATTGTGCTCGTAAATTTGAAACAATAAGTTATAAATATTGAAATTTGGGCCATCGACTTGGCCTGTCGTCCTTTCTTTTCCTTTTGCCTTTTTAATCTCTTCCTTCGAGCCCGAACTCATCCGCCGGCACGAAGGGAGGTAGGAAGGGAGGCCGCGCGAAGTGCGTATTAGAAGGGCAGACCACAGCGATTTTGCGTCGCCCACGACGTCCGCGCGCGCGCACGTTCGTGTCCCCGTCGTGTGGGCATCATTAGCGCGGCCGAGCGCTCGCAGAATGCAACGAACCCACACGAGTGAAAATTGAACGCGGTGCGCACACGTACACTTACACGGCGGGGCCGAAAGTTCCGTCGAACGGGTGGGGCGCGACTTCCGGTCCTCGAGACCGAACCTATAATACCCGCAGCTCCACTCGGCAATGGGTGTGACTGAGTCTGCGAGATGAGTCAATGCTGACAAGGGATTTCGATTTTCTACACCGTCTCCTCTTCGATTTCATTTCTTCTCAGGTCATTTCTCAGATACAATTTACTAATAGGAGCTGAGTTAAAAAGTAATTATTTATCGTTTTAGTTAAACAAATTTTCCTGTTTCTTCATAAAATTGCTGGAGCCATTTGCTATGTCCATAAAGGATTGTAGCTAAAACGAATTTATTTTCAATGTTCAATGTTTAAAAAAATTGGCTAAAACAGAGATATACAGAAATCGTCGAATTATCTATTTAAAAAGGAAAAAAGTTGATTTTAGAAAAATATAATATTTAACTTACTATAACTCAGTTTAATATCAGCGCAACTAATAAAAGCTATTTCTGCTGGACAAAAATAAGTGCGATGACGGGGTGGTAGCCGCGATTATGGGTAGAACGAGCGCATAACTGCACATATGTGAAATTTATGCAGAGCGATTTGATTACCGCGATAGAAGGCTGCTGGTAATCCGGGCGCTCATTCCCAGTGGGTAGAACACAAGTCGCAGGCATACATCATGGACAAGTGGTCCCGGTGCCGGTGGTGCCTTCGCTCAGGGGCTCGTCACCTTCTTCCCCGTTCTTGAATCCACGCGACGCCTCCTTTATTTTTCGGTCGGTGCATCTTTTCTTCAGTCGCCCCTTGGGCTTCCTCCGCGCGGCAGTCCCTTTCTACTGCATCGCGCTCCGAGGGCCGTAAACGAGATAACGAGATCAAATTTATGACGGGCAGAGATTCACGAAGGAAGGTATGATAATCGCGGGCGATGCGAGGACCTTAGAGTGACGAGTTTGAGGAAAAAAAGGAGTAGCTTTTTTCTGCTAGAGCGCGAGCGCATTCGAGCCCGTCGCATAAAAGCCCGGTGGTAGGGGGGTAGGGCAGGGGCTAGGGAGGCGCACCTCAATGAGACTGATTTAATGAAGTGGCCGAAGCACCGGGTATATTCGGCAAAAATTAAGTCATTAATTTTCGAAGCGGAGATTTTGGTGAGATATTTTGGTTTGATAGGCCGGCTCGCGAACCGGGCTTGGCCGTGGTCTCGCGAGTCGGGTCAAGCGAGTGTGACTCGGTCGTCAAAAGGATTTTATTACACTGGTTCCACGCGCGGATCGCGCCGCGTCGAAATCTTTATTTGGAATCATTCCAAGAACAATAACGTATCTCTTTCGCGGCGCTCACTTACTTACGCCTCGCGTGCATAGGGGGAGGGACGCGGAGCTTTTTCTCGAAAGGCGAATGAGCGAATGAGCCGCGGCAAATAAAACGAAGAGGTAACCCAGTTATTTTCTGTTTACGCCGCCCGAGCGCGCGCGCGCGTCCGATCATACCCCCAGATATGATACGCGCGAAAGAGGCTCCTTGGTAGTGCCGGCACGCGTGTGTACCATCATCGTGCATATAAATCAGTCGGCTTGAATCAGATAGAATTTCAAAAAGCGGATAAAATACGTGGCGATATGGAAAAACAAAGGAAGCGAGGCGGCGGTGGAAGAGAAGGGGGGGAGAAACCGGACCAAAGATTTACGAGTCATCTCGGGCATCATACGCGATTCTCGGAAACCGAATTCCGGAATCGCTCGCTTTTGCCGGTGGATGCGCGACCGCCGCAGTGCCTTCATTAACGCCGCGGAAAAAGCGCGAAAGAGCGTTAAAGAAGGTAAGGGCGTTTCGTTAGCCCTCGAAAAGCAATTTCACGCGACGGAGCCCGGCGCGCGTATAAATCCCGCCTGCGATGGCCCTACGTGTATTAGGAGCCGTTCGTTTACGGGCCGGCCGCCGATGTGCTCCAGTTACCGGGGCAGGGCTATGCAGCACTATCTCGTAGCGCGCGCTCGCGTAAAAACAATGTATAATGCAACCGCGGACGGGAGAGGCCGGAGCGCGAGCGAGATCGCCGCACCGCTGCGGGAGGAGGGAGGCGAGAGGTGGGAGCACTCAATTCATCAAGGAGTCGACGGCACGTAATTTAAGACTGCTTTTAACTCTTGGGTGTCGCAATTTATGTGAGCTTCTTATAAAAGAATGGCGCCTCTCGCGCACTACTACCCTCGGCCGCGCGGATCTTGGCGTATAGGGTGCTGCCACCGCCTCCGCCTTGGCCAAAGCGAAAACAACCAATCGCCGCGCACCGAGCTCTAAACTTCACTTAGACCTCGCCACCTTTTTTACATTGAGATACTGGCTTTGCTTGCTGAAAAACGAGCCGTAAAGTAAGCGCGCTCGCATTGACTCTGCCTCCTTTACCGATTCTATTCTTACATCGTAATAAATAAGAAATTATCAAAATATCTGCTACACCGTGTAACAACTTTTTTATGGGTGTATTCCGGCGAATTCTTAATTTCGAATTTATGTATGCAAATGACGCCCGATCTTTGGTAGATTTCAGTCAACACTTGCGAAAACCAGTTTTCGCGTAATTTATACAGCGAAATTGGTGATCCAATGTAGTTTGGCTGACGTGAATGCGCAATAAGTTTTAAATAAACAGCGCATATTTTTTCCCCATAATGAGCTTGTTAAATGGACGCACCGAGTTGTAATCCTATTTTGATTTTTGCCGGGGATCGAACGAGCCTCGCATAATAATGGTAAACAAGAAACGTGACGAACAATGAAGCTCCGCGCACGCGGCTTCTTTACTTTTCTTTTCGGTGGCGATTTGTCACAGATTAGGTGGGTTATAAATTCGCGCTACATTACCGGGACGCGTGCGCAATTAATGTCCGCGTCCCCGCGGCCGAATCCGCAATGCTTCTCCGGCGATGTAATAACAGGCCATCGATTATCAGATCACGAGGGCGTGCGCGCGGGATCGCCTCCTCTTCCATTTGAAGAATCGCCAGAGTCGGTAATCGTCGTGTTTATACCTGTTACTTATCCGAGAGTCGACGGGCCTGGGCTTAAATAGGTCGGTATGGCGGCTGGGGAGCTCGGCGGAAGGAATCCATTTCGCGACTCCCGGCGCAAGTGGAATTAGTGCGTAATGTACGACGCGAGCCGGGGCCGAACAGATATTGCTACTACTGACGAATGAGTCTACGCGGCCGCGAGGGCGCGGGAATGCCGCGCTCTCGCGGCTAAAGATATCTCACTTTGTGATTTTCTTCGATGGGTAAAAATAGGGGGAAGCTTAGGCCGATCGTTGGATTTGTCATCGCGTCGACGGTGATATTTCAGCCGCGACAAGCGCGCGCACTCACTTTTTACATAAATAAACCCGCGCTGTATGTGATTTTGAAACTTACATTGTACACGTGTCCGAGAGAAATTAATACGTTACTCCGCTGGACAAAGGAGTTTCGCTTTCTGCTTTTGAAAACCTTCAATGAATCGAACTAATTGCTTTTTACTGAGATGTGAGTAATGTCACGAGGTAGGTGCTATTGTGGGAGATTTGAGAGCAGTCGCCCTCTTGTAAATGGCGCGCCTTAGAGGCTGCCTGTGAACTCTGGACGTTATCAAATCCTCATTTGTTACTGCTTAATCCGAATATTAATGATTTAGAACAGTCTGTCCGTTCGTATAGGCTTCCTATAATACTACGGATCTTTAACTGTATCCGCATCAGTTCGTATTATTGTATAACGGGTGACGTTAATTTATTACAATGCCATTAGGAAAAATACTTGTTCCTCGCGGTGATCAATAAAATATATATGAATATATTTTTTAAACAAACTTACAGCGCCTTTTTCGCACTACGTACAATCAGTTAAAACATTTTCTTTTTATTTATGCCCTTAATAAGCTTTCAGCGTAGATGTTATCGTAAGCGTAATTGATGTCTTTTTTATGAATATTTTCGAGGTTATCGGTTCTTTTACGCCTGTGGTTGTTACGCGGCGTTGGCAATTGATGTGTTAAGCACGTGTAAAAAAAATTCTAAACATTTTGAACTTTTACGTTTTTCACGCTGAGTCTGGTAGATTGAAATTCCACTCCAATAAAAGTTTAACGCTAATATTTCCAATAAGACACAGGTTCGGCTAATCCCAAAAGTTCAGTAAGGGGATAAATAAGGCGCCTTACGCGAGTACAGCATAAATTTAATGTTTCCGATTTAATAAAATGAAAAGTATGACTCAGTGTACGTTACCTTGTCAAAAAAGAAAGAAATAGGGATATCTTAGTAAATATCAGCGCGCGAAGTGCAGGGTTGCGAGATAGCGATCGAGCGCCACCCGTTAGATCCATCAAAGCGCGTAGACTCAGTGGCCACAATATATTCCCTTAATTATCCTGTGTGTGCATTCTGAGTGTGAACTTTCCATTAATCATAGGAGAGAGGAGGCGAGAAGGGTAGGTAGCGCGGCGCGGCGCGCGTTATAGTCGCGGGAGCGAGCGATTTTAATTCAGACGCACACTGTCCGCTCCATATGTATTCGAGGAAGGCCCGCGCAGGATCATTAGTAACCCCGGGCCGGACACCGCCGAGTCGTTCTTCATCCTGACGATGCCACAGCTTCGCCCCCTTTAAGACGCGACAGGTCGCGTCGTCATTGGCTACCGATCGCCATAACGGACCCCAGGCACACATGCAAGCCGGACGCCGCGAGGATATGCGCGCGCGAGGCCCCCGAAACAAAAGGGGAAAAAAGCCGATCGCTCGCAATCCGTCTTTCTTTGTTCGACGTCCTCTTTCTTGCTGCGCCTGCCAAAGAAACGCACCCGAGGCGAGAACTCATTTTTATTCATTTTCATTCATTTTTATTCATTTCCTTTTTTCTCTCCTTTTTTTCGCCGCTCGTTCGCCCGAGCCATTCTCTATATCTTGTCACTGTCCGCGTCCGCAACCCTCTTACGAGGATGCACCTTCCATCGCAGATAAAAAATGCGGAAAAAATCGTTATTTGCAAAAAACCTCGGAGGAATTCGAATCAAGATCGGCAGAATGCGAAGCACCGGAGAAATCGGAGGCAAATCGCATTTTGAAATGCAGTTCGGGCTATCGAGATGCCTGCATCTACGGCTGGGCTGGAAGCACCCGCGCGTTGGGAAGGCCTGTAACGGCCGTTTCATGGGGAATAACGTATAAAATGAATTGGCAATAAAGCCGGTAGCGAGGCGTACGAGAAATCCGCGACCCTGCGCTTTCGTTATAACGCGCGTTGTACCTCATAACTTGACACCCTACGTGCGGAGGGCTACGCCGGCGAACGGGGACGCCGTAACAGGTATGCCCGCTATATATCAGAATAATCTCTTATAGATGGACGTCGGTCGACGGCGGACGGAGCTCTATACTTTCCCATGCGGCCCTTGAGATGTACGGGCAGGTTCAGCCGATAAATAAAACGACGCAAGCACAGTGGAATATTCCTTCGTCTGTCGTGTGCTACTATCGATTCGAATACCGAGGATTTGCAATCTGTCAATCGATCTGAATCGATCAATCTCGAAATCTTAATCTTGAATTCAATCTTTATTTACTGTCCGATTGATATTTGAATTATTTACTTCTTCCTTCAATGACTCTAAAATGTTCAATTAGCAAACCTTTTTTGTAACATTGTATACACTGAAATTGAATTTTTATGCGTTTTTTCTGCATTGACTCCTGCTCGTAGCTTTTAGCTGCGGCTTATACAAAATACACTCTGGTTTGACATTTCACAGTAAATTTTATGACGCAGGACACGCAAGAGTTCTTTTATGATTTATTAGTCGCGACCGCGGAAGTAAAATATTACCTCTAACAAAGATATTTTTTAATTTACAAATTCTGTAAGTTTTTTTTAATGAGGAGTAATGATTAATAAATTGCTTCAATGGTTAGTAAATGAAGAATCAAATTTTTTTTTTAGATAGTCTGAAAAAAGTAAAAACAAAAGCATCAATCACAATAAAGAATAGCAGTAATTAAAAAAATTCAGTGAATGCAGTTGAAAGGTGCAGTCACTCGGTAGAAGAAAGCACATGCAAACGCGTTAATAAAAGAGGGGAAAAAGCTGGTGAAATGTGCGGGGACCACACGCGAAAGGCTGAAGGCCGAACGCGCCGCACGTTGTCGATCCGGACACGCGTTGACCGGGACACCCCCGTGGTGCGAGTGCGGACGCCCTCACCTCTCCTCTCCTCTCTATTTCTCTCTTTCGACTGAGCAGGCGCACAATGCAGGCGGACCGCTGCGATGCGGTTCATTCATCCTGACGCCGCTCCGGGGGAACACAAGCGCATTCGTGACTTTTCGAGAATCCCGCGATTAAGGCTCGCGTCGCGCACGCGCGCTCATTAGCACCAATCATCGATGGTGCTTTGTTTACTCGCGACTCGCCTCCCTCCACCCAATCGACTCCTTCCTTTTGACGCGCTCCACTCTTATCCGTTTCTGGCCTCTTTCTTTTATTAAATCCTCGCTTCTTCTGCCTCTCTCCCTTCCCTCCTCCGCGTGATTATTGTCGGCGAGATCAAACGTCTCTCGTATGATTACCTCATTTGTTCTTGTTCAGAAACAGCATTTTTTTTCTTCGTTCGTCATTGAATCCTCTTTTTTTACGCGATTTGTTCGAAGGCACAATGCGACTCGCGCGTTGAATAGGTAATTCATCAAGAGCGCCCGGTGAGAAGTTATTCGTGCCTTCCTATTTCTGGCTAGAAATACCCCAGACAGAAAAATCGACTTGTTAATTCTGGCATTCCGCGGCTGATTTTCAATGCGAGATGCTTTTTTCTCGGCAGAGATTTTGCGAATCGATCGGTCAAGTGGAGATGGACGGAGCCGTCCGGAATCTATATAATCGATTCTGATTACATTGAAGCCCGGTAGTGGTAGCGCTGATTGGTGCATTCATAAATATCCATTAGCGGACAATGTTGGTAATGATCGGGCCTGCAGGCTACGCCCCGATGGGCAACGGGCCTCCGGTAGCTCTTCTCGGTGGCCTCGAGACGAGAAACAAGACGACAGCGGAGAGCGCCCCCCTCTCCCCTGGAGCCCACTTATTCCCTTCCGATCCGTCGGTGCCTCCAGTACTTTTTCCATTTTCATTCATCAATATTCCCTTGTATATTAATGCTTTGCCATGGGCCAGGTTTGCCTTGCATTCGTCTTTATTAAAACAGTGCAAACAAGATCTTTTTACGCGAAGGTAAGGACAAATAAAGAAAGGAAAAGCGTTTGATCCGCGCTCGTTACGCTACGAAGTGAAATCCATATGCGAGCGGAGAGGAACCAAGGCGGGGGAGACTCCTCCCTTCCGTACAATGGAAACTTTACCTGTTGAGCGGCGCGCACAGACAGGTGACACCCTGCACGCCTTTGTACTCGGCCACACATCCGTCGAGTCGTATATTTTATCGTTCGGAAAGTTTGATTTCTTGTGAGAACGGCTGCGAAAGTCGGGCACAATAAAAAATCGGGGATCCCGGCTCCCACGCCGATCGGCAGTCAAGTGAGGCCGGATTACTTTCATAAATTCACCCTCATGCTCGATCCGCAGGATCGGATCGTGACGCGATTCGCTTGCGCTCCTCCATCCTCTCGCCCCACTCATCTGCTACGTTTTTATCGAACTCCATGTTTTCGTGTTCACTATTGTGTCACGGTACCGACAGTGCGATTTTAAAGCCGCTTTCTTGGGGGATTACACGCGCTCAGTGTGGAGAAAAAAATATCATGCGCTGCACTTCCATTTGACCTGGTTTTTCACAACTTTTATAAAACGAGTGATTTCGTTATTATGAACAGAAAAAAAACCTTTTGAGAAAAACAGATGGAAAATTTAGATTAAAGATGGTCGTTGTTATTTAGTGGATGTCTACAAATATTGTGGTAGGTAGATTTTAAAATAATGGCAGTTTCCTACGGGCATTGTGTCGCTGGAAAAATGCTTGAGGAGCATACGTAAGTTTGGAAATCGATCAAAAAAGCCTCAGCTTTTCCGAACTTTCTCTAGATTAGCATCACGACCGGGAGTTATAATTTGTGGAGGAGCCCCGCTGGGCCCGTCGCGCCGCAGGACTCAAGGATACTCCGGAGCCCGTTACGTCAAGAGGAGGCTGCACCCTTGTCAATATCGATGCACCCGACTCGGGGCCCAACTTTCTTAACCTATTTATCTATATTTTTCCGTGCTCTTTCTTTTTCCTCTCTCTCCTCCGCTTGCACTCGTGCCCTTCTTTTTCCCTCGGGAGCCGCGGGCGTCGATCTCCTCGCTCACCTCGGCGGCGTCTCACGCGGCCAGGTGAGCCAAGTGTAACGCCGCTCCGCCATCGCCTCCGCGCGGGGAATCTTCTCATGCGAACCAAATTAAGCCCTGTCCGATGAATAACACGCCGCTCTCGCTGGCTTTGTTAAAATTTGACGTTTTCGATTATACGCGAAGAGCCCTGGCTACTCCTGCCTCCGCCTCCTCGCCCTCCTATCTTTTTATTAGACTTATCAAGATCCCTCCGGCCGGCGCTCGAAATCCGCGAGCGATCAAATTGACAGGTGGGAATGCGAGGCACGCCGGATAAAAATGAATCTTGCCTCGCGCCTATATCCTCCCTCGCTCCCCGCCCCGGCCTGTTTGCACCTTGATCGATTGTTTTCAGGCCTCGGCGGCTTAATGAAAACCTTCAGCCCGGGGAGAAAGAATCTCCCCGGGCGTGCTCTATAAGTTGCCGCGTTGATTCGCAACATGCCCTTCAGCGACGTATCCTCCTAGACGACACTCGACTGCTTGGCAAGAAAAGCCCCGTACAACGTGTCAAATGCATATCGCTCCCACCCCGTCGACTCTTCTATTTCGAGCACGGCGCGTCAGGAAATTCAGCTCAAACTTGCTAGACTTATCGGCTTTTCTTTCTGGGCTAAATTTTATCCTCGCTATACTCGAACTCCCGGGAAGTTTGCTGCCGCAGTCAGCTTAACTAAGTCGATTGATTTATACACGCTCCCGAGTAATTTCGAAATTTCGAAATTTTGCTGCACCTCCTGGCAAAAAAACAATTAAAATTTGGCGCTTAATAGCTCAGAAATCGGCGGAGTTTCAAAATCTCCGGAGGGGGTGGTCCATCGACGGGGGAGAGAGGATACGTACGGGGGCGCCGAAAGAGATTGTACGCTTCGGTACTCGTGACTCAGGGGGCGGCGGGAGTGGGGGCTAACTTTTAAACAAGACTTAACTAATTTTCGGATAGTTTAATATCTTACGTATCCTGGTGGCGCTCGGCGGCTCCGCGAGCTCGAGCTCCCCGGTCGGCTGAGCGAGTTAAGTCGCAGCGGCTGGCTCCACTCGCGGGCTCGGCGAGAGGATGGAAGAAGAAGCGAGGCGCGGCGCGACGCGCAGCCTGCGCACACAGCCAAGAGAGAAGAGAGGATGAGCCTGGGAGCGAAGTGGGCTGACTGACGTGTAAAGACACCTCCACGTCCCGAAGAATTTAACTAATTATAATATAGGATAAACGGTTTATGCCAGAGCCTGGCAAGCTTCTCGCGAGCGATACTGATACTCCTCTCTTCCCTCCCGCAACCCGCCCCGTCTCCTCCTCGCAACCTCCAACCCTTTCCCTCCCCACACTTGCAGCTTTTACACTCTATATATTCTCTCGCGTGCTCGCTTGAGACTCGTTGCCTTCTCTCTTTGCCCTTCCTATGCGACTTGGCACACGTCAGTAAAGTTAGCGACTCGAACGTGCTGAGACTTTGTACTGCTAATAAACCGAATTGAACCCCCTAGCTTCTTTCCTCTTATCGGATTAGCCCTTGAAAAATTCTATTTTCAATGGAAGATCGGTAACCCATTCCGCCCGGGAAATTCCGAGGAGAGAAAGCTAAATGTAGCGCTTGCCATTTCTTTTTTTCTTCCGAGCGGTACACTCATGCCTGCGCGGGACGAGTGACCAGAAGCGATGGGGACAAGGTATCCGAGGTAGCTAGTAAAACGCAGCGCTTAATCGTCGGTGTAGCGTGCAGACAAGGACCGTGGGTGGCGGCAGGCGGGGGCGTCACTCATAGCGGCTGAACCGATTGTTACGGATTTAGCGATTCGCCGGAAAGAGGCGCTCACCGCTGCGCGACGAGAGGACGAAAAAGACGCTTATTACCCAGTACAAGCGCAGACAGTAAGAACGAGAGGGCGAAAGAGCGGCGGGAGAGGAGCGTTCGCGCTACGCGTGTGGCCGCTCGCGCGGAGGCATATATAAATACGCGAGAATAGCCGCGTATAACAAGTTATGGCAGATAAATTTATAGCATCTCCACTGAAACGCCATTACTTTAAATGCAGCAGCGCCAGCCGCGCGCTGGCCGCTCTTATCTAGCTGCTCGCTTGTTCTTCGCCGCGCGCCGCTTCCTTCTTCTCGGCCTCGTCTCTGTCGCCCTCGCGTCCCAAGGAGTAGCGATTCGCTCTCAAAATGTCAGCTAGTCCCTCCTGTCCCTCCACCTATCTGTTTGTCTCTCTTGCAACGCTGACCGACCCCGCTCGCTTTTATGATCTTTACTGTGCGTCGCCCTGCGAATTTTCTTTTCTTTGTTTTTCAGCGCGAGACTGCCACTTCAGTGTCGCCCGACACCTGTCAAAATTATTTTAGCGCGCGCATAAATAGATGCATAACAATTCTCCTTAAAAAAAGTCATGGTAGTGGTATTACAAAAAATTAATTCCCTGCAGGAACTGAAATTCGCGAAAGAAAATATTGATTCTGAAAATGAAGTAAAACATTCTTCGAGTTGGAGTCGTGAAGAATCTATTAAGAAGGAAGAAATCGGCCTCGCTCTGATGCACCCCGAAGCGTGAATCGGCAGTAGCGTTCCGGTGGCTGGCCGGCAATGGGACGTGAGGTATTCCATTTGCGGCGCCGGGAATCAATCGAAGGCCGATCGATATGGGTTTTTCTGCGGCGCAGTGCGGCGGCGGTTGCACCGGGGCGGCTGGAAGAAAGCGGAATCGTAAAAAGCGGAGGCTTGCGCGCCGGCCTCGTGGCGCGCACGAGAGCCGCATCGCGCCGGGGCAGTTGGGGCAGCCTATAAGAAGTGATCGTTACTGCTCGCCGCCCTATAATCTACACGGGCTAATGACGTCCATTACGTTACTGCGCGTCTCGCGCTCGCTCTCATCTCTCTCGCTCCCTCTCTTTCTATTTGTTTCGGCGGCTACCGCCGCTGACCACACAGACGCGCCGGCTCGGCAGAGCACACAAAACGTTCTCGCGCGCGCGCGCGAGGGAGCCGGAGCGCGCGACTCATCTCGCGAAATGCCTTTACGCGTGCGAGCGCGCCCCCGGTAGCACCGACCCTCCTCCTCCCCCTTTACCTCCTTTTTGCCATTTTTCTTCGGGCCGCTCTCGCTCGGCGCTTTATCGTTTCTTCGCTTCGGTTCGTGTATAACGACCGCTTTAAGTGTCGGCCGAACCCCGAGGTAGGATAGACGGAGACGGAGAATTTTATTGGTCGCACTTTTGTTTATCTCTAATTGGCGATTTGGCACGAGCGAGCGCTCCGGGGAAAAATTGCTTTCTGGCATTCGCGCAGCGGCCGGATATTCCGTTCGTCTGGGAAATCGCGCTTCCAATGAAAAAAGCGGCATATCCGAGGCGGAGGATACCCTTGGGTGGGAGGTGGCAATTATTAAAGGAAAAATGCTCGTTTCCGGGATGGAAAAAATCGCGTCTGGCCGACGCATCGATTGCTCGGTTCCTAGTTAAAAATGTCCCGCAGGCTTAAATTTCTCGTTTATTATCCGGAACGTTTAGCGTTTTTGCGCGAGCCAGACGACGGCAGACAGCGGGCGGGGAAGGAGGGTCGCGGAGAAAGAGCAGCAAATTCGCTCGCCATCCGTGAATCTTCGATGGCTCACCGCCAAGCCGAGCGTCGTCCGGGTAAACCCTGGGATTAATCCCTGTTCATGTATATTTCCCGAGCGTTTTTCCAATTGATGCATCGTCCCATGTTTTCCTTTTTTTTTAAACTTCTCGGACTTCCGCTCCTAAAACTGCTCCAAAAAGACTTTTGACCTTATACGTACACTATTTTCTGCATCATTTTCATTATTCTAAGAAAATGCATTAAATGAAAAAATACGGTGATATTTCATTATTTTTATTATTTTAAAATTTGATAATTTGAAACTTCTTAAACTCTTTGAATTTTAAAGATTATGAAAATATTATGAAGATTCGAAAGGCCTTGGAGAAGCAGCCGGCAGTCGGGAAAGTTGTTGACGATCCGAGTCGAGGGTGTTTCAGAAGCGAATCCTCGGGTCTCCCGGCTGTATACATAAACTAATTACAATCAATCACCGTACGATGGTGTTCTCGCGCGCTCGCGCGTATTTTCGATAGAAACCGCGATAGCAAGCCGCAAACACGGCCCTATAGCGTTCGTATACAGGTATAGGCCGGGGACGCGATCGCCTAGGCGTGGGCGTTCACGGATTCTCTCCCTCTCTCTTGCTTTCTTGCGCGAGCGGGTGCCCCTGCCATGAATTAAAGATCAACCCTTTGTGAGCACAAAACTTCTCGGCCGGAATCATACGCGCGGTAGGGAGATCCTCCATTGCTGTGCTCCTTTTCTGTGATCGATTATCCGACTCGCACTTCAGGGACGAGGTGGTGGCCGATTCGTCATGTCTCGCACGAATGGCACCTTCTTTGAATTACGCAACAGGACCCCCTCTTTCCTATATTGCCGTGAACAATCGGAATACACGGACCTCTCCAATATGGTTTCGGTGTTTTTGAATTGCAAATCGTGTCACTTTCAGAAATCGCCATTAATTTTGTAGCTAAAAATAAAATTAACAAGAGCCGAGAGAAACTAGCGGGGCGGATAAGTGTGGAACAAGCGACTTGTTTCGTCGGATGGGAGGGCGCGACTCCCGTCCTCGGCTGCGCCGATAAGTCGATGCGTGATTAGAGACTGGCATTGTACTTCGAGGGGCACATCCCACCGCTGTGCCCGCGCTCCCGTAAATTTTCCTCCCTATAACCTCGCCTCCTCCGGGTTAGCTAGCTTCTTACTGTAGCTCTCATCCTCTGATTCTCGCTCTCGCTTTGGACTATCTGCTTCTGCCTTCGTGAAACGGCAATAATTACAAGCACGGCTCGGGGAGCAACTCTCGTCTCTTTGAGCTTATCGATTTTCTTGAATTAATAATTGCGCCCGCTGTTCACCTTCTCGCGCACCCTCTATTGCTTCTAAAACTGCCGAGCATTAACATAATGCTGTCTCAGAATTCCTCGGCACCTACGCGCTTAATCTTCCTTTAGCACGCTCGGTACCTTTTTTCCACTCCGCGAATAATGAAGAGATTCATCCAAGTTTATGCGCATTGAAAAGGCACAAATTGATTTCGATCAAGAAACATTAGGCCAGCGCAAAAGAAACAGAAAATGCCGTATCTGAAATCAAAACGAAATGAATGGTCCCGCGCGGTGTGAAAAATCACACATATGATATGCAAAAAAAAGGAGGGTAAAGAGCCGGACCGCAGCGGCTTTGAGAAAATTACGAGTTTATGGGTGAAGAGGAAAGATTCCTGTTACAAGCTAGAGGATCGCAGATTTATCGAGGCTCCTTTGCCTTCGACATTCCTCGCTCCTCGATTTCGTTCTCGGATGACATAAATATAAAAAATTTACCGTTCCTCTGGCAGATGCAGCCCTGCCAGCAGCCCTGTCGCGCGAAGTGTCGATGTTTCGAGCCATGGCCTTTTCGTGGACTCGATCCTCCGGGCGCGCGGGCACGCGCATGCCACCTCGCACGGGGCCTCTTTAGTCCTCTGGCCGGGCGAGCGAAGGAAGCACGTATCGATATCCGAGCGTAACGATATCGCGCGCGCCATCGAAACCGATAAATAACTCCGGTCCCCGTATAAATTCTGCCTTCGCTCCTTATAAATTCGTGGCCCGGCGAGGTGGAGCCCCGGGGGAGGGGGTAGGACTGGCCGGGGGACAGTTGGACGTGAATTTTACTAATTTTCTGTCGTGCGGCCGCTCCTCGTCACCCGCGAAAGAGAGGGAGGAGAGGACGCGGGCGGGCACAATGCCTGCCGGATCTGAAGAATGGGACGAGCGTGCGTGCGACTCTTTTTCCAGCCCTCGCGTCTTCTCTTCCTTTTTGTTTCAAGCATCGCGCGCTCTTTTTTTTACCCCTCCAGCCGTGATTCAGGTGCGTCTTCATCGCTTTTTGTCGCGCTCGACCCACCCGCGCGGCCCGGTGATATGGGGAAAAAGGAGCGAGGGCCACGCGCGCCCGCGACGTGGGTGCGTTCGGACGTTATATATTTTTGGCGTCCTTAACTTCCTCCGTCCGCTCATCCATTCATAATATGCATACGCGCTTTTGTTGTCCTGTCTCCTTGAGTCCGTTTTCGCCGGGCCATTAAGAGCCCACGTATCAATTTTATTCCCGCCGTCTCTCTGCCTCTTCTCCCGTCGCGCGCTCTCGACGCCTGAATCGCGAACAATTACGGAGGAAGAGAGGAGGGAGTAGGGGACGATCGCCGCGCGATTGAATTCGAAATAATTTACATGTCCAAGTGCTCTCGGATGTTTCGCGCGCGCGACGAGCGGGCCCATAAATAAACGTAAGGTGTTTGGCATTTCTCGCGTGCAGCAAAAATTGAAACTCGGGGTCATTACGGAGACGCTCCTTTTTTTCCTCGGCGCGTCCTTTCTCCTTTTCTCGCGCGCGTCGTAAATCACGGCGGCCGGCCGCGGTCTCGCGCCTGCGCGCGCGCGAGGCGATTTATTGATTTCGAAAATCTACACCGCCCGGATAGAAATCGCACTCAGATTAATCTCCCTCGCGGGCGCGTTAGCTCATATCACGATTGAAATTTATTAATAATAGAAACCGGTATGCGCGTCTTCGATTATCCCGGCTGTCGTTTCTTTTTCCCGGGGCCTCGTCTCGCCAGCGGGAGCCGCAGCCGCGGCGGCTCACCCACGAGCACGATTGGCGCGAGCATAAATTATTATAATCACCAAGGCTGCTGCGGTACCCGAAGCATGATGAATTATATCGCGCGCACCCGGCAAAACTGAGCCTCGCGCTATCGGAACTTGGCATTCTGCCGTTTTGAGCGTCGCGCGCTGGCGTTACGTTGCAACGGCGAATTCGAATTTCTCGAGCCGCTCGAGCTGTAAATTAATTAAGAGGCGCTTACTGCACCCGAAAAGATCCGCGTTCGTGCTCGCGAAATAATTGCTCCGTCGCGCAATCATTTGCGAAATCGCTCGATGCACCGATCTCGAACTTGCCTTCTTGTGGGAGATGCGTACAATTTTCCTAGCTTTGTAAGGTGCATGCTCGAATGACCCATTTAGGTGGGAAATTTTTGAAAGCCCTTATGAAAAATCGGAGCTGAGCTATTTCTTTTCAACGGGGAATTGAAAAAATATGAAAAATGTGTTGGGAAAGAAGGTGCGGCCTGGCGAAGAAGGACTTCAAACGTTGGGTCGGTGCATCGGAAATTTCGAAATTCCATCCCTGGCGTTGAAAATCCAGTGAAATATGTCGAGCAATTTTTCTCCCGAGTCGAAAGTTGCGCTTCTAAACGGCCCTCACCGCAACCCCTCGTCCAAGGCGCCTACAACCGTTTCGCAATTTACGCAGGCAAAGTGTTTACCTGGTTGCCCGGCAGGTAGCTCGGGGTATTAGGCGCCCATTCTCCAGGTCACAAAATCTGGCGCAACTCATCTGTCGTAAAGGTACACTTTTACATAACGGGGGTCGGATGACAATGAAAATCGCGGTCGAGCCATGGGGGCAGTCGCGCCGGAGTCCAGCGTCATCTCCGCTTTTCCGATCGTTTTGAGGTACCGTAATTGAGAACGGCCTTGGCTACTGAAAATTTTAATGATTTACAATCTCCTATCAGTTTCAACGATTATGTAACCTTTCACTTTCCTTCGTGTAACGATTCCTGGAAAACTCCAATGGTTTAACCCTCGTTCAGGTAAAAACTGGAAACCTTTCTTCATTCGATTTCTTTTAATTTTAAACCAATTAAAAAAAAAATCACAATATTTTGCCAGTTAAAATCTGGCATCTAAAATATATTTCACTGAACGTATGCTAATAAAATTCTAAAATCAGAATATACAAAAACAGACAGACAAGCATAGAATCATAGCTGATTGGTATCTGAAATTACCCAGGCATCCGCAGTATCGATCTTTCACTGCTGGAATTCGATTGCCTCGCATGGGAGCTACACAGGAGAGCGCGCACACGTATAGCCTCGGCGCAGACAGTAGAAGAAATCTTTTTTTCTTTTATACTAATTCCCAGATTTAACTGGCGGCAGACGTCCCTGAAGGATCGGTTGATTGAGGTGCATAATGGGCCCCAATAAACTATCGATTCCGGACTAAGAAAGAGAGAGAAAGAGGGAGCGAGATAGAGAGAGAGACGTAGAGTAAGGATTCGGGGGCGTAGCGGCGTTACGCAAGAATCGAACGAATCTTGATGCGCAGGCTTAGATGAGAAGTGGCGGCCGCGCCCAAAGACGACATCTCGTCAAATAAATCGGTGACATTGTGAAGGAGCCATTGCGAGGAACGGCCGGTATAGAGACATCAGAGCGGCCCGAGTGGGAGCAAATAGCAAGGAGTATCGATGTATTCATTTGTCAGGGCGGGGGTGCGCCAGTGCGCAGCGGGGGGCCAGCTGTTACCGCCGATCGACAGGGCGATTTGTTGCGCGCGAGCGCCGGCTGACGAAGACGTTCAGCCGAATCGGTACATCGATGAGAGCAGCGGCGCGCGCCTCTGTAGCTGTTCTTCTTCCCGCTTGGCAATCATCGTCGATGGGGATCGTTTCCTTGACTGATGATACACTCCACTTCGTGGACTGATTTTAATGACGCCCACGCGCGGACGTACAATGCCCATACAGATGTCCCGAAACGAGCGATTAATCAGGAAGTTAAACAACCGAAGGCATTAGCCTCGTAATTTCAATCTTCACTCGTAACTCACTCACCGCGAAACTAATTCTCTTTGGCAAAGATCATTTGTTGAAAATAAAAAAGGCAAGATGTAAGGGGACAGATAAATTATTTTGAGCAGTGCGGCTATCTATTGCGATCGCGGCTCTCGATTCGTGGGTGGCAATTCAAAAGGTGGATCGCCCAAGAATTTGTTTCTATAATCTCGTAAATCGATTTATTCGTCCTTTAATAAACACATCCCATAAATTAGGCTTGATAATGGGCAATTTCGTTATGCACGCATTTGCAGCGAAATGCGATAAACCTGTTTGTTCGGCCGTAAGACACATTAGTATAGGGAGGAAAAGATACGCGTATTTTCGGGCCGGAGTGTGTGCAAGAGTCGTCGCTCGGCGCATTAGCGTGCGGCCAGGTATAGGGGTAAGATGCCCAGTACGGACCGTCGCACAGTACGGCCTACTATGAGTTTAGAGCTTCTGCCGACAAATTACGAAACTTACTTTTTTCTTCTTCTTCAAAAGGTTTTCCTCTTCGACAGAGAATTTATAGTTAAATTAAAATATGCCTATTAGCAGTATGATTCACTTTCTCTCATAGAAAGAAAATTACATGAAAATTACAATTACCGTTTTTAAATCGAAAAATAAATGAAAACAGCTTTAGAAAAAAGAAATCTATGCTAAGTTTAGTAAAAAAAATCTACCATTAGTTTATTTGTCTATTAGAGTTTTTTAACTTATTAAATTCCTCCGTAAATAGGATTGCGCTATGAATAATAGTACATCATACTGAGTGATTCTTTTTTGAACAAGCAAAAAACTCCGATTTATATGTTTATGCACTTCCGTCAAATTGAGCGCCAGATTAACTAAATCATAATTTTTAACTAAATAAAATTAACGTTCAAACTTACGTATGAAAAGTAATAACCCGAAAAGCTAGGTAGGTTCGTACTGGGCAATTCTCCCCTTCCATCCTACGCAGGCCAGGTCCAGGCGTGCGAGGAGTAATAAAACCGCAGCCCGAGATACATACGCAGAGAGAAGGACGAAACAGAAAGAACGAGAGTAAGAGTCTCTCGGTCGCGACGTTGGACACAATGTGTACCGGGTCGGGTGATGCATTGCATTGCGCTGGCCTTGAATTATGTTAGGTGGTCGGCCCATCTCCGCAAGTTGCGCGCGCGCTAGCGTCCGCTCCTCGATCGCGGGAATCCCTCTCGAAGGGAGCGCGGGATCACCCGTGGCGCGCAGGTATAGATATCGGCTACTTCGAGTGAGAGGAAACGTGTTCGCCGATATCGAGGAAACCTGTCGCGCGCCCCGGCAGGTATCGCCTACCACCTCTCTATCTCTCTTCGTCGGCCCTCTCCTTCTCCTCTACCGTTCCGGCGTAAGGACTTTGCGCCTTCGGCCCGATCCCACCAGCATCGACGCACCGATCAGCCCGTACGTGCCGCATTTCAATCTCCCCGCAAAGCAAACATTGACTATACCTGTCTCGATTTGTTTTACAGATGCCTCCGATGTCCAGTCACGCACTCGACTCATTTTAACAAATTTACATAATTTTCTAGCATTACCAAATAATTGTCCGCAGTCACATAATGAATGAAATTCTCATTCAATGAATTTCGTCGATATGGCTGATAGTATGTTATAATTTTTTAAAAGTGGAGGATTGTATCTTATTAAGCACGGACCGGAAAAGTTAATCGGAAATTCTTAGCATCGAAGATCGACGCCGATATACCCGCATCGAATTATCCTGCGTGTATTGGTTGAGCATACAGCGCACACTCGGCGTCAATTTATATCTCGCATGTGTATAGCAGGATCTCCGGTCCCCCCTTTCAGTGCTGCCTCACCCTGTGCATTATAAATCCAAGAAAAATTAATAACAACACAAGTCGCGTCTCTTAGCCTTTTAGCTTTTCCCTTTCGTGAGGGCGAGCGGCAGTAACAGGCGTCACCCACTCTCTTGACGCAGTGCTCTCTCGCCGCATTATCCGAGAATTTATAGCCATTTAGTCTAAAACCGAGGTGAGTCGCTCTTTGTGCCCTCCCATTCAGCGCACTCGAACCGTGCGCACCTGGATTAATTCGAGATTTTCCGATTCGACGCGAGCCCGCCTCGCAAAGTATTGTCGCGACACCTAAGCGCGTCCCAAATGAAAACTCTCCCCCCTTCTCACGACGACGTACACTTTCTTCCTCTAAACAAACAAAAATCCATCTAAAAAAAGGAGAGAAGGCGAAAATCCAGCGGACGCATTATCATTGTGGGCCGCTTCTTTCAGTCGTTCGCGCGAGCAGCTCGCACGTACTTCCGCGGCTTCGGTCGCGCTCTTTTTGTTTGCCGAATTTCCCTCTGGTTCCGGCTGGCCGCGGCGCTCTTTTCTCCCCAGCGGAACATTGTATCGCCGTGTCGCCAGGCGGGAAATCCACTGCTACTGGCTTCGCGTGCCGCTGAATGCCCGGCGAGCGCGATAAATTTCCAGGAGCCGGCGAGCGCGAGCACAAGGAGGGAAGATTCCAAAAGTTTTCGACTCAAAAGGCAGGAGCGGCGCGCGCGCTGAAAGAGTGCGGACGAGCGAGGAGGGGCCGCGGATCCATGAATTATGCATAAAAGCTTCGATTCGCGGATTAAGCGCGCCGTCCGAGTTCGAGCTGTATTATCCGTCTCGCCGTGCGAGAGTTATGTAGAGCGAGCTTACGCCGAGCTCTTCCACGGAAAGACGGCAGTGTCCAGCAGCCGCATGCGTATTCTTCGCAGCCGCGCGCCCGTGACGAATGCAACGCGTGAAAATACGTCTCTATTCCTATTTATTTACTCCACGTCTTTTGATATTTTTCGAAACGAACCGAGGTACTGGAGATATCGAGTGCACATTACTGAAGAAGCAACTACGTGAAGCCCCGCGAGCCTGGCTTTTTGATTATGCAAAACGCGATCACGTACACATTCGGCCCAGAAATCACGTTTTTGATATAAAAAGTAACGATTGTGTTGGCGGCGATTCGGAGAAGCTTGCTCGTTCTCCCGAATTTTTGGAGGTACCGAGTCGCGGGCCCGGGAGAAAGTAAGAAAGGTCCCAAAAATGAGGGATCGTAATGTCGAGTGGAAGGGCTCTCTTGCGGAACGAGCGCGAGAGTGCAAATGGAACGAGTCCCGAGATTCTGTGCATGCTCTTAAACCGTGCCTTTATCTCGGGGTAATGCGCACATTCTAGCACGCATGGCAGTTTTCGAGATGGGTATTTGATAGGATGTGGACACGTAGGGCATACGTAGATGTGCGCAGGCGCAGGGCTAGATTAGGACGATATAATTACGACATTAACATAAGTCACCGCGCGTAGACAACTGCGGAATAATAATCGCGTCGAACACGTGTTCGTGATGTTACGTCCACCGCTTCTAGCGAAACTCCTTCATTCTACTTAAAGACGTTTTGTTTTCCTTTATCATTCGGTAAGACCCGCGTTAGGGGCGTTATGGTACTTGTACATCACGGAAGATAAAATCAAAATATACACAAAACGCCAGTGTACCTTCGAATATAATGTTCGGAAGAAATTTTGAATATTAAGAAGACAAAATAATATTACTAATTTTATATGCGTTATGTTGGTGATTATAAAAAGTTACTAATTGTCCCAATGAATGCTGTAAATAACTTTGCTTTGCATACAGGAATAAATTCAAGAGAACTTGAAATTTATCTGGGTGATGTAAATAAAAATTTATTGTCTACATTTATCTGTAAAATCAATAAAATAAATACTGCAGGTTCTGTTTATGATATTACCGAGCTTTAATTACTATCTGCTTGTTGGAGGGAATGTTTGAAAGAAAAAGTCGCGACTGACAAACTAATGAAGTGGTCCCAGGTACGGATCATAAAAACCTTAAAAAGGTAGTTTCGTTCCTGGCGACGAATGAAGAAATAAGTCTTTAGCTCCTTGCCGAGTGTGAAGAAAGAGAGGAGAGGGACAGATTTCTCGGTTTATCCGACGTACCGATCGCGTAGATTCCAAGAAGTGGCCGAAACAATATCATAACTTGTGTTCTGACTGCCACCGCCATAAATAGGAGTGTCCGTGCATGACATCGCGCGGCGATACTTGCCACTTTTTTGCCCTTCACCATGGCTTTTTTTTCTTCGGTCACAAAATTGGAAAATACCACCATTTTATCGTTAAAATCTTGTATAAATGTATTAATGGAGTTACAAATATTTGTATATACTTTTTATTTTATTTCTTTTGTAAAAATTTGCAAGTCTAAATATTCCTTTTTAAGTTGACTAGAGTTAGCTATGCTCGAGCAGTAAAACTATTCAAATGGCTGTCTTCCCTTGTAAGATGTCAAAAAGTCAAAGGGAAACCACTAAAATCAGTTAGGGATCTCAACTATGCTCTACGCGACCGTCGAGGAAAGACAGTGGGGCCGAAAAGAGAGAGGGAGAGATAGAGAGAGGGCAGAGGCAGAGGTCTCTCTGAACTACCTGCGGAGAGGGATCCGACAATATGCTTATGCAGAAGACTTTCGATGCACAGATCCGGAGAAAACAGAAAACGAAAGTAGGGAAGTCACGCCTCCAATATTTGGGCAATCAAAACAAATTAAATGTAAGAAAAATATGACATATTGGAATTATACATGTTCCAAACTATTTAAGATTTGAAATATGGGGTATAGCAACTGTATAATTGATAAGCAAGTGATTTTGTTACAACTAATATTTATAAATTAAGAGAATTCGTAGTACTTTTCACTTATTATAAGCCGTAGCAGGGAGAAACGAAGAAACAAGAGCGATAGCGAAGGAAAAAAGGTAGAAAGAAAAAGAGGAACGTAGGAGAAGACGAGGGACACAGAGAAAACTTGTTATGTTTTGAGAGATATGGCGGAGGCCTGCGGAATACATAATTTTGTAAAGACAAAAATGTTGCGGTTGTGCCTCTCGGCAGACTAGCATTTTTCCTTGTTTTACAAAATGTTCAGCTCGGCAGCTTCCTCTCTTCTCCCTCTCCCTCTTCCTCTGCTCTCCATACCTTTCCTCCTTTATAACTCCTCTAAGCAACGTTCTCTCGAATTCCCCTGCTTCGCTTCTCCGGTAATGTGCCGCGGAATGAGAAACGTTTTGTAAAAAGTATATCCGCATCTTCGTGTTCCGCCCGTAAAACCGCCTAAGCCTCGTATTCGCTAACTTTTGGCTCGTAAACTTTCCTCCGGATCTATCATATCTTAACATGCTAATTTCCATGCACTAACTAACTGGCTTCTGGCTACTTAAAACATTTAGCAAGAAAATAATCGAGACACCTCGTGTCCTACTGCATCAGATTATACTTTTTTTTTAAATAATAATTTTGTAGTAGGCGTGTTGTTTTTGTGACCCGTAGTATTAATAAAGACCGGTTATTTTAGGAAGATTGTCTCTTAGTTAAGGAAGTCTTTAAAATAACGGAAAAATCAGTATGATAAGCACAGCGATCGTATAGCTGAGTTAAATCCAAAACGTCGATACTCATCTAACGCACGTTTCGAATCTAAAGCAATAAAGGCAATCTTGATTTTCAAGGCACGTATGGGCAAGGAAGATGGGATGGAGATCTTCGGAGAACTAGGCGACTAAAGATATAGGTCCGGTTGATCGACTTTGGGCCTAGCGTTTACAGATCCGTTATTTCGGTTGTGTTGACGGTCCAACTGTTTATAGATACGAGATAGTATTCTTCGGTTCTTTGTAATCAGTCGATCTCTTCATCAATATTCTTTGACGATATTATTTTATGATTTTCAAAAATAAACAACATTATTTTATTTTGCCCAATTTCTATGAACAAGCACATTTGTTTAAATAAAAAAAAAGAAAGCCGGAAACCTGGTTTTATCTTTTTACCCGTCTATAGTAAAAGATTATAATCAAGAGATGCATAGGCGTCGTATAGACGCCACCGCGTAAAAAAGCAATTTTTTTGCCAATCTATTGTATCTCCTGTTCTGCGGGTCTCAGCACAGAAGTTTTTCTAGCGAGATATATCGGACGGGCGATTTACATACTGAGTTTTTTTTTATTGAACTTCGATTGGCGACAATTTATCTCAGGATATAAGAAGTGTCACGAATTGCGGGCTGTAGCCGGTAGCCGAGTGTCATGGGGCGCCCGTCTTACTCGTATATAAATCGATCGTTGCGCAAATTGCCTTGGCCTAACATCTGGCAGCGCGTATTTGACTATCAGTCGAATCACGTTCGGGTGAGTTGAAGGACGACCCCCGTCAGCGAAGCCAGTGTGCTCTCGGAGATCAGCATTCGATAAAATAACCCGTGACCCTCCCGAAGCACACAGCACGTATGCTTCGAGCAATGAAGATAACTCCGGAATGGGAGCTGTTTTTCCTATTTGAATTTGGAAAACTCCAGTCACGCGTGTGCTTTGCGTTATGTTGTTTTGCTTGGAAGATTGAATCGGGAATTGGTTTCTGTGTACAAAACTGTACGAGATCCTAAAATTACCCACAATGAAATTCTGTAATGAATAAAAATTGTCTTGAAATGATTTTATCATTATCTCGTGTAGTTAAAAATATCGAAAATTGAATTTCAATCAGATAATGGAAAGCTCATTTTTATTGGCCGATAAAATCACGAGTAACGAAAGTGTTACATTATTTACATACAGAATAAATAATTCCAGCTAAAGGAATGACGAGTTCAAATATAAATGGTACGAACAATGATTTCAATTATTCTCAAATACATTGTACTGTTTGATGTGCAACATTGATAGCTGCTTTATAAGGCGCAAGCAATAAAAAGTTTCGCGGAATTCGCGCGTTTCTCGTTTCAGATTCGATACCATCAAGACTATAGAATCCAAGTATATGCCTGTTCTCAAGTCCCTTGTAATTCTACCTAAAGGACGAGAAGCAAAACCCGCGCTTCAGCAGTCTATGTCGCAAAGTGTCTTCTGGACGAAGGCCCTTTTTTTATCATTGCGAGCTGTCTTTCCCGCGCGATGCAACTTAATATTTTCGGTGGCGGATTAGTTCAAAAGCCGGAGACTTGGATTTACTGCGACTTCAACTACATAAAATAACTTACCATAAAGAACGAATAAATCTTGAAGAATTTATTTACGATTAAATTTATAGGTTTGAAGTATGGTATAACTATATGGATGAAAAGGAAAAAAAATGTTAGATGTAGTTAAACGTGAGTGATATGTATATTCAAATATAAAGTCAGAATAGAGCCATATCGAGTCAAGAAAAACGTGTCGGCAAACTCTCGGTCTTAAATCGGTCACCCGATACCGATCTGCTTTTTATCGACAAGCTTTTGAGCTCGTGGATGAGTCGATGCGGCACACATTAACCGAATCCTGGAAACCATTGAACGTATTTATGAGGGTCATCATGAGGACGAAACGACGCAACTCTGTCGAATTGGAAGACTACGTCTAATTAAACGTTTTCTCACACAGAGACGCATAGTGCGAGATTAGCAGTGAAGATCACCTTGGACACGGTGTCAGATTCTTTTCTGATCGAGGCGCGAATTTATTTATACGCAAGCGACGGCGCGCTTGTTCTCGAAAATATTGGCGCTCCTTCTAAAGAAGTCATAAAACCGAGCTAGAATCCCTTACTAACCGATCACGTGCGAACCGACTTGTTTTACGACGACTCACAGGACGATAATGAGTGGAAGAAAAATACGCGACGGCCGTTAAGCCTATGTTAATTAATAATTTTTCACTTCTCGCTCTGGGTACGCAGGAAGCCTAAAGAGAGGGAGAGCGCGATGCGCATCGCTTCTGCGGAAAGAAGGAATTGGGCAGCCGTTGCGACGGCGCGTCAAAAAGTCCCGAGAAATGCCCCTTGCCGAAGCATAACGAGCTGCGTTATCGAGATAAAAACTCGTTATTAGTAATAAAGTGGCTCGTAAAACGAGCGGAGGCTGCATTCGGAAGAGGACAGCGGCTCGGTTTGGGGCTGCTCGGGCGAGATCGTCAACCATAAAGCACGCAGCGCGTGCGTGAATTCGCGCGTGTGTGCGTCTCTCGGAACCGGGCATCAACAATTATAATAAAATGCCCCGTATAGCAAACGGAGAAACAAAAGATAAGCCGAGATAATAAGAGAGGGAAGGAGGTGGCCGGCGCGAGAGAGGAGAGCGGAGGAGGAGTGAGCGCGCGCCCGCGCGGCCGGAGGACTACAGAGGGATAATTTTAATTTAAACAAATGGTCAGGAGGGCGGCATCTTTGTCCGCGTCGCGCATTATTTATGCCCGTGCGGGAGAAGCGCACGTGCGCCTCTGTGTCATCGGCGCGGACGGGTGCGTTGCGCGGGCCTCGTGTCGTGTCAATGTTTTCCAGGATGCACCGGGACATGCGCCGCGTGTATACCTGGGGGCCGCGCGAACGCCTCGACTTGCCCCCTCTCCCTCTCTTTCGCTATCTCCACCTCGCTCGTCTTCCTCTCTCATTCCCTCCTCTTTTTGCTTTCCGCGAGCGAGCTCTGTCGTCCAGATTTATGGTAACGTAATTTTCGAGAAAAATTCCCGCTACAAGCGCCGATCGTCGTTAACATTTTATTATTTTACGGGCCTTCGATCGTCACTCGCGATCGTAATGTATGTGTATCACGTCGTTATCTTAATTAGGATTGTAATTAAATTGCTGATGAGCCTATGCCTTATTTTTATGAGTGTACCTTTTGACATTCCCCTCTCGGTTAGAGGAAAAAAAAGTAGCCGATAGCACAGTTCCAGCGTTAATGAAATTTATAAATTAAATTTTAAAACAGAGAGGAGTGTAAAGTGTTTAGTCGGATCGGGTGGGAGAGTCGTCTTTATCAGCGCTTAGATATTTGCGCGGGTAGCTCGCCCGGCATTCGGTTATGATCAAGGGCATAAAAGAGCAGAAGCGCGGAGCAATTCCGGCGAAGAATTCGGCAGTAAACGTCGAATCCAGAACGGCGACGGCGCGCGGAGTCCGGCAATAGCGGCGGCGTCGCACTACTCATCGCGCGGCGCACAATTTACTGCGAAATAATGAAGGACTTTCGCGGCGATCTTCGCCGGGACTCGAGGTCCCTCTCCCCCTTTCGGGCGATTGACATTCCAGCTGGGTTATTGGTACACTACGCCGGATTCCGCGGCGCGTTCCCTCTGACTCATATTCCCGCCTCGACCACGCACTAATTTTTCAATTTATTCCTTCAATTATGCCGGCGTAAAACGAGTCGCGGATACTAGCGCGCGACCGCGCTCAAAGTCCTCGTCCTCCGGCTCGCTGCGAAATTCATAAAGCGCGCCAGTTCCTCGTTTCGCCCTGAACAATCGCTGATATTCATGAGGCTCGTCTTCAAATAAAACACGTTCCGCTTATTATTTTAATGAGCAATATCCGCGAGGACACGTCCCCCGCGCATTTCATTTTTTATTTTTCAACGCGACAAGAAATAATTATTTCTTCTACTCCCAGTACCCCGCGCGATCTCTGCTCTGCATTGAAATTTCAATTTTATAATCGAAAACAAACTAATGAATCAATGTATGCGAATCGAAAAAAAAAGTAGTCGAGCAAATTCAACATGCAGCTGAAAGACAGAGAGGACTAATATACCGAGTGCAAGTCAAGGGAGTTCTTTCAAAGAGAAAGAGGAGAAAAAAGAGAGCAAGGCAAAAAAGGAAAAAAGGGAGAGCGAAGAAAGTAAAAGGGTTTCGCTTTTGGGCGACGTAGGATCGTCTGCAGGCGTTGGCGTTATTGCGCTGTTCTCGGAGGGCGCGACTCCCATGCCGAACAGCGAAAGAGGAGAGAGAGAGAGATGCTGCATATCGTTTGGCGCGTGTGTACGTTCGCTTGGCAGTGGGTGTGCATACGGCCGTGTAATGCCGGACACAATGGCTCGGAGGCTTGCTCGAACCTCCGTCTCGCTCGCTCCCTTTCGCGCTCACTCTTTCTCCGGCGGGAACGAGAGGGCCGGTATAATGTTTTATGGCTGCGATCAGCCGTAGAAGTATGAAGTGTCGATAGAGCGCGGCAGAAGCGAAGCGGCGAAGATCAAAGGCCCATAGAAAGCCCGTGGTAGCTCGAGACACAGAGCAGCCCTTTCTTTCTCACTCTCGCCGCTCCGCTCCTCTGTCTCTCGCTCCCAGGACCTCCCTTCGCGCGCCGCGAAAGAGAACTCGCGCCCGCTCTCCCTCTCCGCGCTTGCACAAACGCTTTATTCTTGCTTTTCACTCAATCTTTCCGAGCTAAAACTCATTTTCGCTCATTTTTTTTTCGCGCCTCACCTCTCACGCCTCGCCGGTATTATCATTTCGCACCTCAACTTCAACTCTCAAATTTCAATCGCCAATTCGGACGTAAAAAAAGTCACTTGACAATTTCCGAAAAAGATTTTTTTACGGAAAGGTCGTTGGAATTCTTGATCGGATCAATTCGACGGGGCAGGACTTCGTAATGAATAGGGCTCGGAGTAAATGAGGCCGTGCTGGGTAAAAATTTCAGTACATTAGTGTCAGAGTCCGCGTGAATACCTGAGCAATTTGTAAAGTGATTCAGAAGGCGGGAGAGAGAGAGAGGGCGACGAGGGAGAGCAAGGGGCTTGGCGTTACTCGGTCAGGCATCGGAGAATGAATCGTGAGTCCGGAGGAGACAGTCTCTCTGGGGACTGTGTGGAACGCGATTCACCGATGACCGAATTAATTTTTCTACGCTGTCACAGGATGCTCCCGCACGCTATTGGCCTGGCCGCAGGACGCGATATCCACAAGGTGACCGAGAGAGAGAGAGACTCGGGAGCATCGGGTCCCTATTAATTAACCTGAGAGAACATAAATAAAACCCGAGCCTCCGGTCGCTCTCTCTCTCTCTCTCTCTCTCTCTCTCTCTCTCTCTCTCTCTCTCTCGCCTTCTGTTTCTTCACGCTTCGTTCGCGCTCCTTACTCTCTGGAGACGAATAATATAAATAAATAAAAGTCGGGACCGATGGGCGGTCCGATGCGTTATGTTAATTGGGGCGTTGTCTCCCGGCACGCACCTATTCTCATTAGCTCCTGACTCTTCTTCTATCGGACACCTTGCTTTTTTATTCTACACTAGTTTTACTTTAAAACCTCGTGCTTTTCTATCACATATCAAACTGTTCAATTATCACATCTTTCTTTATCATTTAATTGACAAAAATATTCCCTTCAATATTTTAATGTCTCCTTTAATATTCCCTTTATTATTTACATCAATGAGGTAAATGCTTATGAATAAAGTACTAAAATGTGCTAGCCTTCTATATTTGTGAATTTTTTATTATTTAATCTTCTAAAGTTTTATCACCGCCTAAATTACATGATCTAAGTCCATAAATTTTTGTTTTTCCGGCATACTCACGTCCGGATAAAGTCGTGCGACACGTTCCTTCTCGTGACATTATGAAATTATTTGTCACTTTTTTGTGACACTCTAGTGACTAGTTTAACTCGATAGCTCTTTGGCATTTCCTTTATCCACGATTGCTTTTGTCATTTATAGCCTTTTTCTTTTTTTTAAAATAATTAAATTCTGTAATAGGCAAAACATCAATATTTAATTAAGACCAGTTACTTTGTCAATATTCATCATTACTGTACACTCTAGATTTTGAGTGACGTGTTTTTTGAAAATTAAATTGTTTCCGCAAATGTTGACTCTTGTTAGCAAATACTTACACATTTTTAACTTTGCTGCGAACAAGATCGCAGTTCTTATGATTACCAAGGGGTCGGCCCACGTAGTTGAGTCTCTCATCTCATCCACATTATTTATAGGACCATTGTGTAAACTGCGACCACCACTGTGGTCACCGATAAATCAATCTAATTAAAATATTTAATATTTCGCTTGACTTTATGATTTTATATTTCACAAAAACTTGTTTCACGATAAAAATGTGAAATTGTTTAAAAAGAACACAAAAGGCTCGTAATTTTTAATGTGTCTTTTGTTGCTAAAGGTAGCTGCGAATGACACGACGTTATAAAATAGATTCGAAGAATCTGCCTATAAAAGCCATAAGCTATTGTCTACGCCTCAAAGTTAAGGTGTTGCAACGGCGGGGTTATTTGGTCGTGATCGCAATAGCAGAGCTGAGCGCCGTGCTGTTATTCAGTGTCGTCGTCGTCGTGCACTATAAAAGAGAGAAAAGCGTGAGACAAAATAGCAGACATAAAGAACAAATAAATGACGGTCAGATGGAGAGGAGGAAGAAATGGATCAAAATCAAGAAAGAGAAAAAAGAGAACGGGTAGAAAAAAAGAGAAAAAACGTGGAAAAAGGACCAGAGACGGAATCAAAGACAAGGTACGAAGTAGAAAATGAAGGAGACAGAGACAGTAAGAGCCCGCACACCGCACCGTGTAATTTGTGATGGCTGCCATTACCCATAAAAAATCTGTTAGACTTACCTCCAGCGACTCACGGTCCCCCACGTGGTTACGGTGAGCAAAGATCTTGATGTCCCTCTCCCCCGCCGGTGCATGTAAATTTTCACTTTCCAAATGCGTTATTTGTACAATCGCGAAAATGACATTCCGAGTTTCTAAAACATTGCGCGTCCATTTAATTCGCCCTAAAGTGTCAATTAAAAACGTTGAAAAGGCGCGTGTGATTTTCCCACGCTCGCGGCTCCGCTTGTCGAAAGTTTTAGCGCGAAATAATAGCGACGCAAAGTCTTAGGGGAATAAAGGATTTCCGCATGCCGCTGATTACACGGATCGGTCTCGCGATGCGAGCACGCGCGCGCGATCGTCCCGTAGGTGCATTATCATTAGGGGATTGGCGGGCGCGCGGCGATCCTCGATGTGCCGTTGAACGACCTTCGGCCGGCGTCGATACCGATCTATACCCCCCTTCGCGATAATCCAACTACTAGGACTTTAATATGCGCTTAAGCGGTGCGCCCTGAGCAAAGCTTTCACGATGCATTACCCGGGACTTTTAGAATTCCTTCGCTTTGATGCCGGCGTGCTATTCCGCGCCGGCTTTATGGGACAATATTACAATTTTTAGCCGATCGATCCGCCGTAATTCGTTTTATAGGCAGAAAACTTTCTTTGCGCGCAAATTACCCGCGTTTACAATCAATTGCTTTAAATTATACATTATAACTTATTCGCCGCGAACGCCTCGAGTCTCTTACGCTCCGAGATATTCACGGAGAAAATTTCCTTCAACATTTTTTTTTTTTTTAACCGTGTTCTCGCGCGCAATTTTTACTCTTACGTAAAAGGATCGGAATAAAGCCGTCCGTTAGGCGCGATGCGCTCGTCAAAAAGTGAAAATAAGCCGTATCAGCGGCGAGTAGATTAAGCGCGTATATAAAAGCGACACGGTTGTCTCTCCAATACATTTGTCGGCATTGTGTGCAAGTGGCTTAATTCCATCAAGCAGGAGGCCAAACATCATGCGCCGGAAGCACGTTTTATGAGAGCGCACATGTTAACCGGGCCGGATTAACATTAATTTCAATAGCGGCAGCTCGCTCGCGCGCGAGCAATGATAACAAACAATTAAGTCAACTCAAGTCTGTCGCGCGACGGTGAGATCATCGATGCTGCGAGGGTGTCCGAGTCGGCTTCAATGACACGTAGATGCCGCATCCTATCATTACACTCGTTAATGCCAGTCACATCAAACTCGCTAATAGATCATCAACTCTATTAATTAATAACGCCGCCTGCTTTCTATTGTTCTCGTCTCGGTGCTAACACGTCAGCTACATTCATCTCTACCACTTTTGTGACTAATTGTAAACATTGAATTTTGGTAAAAATAAATGATGGCTTCATTCGACTGGGGTTTTCGGATAAATGTGCTTCTTTTTAATTGAGCCAAGACTCGACACCGGGGATGCAGGCGTGTAATCAATAGTAAACAGAGATGAAACACATCTGTCAAGCGTAGCGTCGGCACTCCGTCTGGATTAATTATTAAATGAGAGCCGAGACAATATCCTGCGTCTGAAGTGTCATTCAGCCGGTATTCGGGCGTCAGGCCCATTCGCCACGAAATGATATCACGAGTGAGATCACAGGCGCCACTGTACGAAAATAGTCGCCGAATGCTAAAAAGATACAATCGATGAGTCATCAATTAGCATGGGCAATTTTATTTTGAACCAATTAGCCGTTTATATTGCGTACTCATAAGTCAAAGGGAGGCTGAGCGAAACAAACGAGACATGATCTTCCCGGTAATCAGTCCTCTTGATTCGCTTTGCCGGCGTCTGGCTCGCTCGCCTCGGTCCTTTCCATTGGCGGCAAAGTGTTAATGAACGCTCGCCGCTCGGCGCCGCCGCCGCTCGCTGATGCAGTGGCGTTTTGGCCCACGCGTCACCATAATTACGCCGCACACGCACGCCCGTATACGCGCGACTGCGTGACCGGACTCACAAGCGCCCCGAGCTCGCAGCTTCTTTCATCTTCCTTCTGATTGAAAAACAATCGCAGCGCGCCCTCTCTTCTTTCTTTCATTCGCGACTGTTGCCTGATTGCCCCGGTGCCCGCGACAAAAAACTTCCGACGGAACTAATGAATTTTAGCTTGATTCCTCGTACACCTTTCGGCGGCCAGTCTTATAATCTCGGCCAGCCAAAATTATTTATTCATCGATCTAATTAAAAAACACGCGACTTTTTGCAGCTGGTGGAAGGAGATTGCGCCGCGCTGTCAACCCTTAATTAAAGCCTCCCCGCTCAAAATTCATTCATATAGTTATACTCCTGTCATTCGCGGGAAAGATTCGGCAGTTTCGCCAGATTTTCATCTAAATTAACAAAGAATCGCGAAATTTGCAAATTCATCTAAAGCCGGACGGAAGTCATTTTTCAGGAACTCACCGGAAGTTGGTGCTTTAGTGGCGCACCGAAAGGTGGATAGGATATATGCCGGAGCTACGGCTCGGGGAAGGAAGGCGCTTTCCTAAGTTCCCGTCGTTTTCCACGGCGGCGCCTTAAAGCAGCGGATCGGCAAGCCGGGGCTAATACAGCAAAGTTTTCGCATCATCCGTCGACCATCTTCGACCCTCCGCTTCCTTTCGCCGTCCCCCCCGCTCCTCTCCCCCTCCTCTCATTCTTTCTCTCTCGTGGCGCTTATTAAGTCTCGGCGCGGTGATTTCCGCGCGGTGCAGAAGTGGCATCATAGATTTTTGACCGCTCCCAAGCGCATCCCTCCTTCTTTTTTACTCGCTCCTCTTTTTTTCGCCTATGCGCCTGTAAATTATAATGACTTTACAGTCGTAAACGCGCCCGGAGTCGTCGGCGAACTTTGTTGCCGCGCAAATAATAAAAGAACAATCCATCGAAAGGACCGGGAGGGAAGGATCGGGAATCCGGAGAAATTGACTGCGGTGAATTTTTATCAGACCGGACGAAATTACCCCGGCATGAATCGCACGGTTTTATGGGTTTATTAGAAGCCAATCAGCGAGGTCGGAGCCTCTAATCAAAAATACTGACGAATGAGACTACTAGCATTATGGCATTATTCGTCATCCCTTTCTCCTACCTCCGCGTTCAGCCTCCATATTTTACCCTTATTTCCTTCGGCACTTCCACCCTTGTTCTTTTTCCTTGCTCAACTCGTTAGCAGCAGAATATTGCTCCTTCGTGGCCGAATCAAATTCATGATAGTAAACATTCTCTCTACCAATCAACCGCGCGATTTCGGATTTATTGTTGATTTTAGTTTCAACCTGTTGTACTTAATGTCTTATTTTTATTTTTAACCTTCATTTTACGACAGAAAAGAAATGTGTGGACCTCACAGCAAATTTAGTCATTTGAAACTACTTTTAATTCGTCTAATTAATTAATTAAATAATTCTGAACAAATAATGCTTTTGCGTTTCCTGTGTACTTGCGAATAGCAATATAAAAGAACTGAAAAATTAAATGTAAGAACTTTATAAGTACTTTCGTTTACATCCTCCAGTATTGAGTATTTTTCTTATCTTTACGATGGACAGTAAATACGATTTAAAAACCGGATGATCAGGGGAGAGAAGTGATGTGAGCATTTTCTACCCATATAAAACTCATGGCTCAAATGGACATGGCTTACAATTAAATCATTATTGTCGATCGTAAATGCAACAAAAATTCCGACAGAAAAGGCAAACGACATAAAATTTTTTCTTGAAATTCCTCATATCAAATTAATTTTATAAATTATCATGTTGTAGTGCAGAATTAATACCGGTTAAGAGGTTTTTAATGAACTTTAAATTTCAACGATAATGGCCGAAAGGTCCTTTTAACATGCTAAAAGTTGTATCGATCCTTAATGACACGCGGATGCACTATAAAGGAGACTCCGCGATAGACATTCCGAGCGATAAATCTCGAATTATACATAGAATCGGACAGAAAGCCTCGACGAAATGGACGCAGCAACGTACCGATAAAGGAGTTAAATGCTAATTATTTATGCTGTTCACCTCGAGCCTGGGATGCGAAGGAGTATAGGATATGAATTAGATCGGACGATAAATCAAATATAGACTATCAGATTATATAGGAGAAATCCTGAGGATAGGACATCAAAAGGAATGTTCGAGAGCATTCAAACGACCAATTCAGGGAATTCTTTAACAAAGACTGTGAAAGGGCATCCCTCGCATACGTACGTAGCCATGGTAACGAACAAAAGAAAGGTGCCGGTGACTCAGCCAGAAAAGAGTCGATGAATTTTTTGTCGAAAAATGGCAACAAAAAAATCGCCTTATTCTGCCAATACGGCACCCCGACCTACACTCGACACCTACGGATTCTTCTCCCGCGCAGTCTCGAGAGGACGAAAGAAAGGTGTGCGACACACCCCGGTCGACGGCAAGTGACCTAATTGTGACTTATGGTTCCTCTAATAGAAACTAAGATTTTTTTTGCCTTTTTTGCAAGGCCCACACGCCCGATACCCCGAATTTCTGTTATTTAAGATCGCATATATACTTTATTGAAGAGTTACAATTCGTTCAGCTCCTCTAACGTTCTGAAATTTATATTTTCTCGCCCACTCAATATTCTCCCAAACTATATTCAGCGCATAAATAATATGTATTTTACAATAACGAGTCTCTCATTTAATTATAAATAATTATACAATTTTAATAAAATGTAAGAATGTTAACCAAGTATTTGTTTACAATATTTGGTATCACTGAACTCTTGCGTGCGAAACAAAAGAAGTCTCGAAAGCGAACGGGTAAAGTGAAGCCGATGG
>JAXIUT010000009.1:11573133-11604382 GCA_035586675.1 Eurytoma californica | reverse complement strand
TAAGTTGGCCGTCATTGAAATAATCCGAAGCCCGTTAATTGTGGCATCCGTCATAGAATTCTCGCACTTCCATTGAGCCTTTTGTCGAGTGAACTCTTTTTAGCCTCGGAGCAAGCTCTCCTTCCTTTTCGATTCTCGCTCGATCGGAGCGCACACGGACGCGGGAGTATCTCGGTCTCCTTTGGACGTCCCGGTCCATGCGCTTCTTTGGCCGTGCGTGCGCGCTCGGAATATATTATCGTTTTGTTCCCGCGCGCGGGCCGCTCGCTCTCGCCGGGGCTGCTTGTCATTGGCTCATTTGTTAGGTGCCATCCAAAGCATGCGGGGCCTTGATTTAATGCCTCCACCTCGAATGGCGCTGCCTCGCGCGATCTCTTCTCTCTTACCTCTCTTTGCCTTCCTCGGCGTGCTTTGCAGGAAGGGGGGAGGCAAAGGCGCAGAAGCGGAGCTTACTCGCGGCGGTATCGGGAACGATTAAAAAGGAATGGAAACGCGCTGTCGGCGAATAAATCCAGCGTTCGAAGGCGCGAGACCGCGACGACTTCATGACCCGCGTGCGCCGCCAAAGATTTAGCCGGGGGTCGTTCCGTTGCTCCCTTTGCTTCCTCTCGCTTTCGTTTCCCGGGGCTACGCGCACCTCGCGCTTAACGTCTTCCTCGAAAGACGCGAGACGAACGCGATTCGTCAAAGCGACGATTAGGCGGGCGCAGAACCAAGGCGGTCAACGCCGTTTTGCATCAGAAGTTAATTTGTGCCCGGCCGAGTGTGCGTGGCGGGAAGAAATGCACCGGGATATATTTGTTTACCGGCTGCACCTCTTACGTGCATGCGGCTTGACCAAACTTTTAGACGCGGCGCACGACTGACGAATTTATTTTTAACCGTTTCGTCACTTGATACATTTTCCGCCTCTCCGCTCGATTTCTGTATAAATTTTTAGGACCGTCGCGTTTCGAATTCCGCTTCGCGGTTTGTGCAATAAATTTCTTCTATTTAACTTGCAATTACGAGTGCCATAATAAGATTATTACGGGATAATTAAGTAGTTTATTAGGTCTATTTAAAAAGCCGAAACAAATGATAAAGTATTCACGTAATTCACCGGGTATGAATAAAACGTCAAAATGATGAAATTTAACAACAATAAATAGAGAATTATATTTGACGCGCGTGATCATTCAATGTCCGACGAGTGTGCCTACGCGAATCCCCATGATATACGGCAGTTGCAGGTAAAGTACCTTGTAAGTGCCCGAGGTATCTGGGAATTCATTAGGCGAAGTCGCGAATGATATCAGTCGTCGGTGTGTGTACGGTGCTGGGCGCGTGTGCGTCCGAGAGGCGAGGCGCGCGCGGTAGAGGGGGAGGGGAACGAATCGAGCCCGTGGAGGGGCAAGAGGGCGATTGTGGCTAATGTCGAACAATAATTCTTCGCCGCGGCTAATTAGCGAATCCCGATGTAACGCCGCTCGCGCTTGCTCTCGACTTGCGGCCGACGGAATCATAAAAGACGTCGAAAGGCACGACCGCAAAATCGCACTTCCTGCTCGCCATTTGTTTCTTTCATTATCGCGTCGAGGTTTGAATAAGCGCTTTCTTCGATTAGCCTTTACGGTTCGCACTTTTGGCCCCTCGGTCTTCGAAGAAACTTCGCCTCGCCTCGAACGCGGGTAATAAGCGGCGGACGCGCGTAGGCGCGCATTTAAATGTCCAGGTGCGCGCGATTGAATAATGCCTTTTCCCATGAACGCCGGCTCTCCCGTTCGCCCTCGGAACTCACCTCTTGACAGATGCCGCGACTAGGCTAATTTTATCGGGGCCTTTATACATATTCATCGTAGGTGTGCGAGGTCTATTTTCATTTTTGCGAAGGAACGGGTATAGATCGGGGCGTTGGGCTACCTCTTTAAGCGCGCTAAATTATAACCGAGGCTGCCCCATTGAAAATTTCCGAAATGAAGAATCGCGATCCCGCGGAGAGCGGCAGAGAGGAGGGCGAGGAGGGAACAAAACGCGCCTGTTGTATAGAAAAACGGTGTGCGCGGGGCGGCGGATATCTCCACCTGCAATCTTGCATCGGTGCTAGAAGATAAGAGATAAATTACCTCGTAGCAGGTGTAGGTGGTCCCGTGCCACGCCACCTAACTGACTACCTTTTTTCTCTTTCTCCCTCCCTCTTTCTCCGAGTCCCATCTCGGGGCGCAGCTTTCCTTTTTTTTTACGATGCTGTACTACTCAATGCATTCTAAGACTATTTCTCCAAATTTGGACCTTCGATCTTCAGCGATAGAAATCAAACGTTTTAATCAATTTTTCGGAATGATTCATTTATTTTTCTTTTAAAAACTAATAAATCCAAATAATAATGTAAACGTAAAAAGAATAAATTCAAGGACCGTTTCCCGAAATTTTAATCTACCATCTAAACCGATAGAAATCAAAGGCTTTAATCAAATTTTTATAGTAATTTATTTTCCTCTTCCAAAAGTATTAAATCAATCTAAAAGTCGCGTGGTAATAAAAGGATTGAATGCCTTATTCGGGAGAGCTAAATAATTTGTCTGCGCGATAGGTCGTCAAGTCGGGTTACCTGGGCTAAAAGTCTTGCGGATCTGCAGAATTGAGGAGAGGCGGCTCTTATGTGAATACTTCTTATTCGTATAAGCAAGTAGCTTGGCGCAGAGATAATGGAGTAGATGAGGCTCGATTCTCGATTTCTCTTTGGGCCGTCGGCGGCGGCGGCGTCGGGTATGCGAAGGGAAAGAAAGACGAAGGACGCGCGATCATTCGGAGCCCTTCACTTATACGGTAGCCGAATGCCTATTGGACGCGACGCCAAGGAAATCTAATTGTCGGGTCTCGGAGGCGCCGTGGCTCGCTCGCGAGGGCAAATTGCAAAAATAAACACGCCGGCCATAAGTGGAGTGAGGTAATGGAGGGCGAGCGGAGCGAGGAAGATTCAACTCTCCCCCTCCCCCCTCGCTACTTTCAATATCTGGCCTGCTCCTCTTTCTCTCTTTCTCTCTTCTTCTCCGCACTCGCGGGACTCCTACGACTCCCTTTCCCCCCTTTCATCGACTTCTTCGCGGTCTTTTTCCCCCTGCCCCCTCGTCCTTTTTTCCCAGGGAATGGAAATACTAATTTTGCGGAATACAGTGGCTGGACTGCGGTAAGCGGCCGATGCTATAAGACGCCGGTGTAGCGGCTCGTGATTACCCGGGGATAATTATAGCCGACGTGCGCGCGCGCCCAAGTCCAAGTGCTCCTGCTGCGCTTTGTGCGAGCGCGCGGACGGGGGTGGCGGCCCGCCGCCGCAGCGCCGCCCGCCGTACGTGCGGAGCGCCGGCTTCGCGTGTGAAAGACTCGACAAATGTGACCGACTCGCGAGAAAGAGCCGATCGTGCTCTCGAACAAAGCCGCGCGAGCGCGTTCAACTTCACTGTCCCGGCCAAATTGTTGGACCTAGAAACTTTTTTTGCTTCATCGCCTTAATTTCGCGCTTTCGCCGCGAAACGGACGCGCGTGACGGTTATTATTTTCGTTGTTTATGTTGCTTTTATGAGGAAGTCGCCGATTCGCCGGGTTTCTGTTGATTTTCACTGTTTACGCGGGCTTCATATCAATAGGAAGAAAACGAGCGGCTTTCAAAGAAACGAACAGCAGCCGCGCTCGCTCGCGGCAATAAGAATTTATTATCGTGCCCTTTGATGAGCCGCAGACAGCCGACTACGGTTTTCGGCTTCGGGGAAAGGTCATTTTTTGATATCACGAAACTCGGGCCCAGTTAATTGCGATCGCGTCGTAAAAGAGGGAGATGCAAGAAAAAAAGAATCCTTTCCAAACGAAGCAATTTTACGGCCAGTTAGTGTAATTATTTTTTGACTAAGTGAAATTAACGGGAGAAAGATAATAAGTCTAATAGAGCCCGGGCGGCTGACGAAAAAAAAGGGGACAAATGCCCTGGCATTTATCTTGCTCGAGACGCAATATTCGGGAGGGAATAATTAAAAAATATCTCGGTGAGCGTATCTCATTCGCGATCGATCGGAGTCGCCGGGCGATCAATTCGATTCGGGGGAAAGTGCGTAAGGTAGCCGCGGCCTCGTGCTTGCGAGGCCTCGTCGCGCTAATGGGAGCCACGGTCTCATGCCTCCTGCTGCGTCCACCGATGCCCCCCCCACACGCGTTCTTGCTTTTCGCTCTGCTCTCTTCCACTAATGGCTGCTCTTTGATGACAAATATCGGACGGAAGAAAATATATAAATTACTTCGTGGAAGCACTTCGGCTAAGACGACGACGCCGACGCCCACTAGAGCAGCGTCTTTACGCCTCGTGGATGTTGATGCGTCCTAATGGTCTTCGTTTCCATATTTCGCGGATAATAACTCACTTCTCGATGTTTTTGCGCTCTTGCTCCATCCCCTTTGTTCCCTTCTTCTGCCATATTGTATTTCAATTCCAGATTTCTCGTAAAAAAGGACTTCTTTGAATTGTTAGCTCGACCTATAAATAACAATTTGCAGTTTGATCGTTCGCAAAGTGCGAAAAAGTTTCATTGTTTTGCCTTTTTGCAAATACATCCAGGTTCGTATGATCGAAGAAGAAAGAGAATTCTTTGATAGATTGCAAAAACGTCTGTGTGCTTTGACAAATTGCCCGAGAAAAAAAACATCGAGGCAGGCACTACTTCTTTCGAAGGTCCAATGGAGACGAGAGGCAAAGATAGATGTCATCTTTGTGAAAGATGTGGGAGAAGTGCGCTGCGACAGTTTGAGAGTGAGACAAAAAAGGCAATACGAAATTGGCAAGAAAAACGCGGTATCGAGAATTGCCTCTGCAGAAGAACGCGCCAGATGAAAAGATAAGAGGCAGAAGGCAGTTCGCTCCTCGGGGTCGAGGAAATTAAGGGGCAAAGAGGAAAGGCAATACAAATAAATCGAGAGAAAAAAAAGTAGGAATTAAACAAAAAATTGGGGTGTGGATCGAGGAAAAAAGGTGAATGAAAGGCAAGAAAAACGATCGACAGAAACGAAGCAGATAGGAGGGGTGGGGGTCGAGAAAGGCGTTAAGAAACGGATAGGTCCCAGGCTAGTTCCGGTATTGTTCGCTTTAATAGCAGTAAGATAGAGGATCCTCGGCCCCTCCCGCGCGGAAAAAGGGAATAAGAAGAGAAAGAGGCTGGGGCGGCAAAGTTTGTCTGGACGAGCTTCGATTATCGTGATCTGGACAATGTCGGAGCACAGGAAGCGGAAAAGGGAAAGAATATCGGGAAGCTACTAATGTCCCTCGACACGAACACCCGATACGCAATGTATTTAGCCGCCTCTTGCTGCAACAAACACCGGCCGTACTTTTCACGATAACAGATTAACGAAAATAAAAACAAATCGCTTTATTTAAATAAATAGAGAATTAAACGTAAGCGAGCAAAATGATGTCTGATCAAGGGATTCCGAACCGAAATAAATAATATTTTTACGAATCCGGGGAAAAAGGGAAGGAGCGCGAGTCAGTAAAAGCCATCACACGAATCCTCTCATTATTACGAATTATGTATACGATTCGACCAGTCGGAGCGAGTGAAGCCCCCAAGAGCTTTCGGAACGTTCTATTCCCATAAGATAAATAAAATCATCCATATGAGTATTTACGCACACGCTTAAGGAGCTAATGGCATCGAGCTCCTGATGGGGACTTACTTTATCCGATATTACGAGACAACGCCATTCAGAGATTACCCTCCAATATAGCTTCACGACTCGGGGCCGGCTCTCATCTCGCGAATTCTCCGACCGAGAGTGCAAATACCGCGCTAGCCGTACGTGACAAGTTTCCCTTTGATTTCACACCTAATAACGCGAGGACATCAAAAGCAGAACTGTTACTCCGTCGATATAGCTCTTTCTCGTTTTAATATCTCATACTTTGCATGGCGCAATATGTCCAGAGTTTGATAAATGACCGAATGCATCCTCGCTGGGTGCGCGCGGCGTTTTTAATGCAGATTTACTTTTATTGTGAGAGGAGCTTCGGTGAAATATATTTTTTTATTTATCGCCCTTTAATGCACAATTCCCTTGATTATAATTGAAAGATGGGGGATAATTCGACTTTTACTGTGGGCAATAAAAATCAAGCTGGTACTTTTGATACTCGTTATGCGTAAAAAAAAAATAAGTTTCGGATTTTATGAAAATTGTCATCGTAATTATTATCGGGGGGCTACAAAGTAGTGAATATCTTATTTTTTTAAGTTAATTAATATTCTAATTATGAATTTTATACTCGGTTTAATAAAAATTGATATAAATAAAGATTACGTCATTGAATAAATTTTGAAAATAAAGCATCATCTTCGAAATTCACGAAAACAAGCGTGTGCTCGGGGGATAATTAAAGAAAATAAAGCAGAGGTAAATTCGTTCTCGCGAAGCGCCGATCGGCAAGAGATTTTTGAGCGGCTGGAGACGGAAAAAGGAACGAGAAAAGGCGACCAACAAAAAAATCATGTGGCGCCTCACTTAGCGAGTCGTGTTCTTTAGCACTGTTTCGATGTCGCGGATCTTCTTTGCTCGTTTTATCTGGTTTGCGTCGGAATCTATACGTTTACGTATACGTAAATTCGCCTTCAAGACAAGCGTATATTATGCAAATGAGCGCTTTTAATCCGGTGAGAGGATACGGCTCGTTTTTAATAAGTTGGCGCGCGAGCTCGCTCGATCAATTAGCTATAATTCATCGGCTGGGCTATCGACAAAATCGATGTTACTGCGAGGCGTTAATTTCGGAGGTCAAAGTAGCTTGATTTACGATCAACTTCTTTATCGAACAAATCAACATTTACAATTCAATGTATAAACAAAATTAATGCACGTTTCGAAAAACAAAAAAAAATATAAAAAAACGTTATGAATTTTGCATGAAAATGTAAGCATAATTCGAGGGCGATTTTACTTAGACGGAATATTTTTGAAATGCAAATCGCATTTCGCATAGGTAGGCGAAGATACTTGAGCATGCACGAATAATCGCGTGTGCGCGTCATTAACGAGCATTATAATCCGCCATGTATGCGCGCCGTGTAGCTATTGAAGAGCTTTTTGCGAAGAGGAAGTGCGCATTCGCGGACGGCCAATTATCGGGGCAAAATGGAAGATTTTCCGGGAAATAACGAGAGAGGAAGAGAGAGAGAGAGTGAGAGCTCGACCGGTTGCTTTTTCCACATCGGAAGGGGCTGGCGAGCTGCGACTTTTGCCGGGGCGCGATGATGAAGGCGCCGGTGGGATGGGGGGAGCGGGCACAACAGCTTACATCAGAAGCAGCGGCGGTGGCAGCCTACGGGCGAAGCCGCGCTCTTGTTTCGCATTAGCCGCTTGCCTCGCCTCCTCTTCTCGGCCTAGCAAAGTGCGATAATAAGCCCGCGGGCTGTCGGTCCAGGATCCGCAATTCGCCTCGTACAAATTGAATCCTCTCTGTAGGCTGCAGGACCTAAAACGATGCCGGGAAAGAGGCCGAATCTGAGATCAGCGATCCGTGTCGGATCGAGCCTTTGTACGCAAGCTCGAGCATCTATTGCTTACAAACTTTCGCCTTTAGCCATCGATCTCTGCGGTGCTGTTCATTTTTTTTAAAAAAAGAACCACAAATTTCGGATAAAAATTTCAAACGTGCATTCTGATGGTTTGCAAATTCGATGCAAAAGGGCTGAAGGTTGAGTTTGACATTTGAAAAGTTTCGCGTAAACTTGCACTCCCGACCAAAATAACGCTTAGAGCTTTTGAACTTTTGACCGGCGGACGGTCCCGCATTCTCAAATGCTCACGCGCGCGGCCGGGCGACAAAAGGCAAAGTAATCGTAGCTTGAAATTATAATAACCGGCTGAGGCTGAGCGGGTTAGGCGAGGAAGCGGGGCACCCGGCGACGCCGACGCCGCTGTCCCGTCTGAGCGTTATAATAAGTAAGTCGCCGCTGGGCTAATTTTCACTGTTTAAGAGCTCGTCCAATTATATCCGCGACTGAGCTTGTCGCGAGCGCGCGCGACGTCAGCCGAGGTGAGGGATGACCGCGTGTAAAGGTCCGGACCATCAAACGGCCCGCTTCTTTACTCGCGGATATCATTCTACTCTCTCCTTTTTAATCAACGCCTGGCGAAGCTTGGGCCCCGCTCGCTTTTTTGGCCAAGCAAGCGCGCGCTTTAAGCCCGCCCGAGTGTAATTAGCATTTAACGCGTTTATCCGGATGGCACTCGGAATAGTCGCGGGAGTCGTCGCGACGTTTTGGTGAAAATTCTGAGCGTCAAGCGAATTTCGAGGCGCGCGTACAAAAAAGAACCTCCTCCCCCCCTCCCCCCCTCACTTCAGACCTCTCTTTCCCTCGAGTGGGCTTGCTGCAGCATTGAAAAGAGCTAAGGGTCGCGCGAGCGGGGGAGGGGGTGGGGGAGGACACAACGGCTTGTTTGCGCTGACCCGAGTGTGTGGACCGAGAGAGGGAATGAGAATGAGCGCGCGCGGGGGTGGGCGACGCGCGTAACTGCTCAGGATATTACGTAAGTCTGAAAAATGCCAGGACGAAAATACAGCGCGAATGCCCCGACGAGGGAACAAAGGCTCGGCCATCCTCAAAAGCTAGAGCCGAAGGCTCTGCGCAATTAACGACGAATAACGCTTAGAGGCGCCGACTCGACTCGTCTTCAAAAAAACAAAGTTCACTCACGGCTCCTCTCTCGCGCGCGCTTTGTGTATCGTCATTCGCTTTGTGCGCGACACACTGCGCGGAAAAATGTTTAAGCATGCAATATACGTGCACGCCTCGCCTCACCTACTGTTTATGAAAAATTATCCTTACGTGCGTGCTCGTCCCTGCGGATCTTGAATTTTAATTATTCCGCGAAACGCGTTTAAATAAAGAATGTACTTGAAGAGAGGGAGGGGGAGGAGAGGAGCGCGTCGCGTCTCGCTCCCGGCTCGACTGAGTTAGCGGCGATTTCGCATGATCAAAAGTTGGCAATTTCGCCGGCGAAATTGGCTATCGCGAGCATTCTCCTGCGGCGGGATAAGGACGCTTTGAGGCTTTGACCAGAATTAGAGTGGGCCGAGAGTGAGGTCAAAAGCGAAACGAGTGATTATCAGCGACGCCGCTCATCGAATCACGTGTGCGAGGGAGTGGGAGCGACACACAGGAAGACGAGGGGGAGCGCGCCGGCGTGTTTTCGCCTTGGCGCTAGAGAAAGCTGCCGGGGCCGGGGCACAAATCAATTAGCGCGAGGCCTCGGGCCACGGCTGCCCCGGAACTGCACCTTTCGTTCTCGCTCCGGCCGACTCCTTTCCCCGTATCGTATTCACTTCCGATTTGAAGCACAGAAGCACAATCGTCAGGCTCCCTGCGAGAGCGTAATTAATTTCCTCGCTCTAATCAAATTATCGTGGGCTAATTAAAAGTGCGGCTTGATCGATGATTAAAGAAAAATTTGTCACTCGCGAAAACGCGGCTACATATTTCTATTGCGGGGGGAGCCTCGTAAATCCGGTAATTCTGGCGAAATGACATAACCGCGACAATTACTCAATGGGCGGAAAAAAAAGTTAAAGGGTGGGTCGGCTGGAGTCGGGGCTAGCGCGAGGGGAAAAAGGGGGTCAGTGTGCGTATATGCAGCTCGGCGCAACGACGGGCTTTACAGATGAATGTGACTCTCGCGCGTTTAATTACGGGAGTATTTTATCGGCGCGGCGGTACCATTTGCCGGGGCTTCGCTCGTCGGCTCGTCTCCTCTTTCCCCCCTTTGGGAGCCCGGCGTTTGGCCGCCCGCCCCTCCTCACCCTCCCCGTTCGCCGCGTGTCTGTCGTGGCTTTCGACCGTACCGGGCCATCGCGAATCGCGAATCGTATTCGCGTCCGGCGCTCGCTCGCGAAACAACAACGGCCGGGAGGGGGGCCGTCCGAATATTTATGGGGTCCAAAGTCAAATTAGTGGCGTACTGCGTGCACCTTTTGATTAAGTATCTGTTAACTAAAGGTAATACTTAATAAAGTAACGCTGATTTAGTGGACCGGAGCCTTTCCGGGGCGCCGATATGCAGGCTTCGGCTGCTTCGTTTTTCCCATTCAAAATAAAATGAGATATTTATGAAGGCGGTGAGTGGGGGGACCCCCGGCCCGTCGAAGGCCCGCCAGATAAGAAGCCGGGGCGATGGGAAAAAAAGAGAAACCACTTCGATTCATCGATTTCCGAGAGGGAGAGGAAGCCTTGAACCGCACCGCGCGGCGTTTCATCTCACTCGCGCGACGTTAATAGGATTTCGCGAATTTCATGCACATTCACGTCGACTTTTCGAAACGCACGCGCACTCGTTCGCGCGTAAGTCTGGTATTTATAGCTGGGAACCGAGGCGGATTATTTCTTCGATCGAAGATTTATATTTTATTTTGCGAAAAGTGAGCAACTCGAATATAATATATGAAGCGGTTTACACTGTCCCTTGTACTGGATTCCAGTCTACTCTACTAACGCTTTGAATTCACAACACAATAAATCTCGCGGCCGTAGCGGTTCTACCGATTCTCCTTAATTTCACCCGTTTACCAATGACACGGCACTTCTCTCCTTCTCGCTCTTTTTCTCCCTTCGCGCTCGGAGAAACCCTCGCTGGTGTGATATCTACCTCGCGAGTGACATTAAAGTCTCGAGAAACACGGCTTGATTCTCGTAAGATAAGGGCCTGGGGGAGGCTGTTGGACGCATCTGAGCGCGGTACCGCGGCAAAATTCAAAATCGAGCCGACGCCCGCTATGTTTCTTCGGGGGTCTGAGCACATACGAGAGTAACGGATCATCCCTCTCCGGGCCCGGTGCTTCGCGAGTGTTTTGGTAGCTTTGCGGCGCACATGCGTCTTTTCGGAAGAAAGCGATTAGTAACAAGGTGCTACAGTGCACTCGGTGTGCGGCGATAAAACATTTTTATGGTGCCTGTTTGATTTGGAGATTAGCCGGGAATTTCGGGGCGAACCCGCATATCAGCCGTGATTTACTCGCTCGTCGAATCCCGTGCCCCACCGAACGCTCGGGCACACCGGCCTCGAGAATAGAAAAGAGACAAGCCGCGGCGGATCTCTTAAATTTCAAATTTATACCCAGACCTCCGTCATAATCTTGATTCTGACGCTCATCGTCGCGAAACCTCGCGGCGAGCGCGACTTTCTTTTTAACCCTTCGGGAATACGCTCACGGTGGGCTTATTTGTCAGCCGAGCGCGAACTCGCGTATTTCTCTCTGTGTTTCTTCCTTTCTGCATCTTCGCGGATAAGATAAAGCGGCCCGGAGCCTTAATTTATCGATACCTGATTAGGATTTACGGATCGTGTTCCACTTGTTCGAACGTGATTAAGCGCTGACAGATGGGCTTGCGCACTCGGAAAATGCCCTCGAAATTAATGGACCCGGATGATTCCTCATTGGATCGCTCGCGCGAAATCCAAAGCAGTTCGTACCCAATTTTCTTATTGCGTGCTTATCCGCGTATCCCAATTAGCACCGCTAAAATCCTGCGCGTTTACGCGCATTCCGTTACGGCCGCTCGCTTGTTTTCTCGAACCCATCGATGTTCAGGAGGAGGCCAAGGGTGTGAGGACGAGTATTCGATCGGCATTCGCTAATATTTTAAGAGGTATCGCAAGCCTCGGTGTATAGCCACCCGCTGGGCGCAGGATTTAGAGCCTACTGCCCGAGCGAGACCGCTCACGGTGGTCTATATCGCGAGTCACGGCCATTCGATATCGCCTTGCTTCGCTTGTACTTTTTTTGTCATATTTTTCATTCCGCGCATCGATATTCGAGAACAAAAATCACACCGAGATTCGCACGGCCCTACTGATCTACGGCTGGCTGCTCTTTACGAGCCGCGCAATTATATGGCACTTTCACGTTAATCCGCAATTTACGCAGCGCGCCCGATGCTCAGTTTAATTAAAAAGACCGCGATATAAAGTGGTTCTTTTTTTTATGCACTCTGCACTCGTCGCGTGATTTTTCACCCCTTGCGCATTCAATTTTTCGACAGTTGTATCCTTATTATCGGTGCGCGCGCATTGACGCGGGGAGCCGGGGTGGTCATTAGCGCGACTTAATAAGTGTCGCGGGTACATTAAAGAGTCGCGCGCATGGCCAACGCTCGATTCGTCCATTAAAAGTCAAATGCAACGGATCCATTCAGCGCTCATAATTACTGACATGGCCGAAGCCCGGGGCTTTAGCGGCGCCGAGCGCACGAGTAAGAGGGAAGGACGTCTCAATGCGACGCGTAAAAACTCGTCGTTATTAAAAAGTTAAAATGTCTATTAATTACGCGGGGACCGCGGCCGGGCGAGGCACGAGGAGGAGGGAGCTAGCGACGGGTCGCTCCCGCTAAAGTGTCAAATGCATTTAATTATCGCGAGTGAGCTCGGATGAATGGGCGAAATCAATGCTTTTTGCTCCGTCTGCCCGCACTTCAGATTCACGGCCGTCAAAACTTTTTACAGAAAGCACAATTTCAAAGTTTCCGGCGAGTGTGCCTCTTGTGCCTGCGCGCGCCTTTTTCCTTTCTTTTCGCTCGCGCTTTTTGTCGGAGTCAATATTTTCTCTCGTAAATAAATTCTCACCTTTTCCTTTTGCATCAGACAAAACATTTTTTAAATTTGTCTTTATATAGTTTTGAAGAAAAGACCTTTAATAAAAATTCCGCGAGAATGCAGAGGCTAATTAAGAAATATCAAGTTACCTCGGGGCATTTCGCACATAAATAACGCAGAAGCAAGAAAAAAGCAGCAAAGGCAGTGAGATTAGTCAGCGAGTTAAATCGAAGCTTTTATTGATTCATCATTGAAACACAGGTTCGAGAGTCCGAGCGAGCGCGGTCATAATTCAGGCACCTCCGATAAAGTCCTGGTGGTTTCCCCGCTAGGCGAAGAGCAGCGAGTGCGAGAGAGACGAAGGAGGGACGCGCGCACGAGCAGCCGTGACATCGGGCAATAATGCACATATATCTTAGCTGCGTCCGCCTCGTGCTCGAGTCCAAGAAGGCAGAAACTCCAGAAGTGTCACTGAGAAGCGAAGTTGGGACATTCTGCCCCCCTCCTTCTTGTGAGCGAGTGCTTACATATTGTTGACCTGTGGCTGATATACGACCGAGTAGGCGAGCCATACAAGGACCTCTCAAAATCGCGATTGGAGGTGAAATATCGATTTCGGTGCATCGGGATCCTGCCAATAAATTCGTACTTTTCAGGCTGTACAAAAATAAAAGGACGCGGATCCCCGTGACAGCATAAAGCATTCGAAACAACGATCATAATTTTAATGCACTTTTAGAACGACTAAGGATCGATCTCTAGGAAAGGAATAAAATGTTTTTATGAGGATTGGAGGTATAAGAACCGGTGACGATTTCTTGATTGATACCTGCCGAGAGGTCGGGGGCTACGAAAAAAACGTCGGTTGTTTCCCACAGAATTCCGATTGTCGTGCGTCATCGATGGAGGCGAACGGTCCGATCGGCAATAAAAATCAAATTTCTCTCTTGGTGTCGGTCGCTCATAAATCTCATCGACGCAATATAGAATCTCTCGAAATTTTTCGCGCTCGATCCAAGCGCTCTCGGCAGTTCCCCGAAGTAATGCACCGACGCTTGTTTTATACCCGACAATTAGCATAGCAGGCGCGAGCTCGCTCGCGATTTTCGACGCGGCGGTGGTGGCGAAGGAGGAGGAGGAGGAGGAGTAGGAGGCGGGGGACGAAGTTTACGACGGCGTCGTGTGCAGGAGCGATCGTTAAATTGAGAACCGATATTGGCAAACGTCCTACGGAACAGCTGCCAGAAGCATAAACGTTATGCATCTCTTAATATTTTATTTCCACTCCTTATTTCGCGAATATTGTTTAACGACTCGAAATTAAGCATTTCTCCGGAAAAAAATGCAATTCGCTACGGGAGTTCCGTGCCCAGAGGAGCGAGTGCGCGGGCAGAGGCCGAGGTAGCCGAGGGTGCAAAGGACTAATTTGTAAGCAAGTTGTCGGGCTGGTTTGACAGCGCAGTAAATACGAGGGCGATAGCGTTGTATATCACTGGGCCAAGCAAAGTCACAGCTAGAGTGGAGAGCCCGTGGCGCAAACTTGGACTCGCGCGAAGAGTAAGGACACAGTCTGCCGCGCCGGCCGAATGTACACGCGCTCGCCTCTGGCCTCCGCGGTGCCAACCCACTTGTACAGCAGTTTCCACGACAATTCCGCGACTCCTGCGATCTGCGCGCGTTGTACCTGTGGCTCGGGCTTCCGGCTTGTCTACCCGTCCCCCCCGCGCCTCTTTACACGCGGACTTACGTGCGCTCGGTTATTGCGCGTCGCGTAATGAGATACAATTTCATGCGCGAGTCGCTCGATATCGACCTCCGCCATGGGACTCGAGCAATGTCAAGGTCAGAACCAAGTGCGCGTGGCAGCTGCGTCGCGATCGTTCCTTCAGCGCTTGTTTCATTCCGAGCCGATCCGTACACGCCGGATCTCGGTACCTTTTCAGTTTCGAATAATCGACGCGTATCGCGGAGTTCGCAGTGTATTTGTGCGCTCGCGGGTAGTTGCTAATAATTGTTTATACATGCGCGGATCGCGATCCCGGTTCTCGAGCGCTTGGCCTCGGAACGATCGGAGATATTTCATATTTATTGGCTGCCATTCGTTTCTCTAATTTTTCAACATTAAGATGCTATAGGGAGATACAAATAGAGAAGTTGGCAAAAGTAAAGAAGAGAGAAATGCGTTGGAAAAAAAGGACAGTGCTGAAACGGCTTTTACGTGGCCGGTATCGGGCGAGACTCTCTCGTTTCGAAAATCGGAATGCTCCGAGGATCGATGTTCGAATTCCTCACAATTTACTATCCGCATCGGGCTCTTTCATCCTGCTTAACATCGGCCGAGATACGGAGGCTTCGGGGAACGATAGCGATTTACTCGTTGCGATCATTAATCGATCGCATATACCAATTCGTATCATCGGAACTCTATCTCATCTAATTTGTTTTAACCCCTGCTCTTGCATCGCTCGAGCGTTACTCGCCGCAGCTGCATCCTCGCACGTTAATTAAGCTAACTTCCATTTTTTTCACCGCGTCGACTATCGGTTTCGTTTATTTACCTAGCGAGGAAAAGCTGAATATTAATACAAATGTGATACATTTACACCGGGAACTCGGGTATTTTGCTGAACAATCTCCTCTAGCCGACCGGTTAAAATACTAATTACTTCTCCGGTCGGTGGAGTAACGCCGAAGCGTAGCGCGCGGAAATTTATGAAAATTCCGAAGGAATATTTAAAAGCGAGCCAAGGTAGATGACGGTTGCAGAGAGCAACCTGAGGCGGTCTCGCTCGCTCCTCGAGTTGGCCGGGGCAGCGGTTCTCAAGCCCCGAGTGCTCGGGCGCTTCCTGATTAACTCGTACAATCCGGAGCATCGAATCTCTGATTTTCGTTCTCTTTCGCTTTGTTCCTGCCATCTTGCTCGCGCTGCTCCATCTCGGCGATTTGCATGAGCGGGGAATATCTCCGACGAGCCAAGGCCGGCGTGCGCGCTCGACTCTCGCTCTCCTCTTCCCTCTCGCGGGCCTGCCAGCGGCAATTCGAGCGAGACCCGGCGAATCTCTTATTGGGAGCGCATTTTAATGCGAGTCTAATTTTCGATTTAATTTCGGTAAAAATGATCCGGAACCCCTTTCTTCTCCCTGGCCCGCCGTGCCACTTCGCTCGATTGTTCCCCGGCTCATCCGACGCCTTTTCCAAAGAGATATAACCCACTGCGCTCCCTTATACGTGTCTCCTGTATATTTGTTTTCTTTTCCATTTACTGCTCGCAGCTCCGCTCATTATTAGTTTTCCAAGTGGATTTTCGTAGAAAAGCTTTTATCTTCCCTTACATTTGCATAATAATGGAGAGCGTAATTGTAAAAAAAAGGAATGTTCGAAGAATTTTGCAGGATTGAAAATGACAGAGTTTAAGTTTGATTTTTTAATGAAAGTCCCAACGTAAAGTCCTGGACAAAAGCAATTCAATTCCGTCGATATTCTTTCAGCAGCTCATGCTTTTTTAAGAACTTTACCTTGTCGCCTCTGTCCCCCTGAGGATCGCCAGTACCCTCCCCTTTCTTTCTCCGCGCGGCCCCGGCGTTTTCTTATTAAACAATGCGGATGACTGTGCGACCGGCGAGCCCTCGCGGGAGTCGAACTTCAACCCTTCCGCCGCGTCCCCGCGAGTAACTCCGCGAAAATTTCGAGTCAATTGTTAAGACTTTACGAGCTCCCTGGAATCGCGATCAGGCGAACTTTTTTGCCGTTATTAAATTAGGCGGGGGCCCAGTGTTTCTCCCGGCGAGATTTATGTTTCTTTGTGAAGCCGCGCGGTTTCCTTTAATCGCCGAGTAAAGGAGAGAGGCCCGCGTCGATTCGCTGAGCCCCGGCGACAGATGTCCGCCATCCGCGAGGAGAAAAGGGTTGAACGAGGGCTTGCGCCAATATTCGGGGGGAAGCGGCCCAAGATGTATGCGCTAATAATCGAAGAAAAAAGTGTCCAATGAAAGAAATTTATGAGCGGCTCTAATTAAGGAACGGCGAGCAACTGCTCTCTCCTTCGCCTCCTTTTTTTTTCCTTCATCCTTCGCTCGATTCTCTCGCTCTCCTTCCAAGCTGCCGCTAGGCAATGTCTCGTTGCACGCAACCCTTTCTTTCTGCTAGGATTAATTAATTCGGAATGTATCAATTAAAAATAAGGTTTACTCTTCCGCACGAGCTAGGATCGCGCCTCCCCTCTCTTTTTATTGCAAATTGGACGTGAAAAATGACGCCTTGATTAATCTCGCGGATAATTTAAAAACGAAGGGGTTGCGTCGAGAGAGAACGAGCGAAGCCTCGGAGTCAAGGCGGATAAAAATTCAAGACGCGAAATTGCCAATCAGCGGAGGGCGACGACAAGGAAGGGGAGCTAGATAGCGCCGGTAGTCCAAGGGGGTGCTGTAGCGTAATAACGTTAAAAAATTATCCTTCGCGCGGACTGAATTTTATGGGCACGCTTCGACGCGGCCCGCCCATCCCTCATCGCGAATTAATCTCCCTTCTTTCGGACTTCTTTCGGAAAATTCTGATAAATGTAAATTATCCGGCTGAGTGAAAAGGGGGGAAGGATTCCAGCCGGCCTAGCATAGTGGAAGGGAGGAGCCGTGGCAAATAGTCAAAGAGCCTTGATTTTTTGCCCCGGCTCTCGGGGGCAGCCGTTTAATTGAATACTTGGGCCGCGCGTGCGTGAGCTCTCGCGGCGCGCACGTGAAAAGTGAATTTCCTCGAGGTTTATTGCGGAGGTAAGCCGGCGCGGAGAGCCGAGACTAATGATCATCAGCGTCGCGAGCAAGCGCGCGCGCGCGCGCATGAGAAAAGGTGACGCGTCGAGGCTCGAAGCACGTAGACTTTCATTTCAAGTGATCTTTGCCGACCGTATCTCTCTGGCTCTCGGTAAAGTCTCGTTAAAGAGGCTCTCCGGCGGGATCCTCCGTCGATTGCTCCCTCCTCGCTCGCCTGCTCCCTTTCTACTTCCCTCTGCCCCCCTCTCCCTCGGAAGAAGCAAGAACTTAATTTGTCTCTTGGAACGCGAGTGTATCGGGTCCCGATCGGCCAAAAGGCTTTTCAGCGGCGTTCTTCGCGCGATCGCCACGGCTCTTCTTTTTCTGCCGCTTCTTTCTTCTTTCCCTCCTCCCCCTCTCTCTCTCTCTTTCTCTTCCCACAATGTTCTCCTTTCCATCATCCCTTTTGTTTTTATCGCCATTCACCGAGTCGAAAAACACCACACTTGATTTGCGATTAATAAACGCTTGAAAATCTTTTTAAATCATTTCTAAATATTATCTATATCGACTCGCTGGTTCTTTAACCAAAAGTCGAGTAGAAATAAGCAGTAATAAAAATATAATTTTTCGGAATTTATAAAGGTATGGGAAAAATGCTACGTTAAAGGATGGGATTTATGAAGATCATCATCAATGTGTCGCCCGACGAATGCCAGACCGGCGAGAGCACGCGAAACAGGCGGTGTGGTCGTAAATACGAGGGATAGTCGATAAGTTAGTAAACTAATTAGCAGGCTCGCCGACAAAGCCGATCTCCCTGGAGTCGGGCGCGCGAGGCACGAAGTGCCTGTCGCCGGAGTTTTTGCTTTTTGCATGCGTCTCCCCACCCTCTTTTTTCTTTCCTCTTATCCATCGCCGCCTGTTTGCTTCACCCCCTGTACAATTCGATTTTGTCCTCTCTTTCCCGTGCGTTCAATCCTTTTTTATTGTCCTCCATCGTATTCGTTTTTTTTTCTTCTCATTGCCCCTCAACGATCCCACGTGCTGAGTTGACTCAGAAATTCTCAAATCTGCGCGAGTAAATCCATCGACGATACAAAGCCCGATTTTTCTCGAATAGAGACCGAGTGCGTGGAAATTTTAGATTGGCGCTTCTTTGTATCTAAACGCGCGCGCAAAGGGGGTCCACGCAAGGAGATGTAGCGCGATAATGGGAGAGGGGGCGGCATTAAGCGGAGGAGTGGTACGCGTAACCGCATGCGGTAACGGTATAGACAGCGCGCGGAGAGGCGAGAAGCGGTCTGGAAAGCTCGTCATAAAGGTTCGGGGCTCTCTCTTTGATACAGCGAATACAGTAACGTATTTAGTTAGACATATCATTTGGTTTCTACCTATTGTGCGGACGACGAACAAACTTCCTATTTGTTTGAAAGCTCGCCGGGGTAGCGGCCGCGCAGCCGCCGCCCGCTCGCCCGCCCCCGCGACCTACAGAATCCGCGCAGACCCGTGTCTTTCGTATCAGCGAGGTCGCGCTTTGTGAGACGCACTCGTGCACACACAGCCCCCCTTTCCCCCCCGCTCGTGAATCGTTATGCGCCGCTTTTCGCAATTATTATTATCATCATTATTATTTCGAAACGATACGTCGACTATAGAAGCGGGAGACATACTCCAGTTTGATTCTACAATAGACAGGACTTACTCATATAGATTTTCCCCGCTTTCATTCTTTTGTCGCGGGAGAGCCTTGAAATGGATTGTAATTTCAACGCGTTTTAACTGCTTTTTGTTAAGCGAACCGTTCTTCCATTCAAAAACATTATTTTACCCGTTGAATGCTAATTTTTATCGCACAGTTGCCATTTATAAAGAGATGAGGAAAATTCACGCCGAGTCCTTTTTTCCATTAGCCTGATGCGGTGTCTGATTACCGATGGAGTTGCGAGTAACCGCAGGATATTTATAATAAGGGGGAATCATCCAAAACGTTTTCAGAGAAAGTTAAATCGAAATTATTAATGCAAATAATTGACGCTTATGTATAGTGATTCGTCGAAAAATTATGAGAGAAAAGTAAGAAATTAGCCTCGAGACGGTTGTGAAACGGTTTAGGGATAATAAATGGCGTTGTTTTAAGCATATTTTCTTTAGTGAGCAATAAAAGTGTCGGGGGCCGCGATTTCCAACAATGTTCGGTTTTTTATAATTTAGCATAAGCTCTTCATAAGAGGCATACTTATTTTTAAAGGACACGGCGCACCAGTCGTAAAATTTCCATGTTCCCGTGCGCAGCGTGCGCTAAGGTATCGAAGTAAGACGAGCATAAAAAGGAAAGAGGAAGGAGGAAGGAGTGGAAGGCAAAGAGAGCTGAGCGAGCGTAACGATCAACATACCGGGCGACCTGCCGAGAGGATCAAGCCGCGGCAGCGACGTGCCTCGATAGATTCATCGAATACTATCGAAGGAATTTCGCGAACAATCCGGACCAATCGACACGGCTTGGGAACCAGTCGCCGATGCGCCTCTCAAACCGCGCTGCAATCGGCCCTGGCTTGGGCCAAAGAACCGATGTAAATGCAACGAGCCGCTCCCTCGGGGCACCAAATTGGCACCAGCACGGCCCGCGACAAGGACGCGTGTGAGAACCGCGCCCGTCGGCCTTAAATCAAGGAGGCCCTAATTCCCGCAAGAAACGCAAGACGTTGCGAGCGTCCGAGCGCGCGCCCCGTTGTTCCCAGGATCAGCTGGCTGGCTGACGGCATTTCTCGCGGACATACCGTCCGTTCCTCATCGACCGGTTTCGAGGACAGTCACGGGAAAAGAACTGCTCGAGGGACACTCGCCGTCCGCAGTTCATCGATTCTCTTCTGTACATCCCGCCGTACTGCCGTTTCGCGGTACCCGCGACCCGTCGCAGTTTCAAAAATTGCTCACCTGTTCGTGCCGATTGCTAGCAATAGCATAGCGCGAGATCTAGTTAGACCCTGACACCTTTTTCTTCGATATATCTCTCGACGGGTTTTTCCCCAAGTTATCCGCCATTTACCGGCGGATTCAGAAAATGTCGTTGGTTCAGTATCGGTCGAATGATCGCTCGGAGGCAAAGAACATGTGGAATGCAGACTCCACGACCTTGGCTAGGTCGAGCCACCTCCTGAACGTACCAATATAATATACACGTAATAACACGTGCGCGCCGCTGATTGAGCGCGTCTCAATCATTCGACGATTAGCCCGCGTCCGACGGAGGCTCTCGCTCTTGCGCTATCTATTTTTATTAACACTATAAATTACGAGCTAAAAACGCGCTTCTACTCTTAATTGGCTGAGCAATCAATTTTACGTTCGCGGTGATTTTGCGTCGGCGAAAAAAAAGGAAGGCGCGACACCCTGCTGGCGCATGGAGAATTATTAAAATTACATATATTTTGAGCGAACATCGTGAATAATGCAAATAAATTATAGGTTTCGGATGGTAAAGTTGGCAACGAAAGAAAAATCGTAACGAGGCCAAACAATTAATGTACGAGAAAAATTATACGAGCCTGTAAAACGTGGAATCCGCGGCGGGTCGCTCGCTAAAACAACGTGTAAAGCCCTGCAAAGGAAGCTAACTGCTGAAGCAGTGCGTGATAGTTATTAGGTTTAATAAGGCAGCCGGTCGGCGCGCGCGCACCCGAGAGCTTCAGAAAATCATTTTACAAAGTATCAGGCACGCGCTAAGCGAGTGGCGCACGCGCGCGGTGCCTATCGGCAGGCCGTTCGCTCTCGGGGCGAGAACTGACCGACGACAGGCCGATAAGAGGCTCGCGGGAGCTTATCTCGCCACGCGATCTTCCGGGTAAGGAGGAATTCGAAAAGCCGCTTCCACAGCTCATCAACCCCTCGGTGTTACCTTCGCGCGCGGATACGTATAATAATACGGCCTGGCCGCGCTCGGCCTGTTTTATAGCGCTCGGGGTAGTGCAGCTGCAAGCCGATGCCCCTGCGCGCGAGAAAACGATAATTAGCTCATTTCAATAATTGACAGGCGCAGAGTCGAAGCGCGCGCGCACGCGTAACGCATCTGGCGCAGTCGTTGAAAGCTTCATAAAAGACTACCGCGAGGAGATAAAAAAACGAGAGATCCAGTTCACGTAGGAGAAAAATATAGGCGAGAAAGGAAAGGGAGACTGGTCGGGTGGCCGGCGGTTCTTAACCGCGGCGCCTATTTGGCCGATTTACGGCGCGAGAACCCCTCGCAGGACTGTGCGCGAGCGCGAGTCTTTACGCGGCAGTAAAGCCGCATTAGCCGGTGCCTTCATTGTTTCCTCATGAGCTGCCGCGGCGGGTGCGTAGGTAGGTTCGCTCGCGCGCACCGGAGCGGACAGTCGCGAGCGAGGGGAGGAAAAGCATGCCGCCCGATGATGGCTCATCGTCCGAGCTCTCGCTTTTCTAATGTCGAAGGAGAATAACAGCCGACCGGGCAGCAGTCTTGCGCGGACTACCGACGCGCAATTATTCCCGTTTACCGCGCCGGACGCCAACCGAGCCGTAAAGCAAAGCTCGCTTCGCGGATTGCTTGCAAAAAAGGGCTTTTACATCCCGACAATGATACCACTGCAGACGCTAATAGACATCGATGCTTATTTACGTCACTTTTTCAAAGTAATTTATTCACTTTGTGTATATCGTAAATTCGAGAGCCAGCGTTCGCGTGTAATTTTTCATTTCTTTTGGAATAATGATTTTTACACCTTTAGGTTATTCGTCTCGGCCCACATTCCCGCAGCGCGAAAGAGGGTAGGAGGGCTCGCGATTAGATCCGAGCTGACTGTAAGTGTGCATAGCGGACGAATTTAAATTTATCCCTGCGAAGCGTTATCGCATGCACGGCACTACCTTCTACTTTTTTACCCTCCTCCTCGCTCCTGCGCGCGCCCGCGCTCGTTTTTATTCGTTTTCTCGATTTTTTTTTGTAAGTTAGTTGTACAATTTATTTGCCAGCGTTAAATTTAGCGCCGGGTGATACTCAGTGCACTCTGACACGCTATCGTCTCGAGTTTTAGTTACGTTACTTTCATGACGATTGCACTAACAGCCCCCTCTCCCGCCCCTCCCGCGCCTTATCTAACAGAAATTAACTCGGGCGTTTTTTTTTCTCGCGGTGCGAGTTAGACAGCGCGCGGCATACTGCATCCAATAAACTTCTTTTTAAATATGCGCATCGCGCCCAAATAAATCGTCGAATTAGAAAAGTTTATGGCGCGATATTCATCGCGGCGCATTTTTCAGCAGATGGTTAAAAATAAAAGGTCGCGCGGGGGTATGGTGGGAGGGGGTGCGGTGGGGGATCGGCGAAGAGCCGAGGCGACCGAATGAATCCAAGGCGAGCGACGCCAGAAGTAAAAAGGGGACGACTCGGGGCAAAGTAGGGGGAGGTACGACGTCGTTAAACTTCTTGAAATTGGAATGCAAACAAACCCATTATCGTAAAATCAAAGGGGAAGACAGCGGGTTCGTTTAAAAGCACACGTCGCACAGACGACAACGATGACGACGACGACCACAAACAGACCTTCATCGCCATCGCCGCCCGCACGAAAAGTATGAAAAGTAATTAAATCTGCATTTGGACTTTTGCTCGCGCTATTATTTAGGGAGTATGGTCCCTGTAAGTATTTCTATTTCAACGTAATATACTATAAGTTAAATTCAGTCATAGTTGAACAAAAGAAACTAAAATTTTCCTTATTTTGTATTAAAAAAAAGACCCCCGTGCAAACTATAATTTATAATATTTTTTCGCGTTCTAGAACTAGAATAAGTGGAGCTGATAATTAGACCCCTATCGAAAATTTGTACGACTTTCATCCTCCATTAACTTTTTTTTCACCGTTGAAAAAATGGCAAAGTATCGCGATTACATTATGCTTGAGCTTTTTGTATATTCCGCGTATGCATGAAACAATTTTATTACAAGGGCGCGCAGAAAAACAAACGGGTGGCGTGCATCGAGTGACGTGCCATTGTCAACGCGTCGTCGTGAATTCGAAACACAGTGCGGAACAAGTTTCGTGATGAAAAAGTTGAAAACGACATCCTCGCAGCGTCAGACTTTCGCGGATACAAACGAATCAAACCTCTCGTCGACGGAAAAGAAAAGGACGATAAAACCACACTTCTCTTGTTAGCGGCTACGCGGGTCGGAAGTAAATTTTTCCTGATTGCAGTTTTAAACTCATCCCGGGAGCCTGGCTGTCTCTTGCAAGTTGTATACCTTTTACTTCGAGCTTCTCTCGTGGTATTGATTCGCGCGCGACCGAGGGCAAGGCGTACCCGCGCGCGAAATGAGCGATACAGAAGCGATTGAATATCAAAGTGGGTTAATAAACGGCCACCATCAATGCCGGCCTGCGATTCTCGCAGAAACCAATCGCAGGAATCACGCGACCAACCGCACGCAACCTATCACACGCATCTTCGGATTTCTCCTATTCCTATATATTGGCCTTTATATTTTCTCTATTCTACGTATATGTTCGCCCTATGAATTTTCATGTTTCACGTGGAGCGAATCGAATGGTAGGTACGTTCTATTGTCCATCACGTAATCTAATTAGCTTTCAAGTATTCAGAAATATTTTTACACAAACAAGTTATTGTGTGTTAATTAGAAGCAGATAAATAATTCACTAGAAAATTCGACATTATTTGATTTATTACTAATTTCTAATTCTATAAGACATTATTCTCCCGAAATAATCGAAAATAAATATCAGCAATGATTAGTCTTGTTCCTCGAGCAATCGCACGCTACCCTCGAAACACGTGGCCTTTCGTTTCCCATTAGTACTACCTCGAAGAGAAATAAAACCCGAATACGGGAAGATTCTATATCTTTATTGCCCAAACTCGCAGAATCATCTACTGAACGATCTTAATTAACGAACGCGAGAGAAATGGCACAACATCAAGAACTAATGTCTTACTTCGATGTATACATCCATCGACGATCTAATCTAAACATTTGGAGCGAGAAACGAAAATTATTTATCCCAATATTATACGCTCGATTCCGAACGAAACGGTAAAAAAAGCGTATCTTATGGATCGGCTTCCTTTACGTAGAAAAGATTTTGTAAATCAATTAACACGGTACTCAAGGTAACGCGCTAGTTTTTCCTTTAATAACTTGGCGTATTTACGTTCTTAATAAGGTGCTAGCTCTTTCTCGTTTACGCTCGGTTACGCGCAACGGAAGAAAATAACCGATCAGTAAGAGATACTAGATAAGAGACGCCGACGCCTTGGGGCTTTCACCGATTTCTCTGAGACTACTTATAAAGTTCGCAGGGACATCAGATGAGCTCCAGGTCGGCTTCAATGTATGTGGTATCCAGTGAAAATGAAAGCGACATCGACGAGAGCTGCGCACCTTAACCGGCTATTTATATGCTAGATGAATTAAATTTTTTGTACCTCTCCTCTGCGTCTGCATGGACGGCTAATGCGTTCGAAGTGTTTACTCGTAAATCATTCGCTTAACATGAGCGCAAAACATCGCGGCGATTGTTATGCTAACTATAACCGCCCGACAGCTTTACGCATCTTGCGCTTCCTGTACGAACACCTGCAACATTAAAATATTCCTTCTGCGCTGAGAATCACTTACGAAATCCACGCTCGGCCACTTATGGTCTGATGTATTGCCAATCGATACAGCGAATGATGTGAAATGGGATTGCGTGTTACGCCGATTAAGCTGCCATTCGGATGAAGAATGCTCTTTCAAGTCTGATCGATGCTTCTTATACTATTAGCCTTGAAATAAAATGTTTTCGTGCTGCATCTATATATACATTTAAAAATCAATAATTAAATTGTTTGCAGGAAAATTATTCTCTTCATGAAATTCATATCGAAATTTCGTATTCAGTATCTAATAGTTTGATAATTATAGACTATTTATTTAATAGACTCTTTTTCTTCAGAAAGATATGAATTTATAATCGGCGAAAAAAAATCCATAAAATCATAAATATACGAACAAATTATAAAGTTAGAAGGTAAGTGAACTACACTTTAAATTATACCCCAAAAATTAAAATCATTTTCCATCTCGGATAAGTTAATAATAATGAAGTTACATAAAAATTTTCGAATTAATTAACAAATATTTTATAAGAAACTTTAACCTAGTAACCTATAGTATAACTTACAAGAACGCACGAAAAAAGAAAGCTGATCACGGGACAACCCACATCTGCGACACAAAATCAACGCGCTCAGCAACGCAAAATAAAAAGGTAAGTGAACGCTTAACTTGAATTTTTCAGTTTATTTTGTAGGAAATTGGGCTAACCTGAGATTAAAAAACTAGTTACTACAACCTTATGCTGCCTTCAAACATCTATATAAAAGGGAAGCAGACCACGAGGGAATCGCTTAATTTTTTACTATCAAAATCTACTTACGTTTAACGCTTTTCCTTGCGAGTGGACACTCCGGTTCCAAAAACGATTAAATGTACTATTCCATTTTAAGACTAGAATCCTATTTTTCTATTATGAGTAGTAAGTTTCATTTGAATGTATAAAGCATAAAAAAATCAAAATAGTTTTGAAAAAAAATGATGCAATGCAACGTAGATTTATTGTTAAGGAATCACTCAAAAATTGATTACTTTATTATTTTAATTACATTTTTGTTGCAACGAGAAAGTCCATTATTTTCTAACTAATTGCTCTTACAATCTAAAACCTGGGCATATTAAAATAAGACGATTTAGTGCATAAATTAAATACGCAGTGAATAAATAATCGCAAATGTAATCGCAATAACGGTGGAGCTCTCATGAGGACAAGAAGCTTCGTTACGCTCATACACTTTTACGTCTGTAATTGGCTTGCAGTTTCTTCGAGTCGATGTAGACGGGCGTTTCTTGCGTTGCCGGACGGTCGCCCCCTCAGGAAACTATGACTATAAAAATACCCCTGCGAGATACACATCGAGATCCACCGCGGCTTAAATAAATGACGGCGGTGCACTTTTAATTGTCGAACACCTGCTCACTCCCGACGACGGTTCCTTCACTCGAGACAAGCGCCTTCGCTGCCTCGATACATTTTTCATGTAAATTTAGGAGCTCTTCCATTTAAGTTCGACCTCTGCATATCAATTTTAACGACTCGCATTAAATAGATAAAACTCGTTAAGTTTTATCCAGAACAAAATCTAAGTACTCACAGAACGCGCAACAAACCTATTCCTTTACTTTACATACAGAACATACCGCTCCGTCGATTAGCAGTTGTCGGTTGAAAGACTACAAATACGGCCGTTTGGTAAGATGATATCGGCTGCTTATATAATTAAAAAAAAAATAATGTAACTCAAAAAGTGGTAATAAGAGCGCTAATAATGTTTGCGCCTTGTGATCGATCTTAATTTGCGGTGGCATTCGACACGCCAAGACAGATGCATCGGTGTGCGCTCGCGAAAATTGAGTGGACAGGCGCCGCGGTGGCCGGCTGGAGAAGTGTAAGCGAGGTCGAGGTGCGCGTTTGGGAGCGCGGCCGACTGAAACGGCAAATCATCCTCGCGAGCAGTGTCCGGTGTAAAAAAGTTAACTGCGAAATAATGGAGGGACCGTTCGCTCGTCGCCGCAGGAACGGAGCGCGAGTCAAGAGGGAAGCGCCGCCTCTAAGCGGAGCAGGTATGGAAAAGGAGCGAGCCGAGCTCCGACTTCCGGCGGATACGTGTCATTTTTGTCACGATCGGACATTATGGACGAGAGAGTGAGAAGGAAGACGGGAGCGTCTTTATTTTCTTATCGATGAATGATCTGTAACCGTCGTCATCGCGCTCACCGCGCGTGACTTCGCACGCACTCGCGGCGTGCGCGCCGCAGCTCTGGCTTCGATTCTGTGGGAAAGAAAATCGAAGCGTGACTTTAAGAATAACATTTCGTGCCTATTATTAGAAAAAATCATCGTACAATCATCAAATGTATCCTATTGTATAATTCATCCATTCACTCAGAAATGTTGAATTATTATTTTCGTAATGTCCAGTCTTTTATAGCTTTTTGATATGAGAGCGGTGAAGGGTCATTACGAAAATTCATGCATTTTCCTTCAGAGTTGCAGGTTATAAAATAGCCGAGAGATCCTGTTGTATCATTGGAATAAAAAAAATGAGAACTCCATAATAAGTATTATACGTTTTAAGGGAACATAAAATAATCTATTTTACAATAATTATTATTTTAAGCAAGATAAGAACTCCATGCCAAGGAGTATTGCTCGTTGTAATTTGAATGTTTAACTTATTTTGGCGAAAGAATGAAAAGATTTGCTGTTATGCGGTAGGCGTTGAGGCTCACGCCTACTAATTATAATTCTAGACGTCGTTACGCGGTGCGACGCTCGGCTGACTCGAGACTGTATGAGTGTCGCTGCTCGCGTCTCGTCGTGCGGCTCCGGGGCGGGTAACGAGAAAAACCCACACGTATAACCAATCGAAGCGAGAAGAGGAGGTGGAAGAAGGAGGCAAAGTCGGCCTCTCGAGAGCGCCAGAGGTAATTATCCTCGCGAAGTGACAAAAAGCAGCGTCTTAATGCAAACGTGAAGCCCCCTCGGCCGTAACTTGTTAATTACAGGCCGCCTCCGATTGATCTTTGGTCAGTCTATATAAGCGACTTATTGCCGCCTCGGTTTTTGAGTCGGCGCAGCGGGCGTCGATTGCGCACTGGCGCGCGCGACATCGCTGCTCCTCTTTTGGGCTCTTTTGAGGAAAAAAATTAATTGGATACTAGATGAGAGTGGCCTCCCACTAATTTTCTTTTTTACCTCGTGCATGCTTGCGAGGGGCCGCATTTATTTTTATTGACACTCGTAAAGAGCAGTGTTTTCATCCGTCGATATGCTCTACCCACTAATGTCTTCCTCTTCAAGCTCTGTTATTAAGGCACTTTTTACACTTAATTTACGCGGAGATTTTATTAAGGAAAAAATTATTGGAACAGAAAATCTTTTTTCGCTCTTTTTAAAATTTTAATGGAAATTACTCTGAACGGAAGAAATTGTAATCCATTGTTAAATTTACCGTTCGAAAATCACCGCTTTTCAAATTTCGTGCTGCTAAAAATGTGCGGGTACCCGCAAACTCGGATTGCTCCCCTTTATTATCCAATTAAACAAACGAACTTTTTTTTTAATTGCAAATAAGGTTAATGTTGACGAAGTCACTGGAGTATGGTTATTTTAGTGCAACTAAGCAGCAAGTTAGACTTGTCTGCAAATAATTAAGCGGCGCATTTTTTCCTCACTTTGTGCACCGAGCGAGAGGCGAAAAAAAGAAAAGGGGACTCCTAGACCTTTGTACACGACAGCGGCCCTTGCGCGCGTGAAATAACGTCGATGCGCGCTTGACTCTGGCGCGGCGAGCAATTTGCAAGGTGCAGCGCGTCGCATTAGTCAAGGCACCTATCGCTGCCCGGCCATCGCGTAACGGTAATGCGCTGCTCTCGCGCGATTCGCTCGGTTCTCTCTCCCCGCTCGCTCATTCCCTCTCTACTAGCTACTGCCGTCGCGGCAAGCTGCGATGACGTTAATGATCTGTTTAATTACCGAGCAACACGAAAAGCGCCACATGAAGGAGCAAGAGAGCGAAGAGTGCCACCGTGTGACTGCAATTTACGTTTAAAAAATGCGCTCTTTAATAGAAGGCGTCTGCCTGCCTTTTAAAACAACTATCTGATAAAGCCTGTTATAAAATTTTATTTATTTCTATAACATTGAATGGGGCATCGGGGGATGGGCATAATTAGCATTTGTATGGAATGATAAAATTATTAATTTTAATTTAATCGCACAATAGTGCAGTAAATTTACCCTGTATTTATATAGAAATTTAAGTTAATATGTGGAATGCTTAAGTGTAGTTCAATTCATATCTCTTAGCAATTTAATGAAGCTTATTTACAGCTCATGAAATTAAAGTATCAGATAAAATAAGTTATTCATTGGATTGGAAATCACGAGTCTTATTTTATTATATTTATTAAATCCAACTAATTAAATTTCATTATTTTACCAATTATTTCGACTAAAATAATCACGCTATCGAAATCAGCGCGCATCCTGAAAAATGAAGAGTGATTAGTGATAAATAAAAATTCATCCGGACTGAATTGTTTTGAAAGAATGAAAATGCATCGGTCGAGGTATTCTGTTGTCCGGTAAATAAAAGTGGGCCACACGGCGAGCACTGCACTATCATCGGGGGGCCCGGTATTATTGATGGCGTATTGAAACGGTATGAGCGCGGTGATAAAACGCGCCGGAGTCCGAGCGCCGCGGAGGTCCCCACTTAACGTCCCGGATTATATATGACGGGGTTGGCGGGAGCGAAGGAGAAAAGAGACCGGCCTTCTCTCTTTCGGTCAGCCGGGGCCCGACGCGCCCTGATACAAACTTACGACTACTCTCACGGATCCAGTTTGCTCCCTCGCCTTCGTTGACTAGGCGCTGGTCACTTATCTGATAAGGAGCGCGCTTTGTGCGCTCGAACCCAGACCTCGCGCGATCTCCGCGCGGATTTCGTCTATTGTGTTCGATTATACTTATTCACCGTCTCTTTTTCTCAGGCACGGGGCGTCTGCTCTTCTCTTAGTTACAATGAACATTTTTAAAGAGATGACTAATTGAGGTACGGGGGAATACGTCATACGCTTTGAATTTATCGCGCATCGAGGGAGGAATTAAAAATTACTGATGCTCTTTATCTTGCTCTCTTGAAGGATAAAAAAAAACGCGTTATTTATAGGTCGTTCGAGAATTACGAGCCTTCGGTTATCGTCATTTTTTTTTATCGTGCCCATTTCATTTCTTTCCTCTCTTTTTCGCAGTTCGGTTACGAGGCTGAGCTGATACAGTGTGTCTATAAGCAAAGCAATATTGTCAATAACTTTATTTGTTTACAGCCTCGTTAAGTTCGTTCTACCGCGATCGTAAAGTGGGCATCGCAATGACGAACGGACGTGATCCACGGATTTACGCGGGACATCAATTTTCCTCAATTTGCTCGGCCGGCTCATTTCTGTGAGATATCCCTTCGCGAAGTTGCAAACGGCTAGCCGCACGGGGCTGTTCGTAAATTAAGCAATTTGCTAATGATATTCTCACGTGACTCGTATTTCAGGCCGCATGCGTCTTTCGGGCCCGGATTCGCGGGCTGCACGTCACTCACGTCAACAGTTTGCGTATGCACAAACTTCGTCGAACGTCTTCTCTATGGGTGGCGAGGTGCAAACGTTACACCTCTTACTTCGTGCATCTCCTCTATAGCATTCAAATACTTTACATTTGATGTTCCTCGTGTCGTTTGATTCAAGTGTTGAATAATATTTTGCAAAAATTAATTTGTCATTATCGCTGCTCTATTTTGTTAATAAAAATAGCTTTACAAGTATTATCAAATCTCGAAACCTCTGCCCGGTGACTGTGATTTGTATTTCAATCTTGCATATTTTGGCATTAGGTGGGTGTTTTCCCTCCAGGGGTATCAGAGCTTTTGTCCGGAGGATACAATCTAATCAGGGACAACGCGGCCACAAAGTAGGCATCGGATTATTTACCGTCATATTTTAAATTGGGATTTGTGAGTCGCGAAAGTTGCGTGCTCTGTCTCTAATATCGAGAACTTGCTATCTAAACCGTAATCTATTCCTCTCGTCCCCTTTTTAGCGGGCTCACGAGAGCTCCAGTCCTTGTTTTAGTTCAATATTCCGAACTTTCTCCTTCAAGAATATTGCAAATTTCGCAAAGGATCTCGCGCATACTCCCACTAAATTTTTCAATTGCAATATCACAAAAGTTTATCGCTATTATTACATACGTGCTTACACTCGATTT
>JAXIUT010000009.1:11534417-11572925 GCA_035586675.1 Eurytoma californica | reverse complement strand
ATACTCCCACTAAATTTTTCAATTGCAATATCACAAAAGTTTATCGCTATTATTACATACGTGCTTACACTCGATTTGATACGGTAATTGATTTATATACCAAAAATTTTAATATCAATTAGGAAGAAAGGGACTCTTATCGAACTTATCACGAAAGCGAAAGAAAAATTGCCGTTAAAATCGTGCTAATCCTGTCTGACACGTATATAGCCGAGATGTTTATATTTTCGGAAACTATTCCAATTAGGGATAGAGAGTTAATGGAGTCTATCATCGCGCAATTTGATGATATTAGAAGAAAAGAGGTGTAGGTGGGGTGTTTAGATTGGTGTGAGTCGTAGTAGCACTGTGGCGTGTATGAGACTCGCGTGTCGTGGGCTGGAGGTCGAAGGTGAGAGTTAACGAATGAATTGCCGGATATTCATGGTGCACAGGCTACAAAGGAGGCAAGCTGCCGAGGCCGCGCCGCTCGCGCTTACAAGACCCTCCCTTAATTAATATAGATTACTTCTGATTGTATATTTATCTATTAATCCATATTAACGATGGGACGGTGCACGTTAAGTGAACGTCTTCGGCCGCCGCTGATTCGGCTTAATCAGTCGAAGGGTTGTATAAATTGATTGATGCCGCCTCTCTCTCTCCCTTTCTGTCTCGCTCTAGCCCATTCCTTTCTTAATATCCTGATGGCGTAGCCTCGCTCTTGCCATTTCATATTTCACGATATCAATCATCCCGGCCGGGACGAGTTTAGAACAATAGCGCGGCCGCGTCATCAGCATTACATTCGCATCGATATCGTCAGAAGAAAAGAGTAAGAATCGGGACCAGCGCGCTCCCGACTTATCCCCCGGCTTTCTGATTGAATGGCTTCGCCGTAGGCACTCGACTGAGTACTGTTCGCGGTCGCCCCCTCTTTTCTTCAATTGAAAAAAAAGGAGCATCGTCTCTCGCTGTCTCGCCTAGCGCCGCAAGGACAGTTGTCGGATGGATATCTGAAATCCCCAATATTTTTAAAAGCTCGACGAGGAGCGTGCGGGAGGGCGGAAGAGTGACTTGGGGGGAGTCGCGTGCGCGAGATCGGAAAAAAGGGCAGAAGCGAGAGCAAGATCAAGAGAGGAGAGGTAGGTTCTGCCGTGCTCCTCACCTTCAAAGGCGAGGCTCTCGCGCGTCGCGGCCATTAAAATACGAATAATAATTACGGGGAGCGACGGTGGAATGATCAGTCCGCTTCTGATGGAGCGATCGTCCGTATCAGTCTGTCTGTCTTTTTTTCCTGCATTTTTCCTCTTGTGCCCCATTCACCCTTCGCCGATGCTCGCGCTCTGTTCGTACATATTTTTTTTTATTATTTCGTAGCGTACGCACGGTCGCGCTGCTGGCTTTTTAGGGAATATGTCGAGAGTCATTTTAACCGGCGTGACAAAAGCAGCAGATACTCACGCTTCGATACCGCGGCGTTTTTAATGCGGGCGGAGATAGGCCCCTGACAGGAGTACACTGGCCGACTCTGCGCAGGACAATTTCAGTAAATACTTGGCTAATTGTCTGGTTTTACTTGATAGCTAGGGGCGCGCAATATTTATTTAACGAACTTGATAGAAAAAGTAAAAACAACAGCCTTTCAATTATCCCCCCGCGCCGAGATTGCTATAGCATGTAAGCTTGCAATTCCTCTCGAAGGTAAACGAAATCCGATTCAGCGGGGAAGAATGTGCGCACTGCTCGGAAAAACCGGAGCGAGTGCCTCGGACGTTCATTTTTCTTATCGCGCGCGTATAACCGCAAGAAACCCACGGGGAGCGGGAAAAAAGGAGCAGGAAGAATGCCCGCGGTTCTTCTGTGGGAGGGGGGGTTCTCTACCTCTCTTTCTCTCTCTCGACGCTCGGCTATCGCAAGCGGAGCGCGTCCAGTGCGCGATAAACGTCAAACACTATTGTGAAGTAATAATGGTGGACTTAGCGTAATTATGTCCGGTGGATGCTCGCCTCGGCGACAAAGAGCGCCGGCCGCCGCGAGCGAGGGGCAAGAAGTGTCGCGGCGACGGGCCCCCGTGATTGCTCGTTAGCGTGGCCACGGCCCCGTGTCTGTCACGAAATCACTGATTATCATCGTTCAAGGAAAGGAGCGACGCCGCCGTGCCGAGGACCGCTACGCATTGCTCTTAACAACGAGCGCGATCCTATGTCTTCGCGCTTCACGCGCTCGCTTGCGCCTCGCATTCTTCAACTATCTCTGCTACTTGACGTACATCCTATTTACTGAAATTTACTTTAGCTATTCTATTCCGAAATAATTACAATTGCTCCGTAACAACGTATTTAATTCGATATTTTAATACATGAGTATAAGTACGATTTTTTTTTTTATTTTTGTTAAAATTATTGTAATTGAGAAACTATAGGTACTTTTCGATTTAATTATTCAAATTAATGCCTTACGTTAATTTTTTTTCTATACATTCTTATACAAAAGTGACTTATACAAGGAAATTTTATTATAAAAGAATTTCGATGATGTAATTGATTAAGTTTCGTAAACAGGAACGATAAAGGGACATTTGACATTTCGAAACCGCGTGTAAAAGCGTAATAGAAATGGTCGAATTATTTCTCCGGTATGATTTTAATAATTACATCGCATAGCCGAGCGAGAATGGGTGACACTTAAAAAAGGATGTATAAATATAGAAAGAGTAGAGTACTGGTCTGAAGTTTATAATCGGCCGTTCACACATCAGCTGCGCACAGTCACGCACTTTACCTACATCGGCGTCGGGACCCACACTGACGATATGGCGCGCGATTTGAACGCGGAATCATCAGGGAAGACGCTTATTATTTCAAGCTTCGGTTATTTCACATCGCGCTCTCTAACGAGTAGCTCGTCACCCGCTCTCACGGCAGTTCACGTGATGCGACAAAAAAAAAAAGAGCTAGCCTCGGAGAAGAGACGCGCACTACCGGGGTTAGTCGATCTGTGTTTACTCTCTAATTCCTATAGCCGTTACCGAGAGTCTGCCTCGCTCGAGTTTGCGCGAATCGAGTCGCTCGCCATGCCCGCGTCTGTTCACACGCTCCCGCGCAAACTGGAGCATTTTTTCTCCTAAGCCCGCGCGCGACACGTGCAATTATTTCGAGCAAAAGGCTCATCGAAAGGCTTTGTTTTACCGGACGAATTGTATTTTCTTGGCGGCGCGACTAAGAGCATATGGCAGCGCAAAATGAAGGTGCCGCGGACGCTTCATTCAGCGCGGGTAATGGCGCAGCGCGTCGGGCGAAACCCCTTTGAGGCCGCAATTAAAATAATATGTAATCGACAATTTCCCGGCAGGCAGAAGCTAGGCACTTTCCCGGTAAAGGAGGGTACCAGTGCATTTTCCTCGGGGTCCCTCGAGCGGAACCAGCGATCTGTCGCGGGAAGAGGCCGCTTCCGTAAAAATGAAAGACGCGTAGCTCCTCGGCCTAGATAGCCGAGCGAACCTCTGACAAATTGAATAGAGAGAGAGCCTTCTTTTCGCCCATTGTCGAGTGTAATTCTACGGGAGGTGCCGGGCGTGCAGCTAAAGGGTCGCTCCTCTCATTTAATGAGGCATCAACGCCGCGCGGCAGCCGCGTAATGCATAGGATTATCGAGTCTTCCCAGAGGCCGGGAGAAACCCGGGCTCGCAGCTCCGCTCGACATCGGTCATTACGGGCGCACAACAGTAATTATTAATAAAGCGAGCATCGCTCGGCTGTAGGTATCTCGGGCATTGTTAGGCGCCTCCTTTTCACCTTTTTCCTCCCACTCAGGGCTCCCATTTTCCCGATGCAGCTATCCAAGCTTTTTTCGCCGGTTTGTCGCGGCCGCCCCCGCGTTAAGCCGCGTATCGCCGATGAAAAGGAGCTAAGCCGCACGCGAGGGAGAAGGAGCGAGAGATTCGATGAGAGCGGATGCTAAGGGACAGTTGCGTGAGTCCGCGCCGGCATTGTTAACCCCCTCCTCTCTCTCTCTCTCTCGCCGTCTCGGCAAAAGATAAGTATACTCGCGCTCTTTATACGCTCCGGCTTACAAGCGCGTGTACACGCCGCGGCGTCCTCCATCCCTTCATCTCCTTCCTTTCGCTCCTCGTCGCGGTGCTCTCGTAGGGCAGCTTGGCGCATTTGTAAGTAAGAACACATGGAGGTTAGGGAACAGGTCGGGGCTAGCCAACTCCGTACAGAAATGTCGAGGGAAACCATAACGTTATAATTTATCGCCGAGCGCTCCATTGTGGCCGTCTTTCGCGGAGGCGGTGTGACGGATCGGAGAGGAAGAGACACGCGTAAGTCTCTCGCTCGCCGCGCTTCTTCGCTCCTTCTTCTGCCCGGCGAACTGACTCACTTCGAATCAGACGCGGACTCACTCGAACAACACCGGCGTTATTTATAATGTCAAATGCGCTGAATTTCGGTCTTTCTAGGCCAGACCGTATACTTTTTTAACAGACCTTCCCTGGCTCTTTGTATGTTCTGGAAATATGAACATTAATTGACACGCGACGCTCTCGAATGTACCTCTTTGATAAACTACACTTTTGTAAACGTTGTCCTGTTGTGTCCACTGTAAGAAGAAACATTTACCTCTCCTAAGTGCTATATAATCAAATTTAATTCTGTCACTGTTAAAATTATATAAAGGGGTTTAAAAGCACGTTTCCTAGGGACGGCAAGTACTAAAAAATACTACGCCAACGTTTGCCAGGACAATTGGGGCTGAAAAAGCTGGCTAGTAAGTCACTCTCACGGAAAGTTGAACGACACGTAAATAAAGAGTTTTATTAAAAAAAAGGGTTAACTGTCAGTACACAGCGGAGCGGGGTGTATTAACAAGTGCCTCTCCTGCACCGGATGGGAGCATACGTTGGGCCGCATTATCGCAAGAATAGACCGGCTGCGAGCGCGCCGTAGCGTCCCACGCATCGACAGGGTTGGCGCGCACTGCACCGAGCGCCGCTCCGAATGAGTAAAGCTCTCGCGCTCCCTCGCCGCCCCGGGGGCGGAGGGAGAGGACGCGAATTCCTGCGGTCATCGCATTCGGCGTTATTGGAGAACGCTCGGACCGTAACGGCCGTAGCCCGAACCACATACGGTTATGGCCCCGAAAGAACTATCGCCCTGGCCGCCGCCGACGCCGTCTCCCATGCAACCTGCACCTATAGTTATTGCTCCGCGCTCTCGCGCATTCGGCGCTTCGCATTATTACGACGGCGTATACGCCGAGCACCTCGTACTTCTCCGAGCCTCCCACCGCGCTCGTGCCGCGTTTGTTGTACTACCGCTTGTAGTGGCTACGCGATGCGTCGCGTGCTATTACCTCGGGTATTACCGAATCTCAATATTACGAATGTCGCTCTTTCTTTTTATACACAGCCACCGTCGCGGAACATTAAAACTCCATGTTAATGTTACGTGAAGAAGAATCTGCTAAAATTGCCTCTTTTTCAATTATTGCTATGGACGTTTACTCTACTAATGTTTGAATTTAAGTAATAAATTTTGCGAAAAATAGTATCATTTGCATTATATTAATATTCAATTGCATTGGAGTAACTTACTCTAAGTTTTTCAAAAAATTTCTTCTACAATAGTCTGTTCTAAACAAATTATACTCGCATACTAAACATCGGCAATAATAAAAAAAAATAAAAGTGACGTAGTATTACGAAGATTTGATAAAAGAGTTGAATGAAATGATTGCTTTGCGGGAGGATAATCATAAGAAGTCGTTTAAGTAATAACAATATTTAATTAACATGGAATGCGTCGTATCCGTCATAGCGTGGATGTGCGGGGTCGGCGGCGGGTGAACAACGCACGAGCGGACTTACTTGCGTGTGCAAGTAAATTCCCATCGCTTAATTTATGTATGTGCTTGTAGACTTAGGTACGCGGCATCTATACGCGCGCGTGTATGTGTGCGTCGGAACGAACGAGGCGCGAGAGCCGTGAGCGCGCGCGCGCGCGGTGGGGCTATCAAGCGCGACCGCAGATCGTGACTTCTGTGGGAAAGGCAAAGAAAAGTACGAAATAATGGCTTATGGCGCATCCTCGCGATTTTACGATGTGTAATCGTAACGTTTCCACTCGGATTCGAATGCAATCATTTCCTCCTGAAATTACGCTCGTTGAGAAATTGCTCTCTCCCCGCGGACGAATTCAAAGAAAATGTCGTTACCAATTGTAAATGGACGAGCTTCTACACCGCCGCGTTTGAACGTCGATTTCTTAAGATGACTCCATTGTTGAGCAGCCTGTTTGTTCCGTGCGTTTCGTCACGGAATAGCGATGAACTTTTTGTTGCCCGGGTGGAAAAGCTATTCGTTTAGGAGTAAAAAAGTGGAAGGTAAATGTAGGTTACTCGTGAAGTATCCAAACAAGTAGCCACAAGTGGGCACGCATGCGGTATCGCTGGGTAAAGTTGCCCGGGGAATATCAGAGGGCGGGCGTCGCGAGTGGCCATCAAAGCGATCACCCGAGGCTTCCTTAGGCAAGTTCTTGCATACCGTCGCCGATATTAAATGACAAAGGCAAAGGCATACCTCGGCGCAGTTGGAGGGGGGGTTCACGGGAAATTCTGGCGATGCGATGCGGCCGCTTTTCTACCCGTCAAGCATCCGCGCCTCCACCGCGAGAACGAGCCGGCCTCTTCTCTCCGCCCAGCCACCCCCGGTAATTTCGCTTCGGCTTTTTCTCCGGGGGCCCCGGCGGCGCTCCTTCGGCGTCTCGTGCGACCTATCGGCATCTCGCGGGCAGAATGTTTTAAATACAGTGCCTCCGGTGCAGGAGCGACGCCGGCTGCTGAATTCCAGCCGCCGTCAAGTAAAATCCCTCTCGATAAAGGGTGAAAAAGTTTAAAGAAGCCGGGGAGAGACGCTCGCGTGCCCACGCCCGCCTTTGATGTCGCGCTTCGGCTGCTGTGAATGCCTCTGACAGCCCTTGGCTTCTCAAAAATGAGATTTGTTGCGATGCCGGAACAATACACTTCTTTGCGAGTAACCTCGGGCAAATTAATTAATTCATTACGTTTTATGCCCGTTACGTTTCTCTTATCTTGACCAAAGAATAAGGACTCGACATTTCGAGGAATACAAATATTGCTTTAGAAACACAATAACGACGAGCATATTTACATTTAATTACGACATTCAGAAAAAAGTTTATTGTACGGTTGTTTAGAATTTTAATTTAAAAAAGGGAATATTTAAAAAACGGAATTTCCTGTATTCCTTTTTTATCTAGAGTGTAACTATTCAATGAGACGGAATTTCACGAGGGGGTGTGGTCGTGCCGGGCAACACACATGTGCGCGTCTGCGGCTCTCTTTCTCTCTCACGTTGCCATTACCATGAACATATAAAGGAGAGCGGCAGCGGCGGCAATGAGAAACCGGGACAGGCAGATATCGACTTTTGACTATTTGATGAGAGTCGTGACGCAGAATGCTGAATTCCCAGGGGAAACGCGCACTCCGTTTCCTCCTCTCTTTTCTTTCAATATCACATAATATTTCTCCGCATCATAATTTACATTAAAAATACAAATTTTCATTTCTTTCAGTTTTCTAAATAAAACAATTACTTGCATTGTTTTCAACAACAATTTATTTGATGAATTCACTGTTAATCACGAAATTAAAATGCGCATCTTGAAAAAATAACTTAAAAAAAAAATCAGGCAAACGTCTTACGTTTACCTTTTTAATTGGCTGTGAACCGACTTGATAATTTAAGCAGCGATAAAGGGGCCTATATACGATTCTTGATTTAGGATATCAGCGAGGGAACAACCTGCTTTATTTACCGAGTGGCAGACGACGCGTGAAAGAAGCGCGCACTTGTAAGGTCCCCGAGGCACTTATCAATTTCCGAGGAAAGAGCACCTGGCGTCACTGTTGTTGGTCAAGCGGCGGGAGTGATTAGGCCGGAACAATAAAAGCCATTGTTTCCCGGAGGGCTGCGCAAAGAGTTCGTCCGATATCTCAGTTTAGGCCGTAGCCAGCGCGAGCGTGCGCATGCAAACGAAACTCTGTGGGCTTTGATGTAAACGATATACCCAGGCGTTCTTTGAAGCCCGGCGCTCCGCCGGTCGATTGTGCACCTTGAGACCTTGCGCGCGGTTAACTGCCGCCGCCGGGAAATACAGCCTCGGGACGAGGAGAAAAAGGAAATGCGGAATATATTGTCGATGCTTGAAAGGAGGCGCGAGTTTTACGAGCGACGCACACAGTGCGTGCACCGATGAATGAAATAAAGGCGGCGCGCGGGACTTTCAAGAGAGTTCTTGCACCTCGCGCGCTCTCCTCCTCGCTTTAATCTTTATTGATTGAGGAAAAAATATTCCCCCCCTTCCATATGCCGGATGTTGTAACGTCCATCTGCTTTTTGTGCTTTACTTTTTTTTATTTCTCCTTCACGTCAATTAGCTTGACTTTTTTTTGTATTTGATCCCTTTACTCGTTATTGATTCTGCTGCATTATTAAAAGCGGTATTATTACTTAACCAAACACGTAACCGTTTGTGCATTCAATTGGTAAAAAAGCTGTATTATATATTTTTAATTAATTTTTAATGAAATCAATTTATTATCCATGAATAAAAGGTAGATAATTAAATGGGATATAAATAAGGGATTGAGGTAAAGCAAACAATCTATCTACACGTATTTGTCAGCTTTCCCCCAAACTCTTCACAGGCTATTGATTCCCAATTTCAATGAAAATGGTCAGGGTGTGCTCGTTCTACTTTTTTTACGAGGATACACTTGTTGAACGCACTCGGCTTTTTTGTGCACGAGGTGATCGCTGACGCCCCTGAACAGGGGGACGCGGAAATTCTCCCTCTTTTACTCTCTTTCTATCGACAGGGAGCGTTTTTTTTCTCTCGCTCTCCCGTCGCAGTTTTGCGCACACCGAACGGCGGGACTGCGGTCAGGGGTGATTTTTATGGCGCGTTTGGGGCGAATCCCATGTAAATGCAGTAACTGCGAGAACCAATAACTTGTCATGCCTTTTCATTATCTCATTTCGATTCTTTTATTTATTTACCGTGCACATTTGTTCGTATAATTTGATTTAAAATTTTTTTTTTAAAGTTTATCTTAACAACAACGTCGTTGAACAATAATTTGACCGCTTAAAATTTAAACTTTTTCCTTGGCATCGATGTAATTAAGCAAATAGAGAAAATCGCCGAGAAACGGTCATCGTAAAAAAATTTAATTCAGCGAGGAAAAAAGTAGCGATTCGGGCGAAGGGACATGTTTATTTAGCGAAAAATAAGGAAAAAGCCGGGGGAGTAGCCGGAGCCCCTATCAGGTCCAAAGCGAGGCAGCTACCCTGGCGGTGGCGTCTATTTAAATAAGGAGGGTCCCTGATATAAAAGGGTTGGCCGCGGAATTAGAGACGAGCCCACGCGCGCGATTATTATACCCGAGTCGTCGTCCGCGAAGGGATGGTCAGGGGTGGCCGCCGGCAGCCTCGAACCGCAGCCCGGCTCTTTTTCCTCTGGGCGAGCGGCGAGAGCAAATGAAGGCCTCCGTAAAAGTACGCGATTGCCTTTTCCCGAGGTAGGTACACGCACGGTATGTGCGTATCGCCTCGGTCGCGGCGGAACATAAAGGTCTTCGGGCGTTGTCTCTGGCGAGTCCCCCTCGTGCGATGGGGAATCATTTTCGCGGTCCGGCGGCTGCCCCTCGCGAGTCGCCCCGCAGCCTGGGGAAGGAGCCGCGGGGGCGGCTTGTTTTTGCGGGGGCATTTCCGTCAGGCCGTTAAGCCCGTGTAAAGTCGGGCTTCTTTATTGCTTCATACTGATTCGCGAGCGCCGGGCCTGAATTGCCCCGCCATTTGCATATTAAGGACATAAAAATGCATATTACCGAAGAAAGAAAGGAACTCGAGATTAAAAGAAGAAAAATAAAGGCAGCGGCGCGCGGCCTGGAAAGGGAAAAAGCAAAGCCATTGAGACAATCGTTCGACATCCGCGTGCCTAGCCCGGCGTGCACTTGATTTTTTCCTCTCTCACTCTCCTCCGTCGCTGGAAATTCCGCATTAAAGAAAAAAGAAAATAATACACGAGTCGAAAATTCAAAGAAGGATTGAGAATAATTGCTCAGTTATATGCTCGCTCTGGAACGCCGGCGGATGGCAGAGCGCGCGCGAGAGCTTTCTTCCATTCTTTACTTTTCCGTTCGGTTCGCTGAATTAGCCGCGCTCGCGCTCGAAGCTGAAAACGAGGCTCTTTGACGCTCGAGTACGTTCTCTCTCCGCGAGCTCGCTCTGAAGGGGGCCAAAGGGGGAGGGCGGCTGGAAAGCGCGCGAGCGGCTAAAATTGCTCCCGAGAATATGTCGCGTTACGATTAATTATTACCGGGGCGCGAGAGGTACCTCTAGCTGGCAGGCAGCGCGCGGCCAAACAGAGTCCGCCGCGGTCGGCTAAGTAGCGGGAAAGCGCGAGCGAGAGGGAGAATCGGGGGAGGGGGCGGGAGCGCAAGGGCTTGTATATACGTATAGCCGCGCACAAATTCCGGTTGCCTTTCCACGGCCCGGCGCTATTTACCAGAAGTTATCGAAGCGCGAGAGACGGAGAATTAAAGGAAGCCCGAACTAGGATGAGAGAGCGGCGCGGGATGAGCCGTTTCGCCCGATGAAAAGGGCGGGGGGAGAGGTGAGAGAGCCAAGTGGAACTGATGGCACAGAAGGAGGAGCTCCCTCTTTCCTCTTTCGATCTCCGAGGAGATCCCAGATATCCAGCGTAATTACTAATAAGTTTTCGACACGAAATGAGGTGAGGAAAAGAGAGGGTTAATCCGAAAGTACGACCGAACGGCGACGAGGCCGGAGGGAATCGGCGCCTCCTCGGCCCGAGCCCCCCGATTCCGACGATAAAGACGAACGAGGCGCAGAGAGGGCCAAGAAGCAGAAGGCTCGGAAACCAGTTAAAGATTTGCGATGTCTTTCGATCCCCGCCCGAGATATTCGTAATTACTGTTTGTGTTTCTCTCGGCCCCGGCTTCCAGTATTTATTCCCTCCATCGGTCCAGCCCTCCCCCTTTTTTCGGCTTCGACACTCTCCGCTAGCTCCCTCAATTTTCTCCTTTTCTCGCCCGAGAGGCAACCCCTCTTGCCTTTCCGCGCAGCTTCAACGCCGATTTCTCTCTTAGCATCGGCGGCAGCAGCAGCCCCTCGAACTCGAGAGACTCGCTCCCCGCTGAAATTGGTCCTTTCTCAATCGCTTATCGCATAACGCTAAAGGATTGGCTCGACTTCCCAGAGAGTAAGATAGAGAAAGAAGAGCCTCCTTGTAAATCCGTTCAATCCCCTCAGGCTTAAGGCGAAAATCGTGTCAAGTGTCCCTTTGTTGGCTTTTTCTCTTCCTTCTTTCGGGATTACGACTGTTTTCTATGGCCAGCCGTCCTAGCGATCGCGATTCCCCTTTAATTAAACCTTTCAATTTCCCATAAAAAAATAAATGTCCATTGAGACGAGCGCGTGCGGATCTCCGGGCAAATGCGCGTCGCGGACGGTAATTGCAGTTAAGAGTTCTCCAGGGCCGCGCAAGCCATTACCGAGGTATTTGTATGCAAAATCGGCCGGCAACTTTGCGTCTCTTATAATGACGAAAGAGATTTCTTTTCGAATATTAACGCGGGCCAAATTGATAGGAGAGCTGAGGAGCCCAGGGGGGACGGCTTGCTGCTGGGAGCCGCGTGATAATTGTAATGAACGTTCGGAGACTGCGCGCGCCCATCTGCGTCCTCAGAATCCCTTCGAAACGAAAGAGGCGCGCACACTCTTTCCTTCTCCCATGCCGCGCCGCAGCCTCCTTCCAGACGTCGCTCCCGCGTGCGAGCGACGAAATACGCAGTCTGAGTCCTTAAGTACCAAACTTGTACGAATTGATTTAAGTGCAGAATGCTAAATCAACAAAATACACGGGGAAAGGGAGTGAGAGCGACGGCTTCGGAAAATTTACGAGGCTCGTGCTGGTGTAAGGTACACGCAAGCGCAGTACTACAACCACGACGCCAGTTTGACCCTTTTTATATTTCCAAATTTTCCTCTTGCTTTTTAATGTTTCGGTTACGTTTTTTGCTTATGCGGTGTTTCAAAGGAACGCAACTGTCGTAAAGATTTAATGTTGATTAAAATAGCGCCATCGAAACGTTGAAATTGAGCTTGACTGCTATTAAAAGAAAAGCTCTTGTGCGCTTGCAGAAAAAAGTATTCCAATTTTTTAGCGTCGTCCTGGTATGCAGGCAAATTGGTTTCCCAGTACATTTTCCTAACAACCTAGTCAAATGTCCGCCTTAAAAGCACGTCACACGTCATATTTGCCGTGGCTCTTTCGTGTTTATGTGTGTTTTGACGTTTTTCCCCACGTGCCTCCCAGACTCGATGATTATCGTATGAGGTTCGTGTTCGAAGTGGAGAGTGAAGCCTAATTGAAACGGACTTCACGTACTGGTCTCGCCGAAGTACAAATTAGAGGGGGAACAAAGATGTAGGCGGAACGCTTTGAATCCACCTTTTGAAACCTACCGTAATGTAGATACTTTGAAAAAAATTAAAGATAAAATAAAAATAAGTTTTTAATTGACCTGTAGTAAAAGACAATATGCTTTGTTGGCAAAACACGTTTCATAAAAGGCAGAAATATTTATATCAAGCTAAATGAAATTTATTTCTGGCGAAATAAAGAGACGTAAGAGGCATAAAAGATGCATTATGTAAACAAGTTTAAAAAGCGTAGAATCTTTGAAAATAAAAGATGCCTGAGTCATGTCCATTGTTTAGCTGATTCCCATCAGCTCGTGGAAAGTTTCGAGCCGAGCCAGATTTCACCTTGCCTGGCACCAGATTCACCGGTAAGTAGCTACTTTAGTTAATGTCAATTATTGCCACTTCCTCGTGGCGCGGTTGACACAAAAAAAAAATTCTTCCATCACGTCGTAAATCAGTGCGTACGATCTGGTATTTTTGTTCTAATTATAAATTCGAGCCAGCGCTCGCGCTCATACGCGCAATAGCGTCGAGAAAAGGAGGCGCGTGCGCGCCTCCAAGTGTGTTGGTATATCCCCGACCCCCTTGAACCCCGAGGAGACGCCGGCTCGCACGCACCGCTTTCCAAACGAAATTCAAGGAACTTGCTCGCGTCGAATTGACTTTCGGAAATTTTGGGACACACACGCTACGCAACGATTTTTCGTGTCACGTAGAGGCGATTCCCAGGTCCCCGAATTATGCCCGGGCACATTATTAAATTAAAATATTTCTCGGAACCTTTGTTCTTACAAAATATATCGGTATATACATGCTGGAGATTTATATGCAGAACGTGAATTTTTATTTATTTTTAAAGCCTTTAATTAATCACGAACTTGTTCTTTAATTAGAAAAGCAAATTCTTCTTAAAATCGATCTCTGGAACTGGTCTGCATAAGCACCGGCTGTGACCCATATCTACGCACCTACATTCATTTTCCCCCGCGTACCCAGAAATTTGTAAAATCTTCGCGCGCAATACGAATTAGAAGCACTAAAAGGTGTCGGTTAATTTACCGCTAGAGTTCGAACGCTTCTATATTTTTAGAGGCCATTAGGAGCGAGTGAGTTTAGAGCTCGGACTTTGTTGTGTCTGGTCGGACGATGGCCCAATGAGAAGTGGAGGCGCATGCGCGGGCCAGGAACCGGCAATATCCATAAATCAGGAATATCGCTGAAGGAGTCGCGACACATCTCATCGTCCGCGACACCTGCACTCACGCCGCTCGCGTAAACTTGCCGGGCAATGAAGATGACGGCGTACGCTCAACTCTCGTTCGCTCTGCCCCTTCCTCCTCGACTTTTTTCCTCAACCGGAGATCTTATCTGAGTTTCGGGAACACGCGTACTGTGTGAGAACGAGCGGCTAATGAAGTGCGCTCTCCAGTCCCGAGAACTCCCAAATCGCCGTTTGATTGTCTTTTTAATAATTAATTTTTGCAGCAAAACTCGTCATTTGCCTGATGTGCGATAAGCCAACTTTCGTGCTGTTGGTACATAAATCCTTCGTGATATATCATTACGTTATTTACTTTTTTCCGCATGATTGCTGTATTATATCAATTCTCGGATTGTGTCACGTTCTCAAAAATTAAAATTAAAAGAACTACGAGGGTATAAAGCGGCAAGGCGACAAATTGTTAACTTACATTGCACAAAGACACCCTTGCGAAAATGAAAATGTTTAAAGCGTTGCTATTAAGCTATTAATTTCAATGGCAAGATTGTTTCAATTTAGAAAACGATAATGCCTATAATTAATTTGGAATGATTCTGAAAAATGAGAGACGCGAGAGAGGAAAAGTGTGAGTCTCGCGCAAACTGGTGTATTCCCCTTATATGGAAGTTTGCGGCAAATCCCTTAGCCGGTATAAATCCAGCGGTGAAAGAAACCGCCTCGGCGACGTTAATTTGTGAACGATTACGGGCAGCTGGTGCATCGTATCTCGCGCCGAGGAACGGGGAGGAGGCGCTGCGACGGACACAAAGAGCCCGTGCCGGCCGGCCAACCCGTCAACATTCTTCCCTGACTCGCGATGCATCTTTCGCACTCTTCGCACGAGGATGAACTCGTTCTGCCAATCTTCAGTTTCTCCATATTTTTACTCCTTTTTTCGAGTATCTTGACTTTTATTGCTTAATTTTATTAATTTAATTAGCCAATGTTTTTATTGACATCGCGATTTTCTTTTCTCGAAGTTGTTTGCTTTATTAAGCTTCACATCACTAAATAAAATCAATGCAAATTAATAAGTTTTCGATTGTTAATACAATATCTTATTCTCCAATCAGTTAAATATTTAGCTTCAAAAATCAGTTAAACGTAACGTATGAAAAAAAATAGAAAAATTAACATTAAAATTGGGAACTAATTTAAATTCTATCTAAGGCCTTAGCATATGAAATTTACAAGTTGTTTTAATATGTTTGACAGAATCTGACACTTGTAAAAACGATTCGAATATAATTTTTATCGCATATCCGTTCTCACTTAAGAAAGTTACAGTAAAACCTCTATAAAAAAGCCCAGCGAAAGCGTTTTAATAATTCTTCGAGAAACAGTTTCTTTTCGTAAATTAAAATCATAAAAAAAATAATTCCCGCAGTCATAATTGCTCGATTATTTATAATATTTATAAAATTCATAACCATTAAGCGTATATAGTGCAAAAAAAAAGAAATAAGTCCAACTATGATTCTCTTAACGCCATAAGATTAGCATGTTAATGTATAAACGCCTGCGACTGCCTCGTAATTATTGTCCTATTTCCAGGAATATCTTTTACTGCGCGAAATCATCCAAATCGCAAGTGCCCCTTCGTACAAATAAAATCAATGCGTAACGAGGTAGAATGAGTGTTTTGCGTATCTAAGTGAAACGAAAGTTGCTCGGAGACTTGTTAACCGTATGCTGCGCGCATATTTATCCCGACGTCGAAACGATCCCGAACGGCAACAGATTCTTGGATTTCATGGCGACGATCGGGCGTAAACTCGAGCGAATGACTGCACCGTCACCGTGCCACGACGACGATTGCGATTAATTAATTTTACTCCGCCGAGACACTTAGTTTCCGTTCGTTTAAGCTCGTTAATACCCCCGAGTCCGCTCCTCCTCGCCCCCGCCGCTCTCTCGCCTTCCTTTTGCACGCTCCGGGTCCTCTCTACGCTCGCTCCTTTCTTTTGCTTCGCATTTGCCTTTTTTTTTTAACTTATCCGGAATATTTTATTCTTTACGAAGTTCATGAATTGCTTATTCGTCAATCGGATACTTATAAAATTAATCTTACATCTAACATTTTTATTCTACTGGCATGTACTCGTCCGCCTGAGTACGTGAGCAAATGATGTCATCAACGAATTTCGTTATTTTTATTCCCGTGCGCATTTACATTTTCAGTGAATTAATTGTACTCGTTTTCACACTTATTAACATGGCCATTTAAAAATGATAGATATTACGGAAAGAAAGATGCGAAGTACATAAAAATACCAGGAACTCGAAATTAAAAAGAATAAAAAAAGTCCGCTTAGCGAAAGAAACCGTCGGTTTCCCTGGCTATTTGACTTTTTGACACGATGATGGACAACAGGTCACGATAGCGTAATTCAAAGTGTTATTGCCCGGGCACTCGCAGTACTAATGAAATTAAGAAAATGAAGCGGTTGTGCTCGTGTCGAGGTGTACCGTGGGAAGTCGCTCGCGGGTCAAGCTGGTAGCCCCTCGGCTCGACTTTTGTATGTCCGGTATATTTCGTCGGCGTCATATCGCAGTTCTTCGGACTCGCTCGTAAAAGTCTTTGGCCGGGGCAGGCGCGCGCAAACGCGGGCTCGCGTACCGCGCGATCATTGTCGAGATTAAGGAAACGAGCGTACGGGTCCCGAACTACTTGGCTTGGGTTGCTCGGGATCGCAGCCTTTAAGACTCGCGCGCCGCGAGGATTTACGCGTATCGCGCGTCCATCGCAAAGGCGACGGAACTTTTCAGCCGACGACATTACCCCGACTATTAAAATGCACGATTGACGCTCCGCGAGCTCCACTTTTTATTTTTCATTTAAGTGCTGCGCGCCGAATGGCTTTTCTTCGATTCGCAATTTTAATTAAGCGCTACGGTTTACGGGGGTTTATGCGCTATCGATATTTTTATTATACATATCTGTTCTTTCCTTCAGAGCATGTCAACAGAGTTTACGGCGCTATGAATCTCTTTCGAGTCTGGCAACTTGTGCATTTTTGGTGATCATAAAATGACGGGGATCCAATTTTTTTCTTTACTTCTTTTACCGGATCTCAATATTTCTTGCCCGCCTATAAGTGAAATACATTTCTGCTTTAATTATTTTATCGCCTTATTTATTATCTTCATTTTGGTTGACATTAATGGTACCATCAATACTGTTGTAAAAATCGTTTTGAAATTAAATTTTTAAGTACTCATTTTCTTTAGTTATACGATACCCATTTACATAAAGACATAAAAGCTTTTTCGCTAACATTAGTAAGAAAACAAACAATTTTTCCACATAAAAAACATTTTCTTTAATTGTACGTAACGTCCAGCTAAAGTCATCGATATATCTTTTCGATCAAATTAAAGAGTTAACGATTGTCGATAAATTTAAAACAACCTTTACACTCATTAGGACATTAATTAATGTAAAAAAAGGTATTTAAGTACTATGGGACAGGATTTTAGGATCAACCCGAACAACGTCAGCTTATTTTACGAGGCCACAAATTTTAATTCCGCAGAAAAGAAGTTTTAAACGAATGGCTTTCGCGTCTATTCTATGCCCGCGCCAAAGGAATTCAGCGCTTCAATTCTGTTGGCCAATGAAGTGAGTGCAATTTCGCGCCACAGAGAAATTGCGATTAATCGAACTTTAGAGTGCAGACACACGAAGCGCGGGTAGCTCCGAAACTAATTAATTCCCGAGCGTCAGATGCGCAGAAATAACGCGAAAATAGATTGCGCAACGCTGAGCGGGAGCAGTGTGGGAGTGCTCGGCTCTTCGAGATATTCAGCGCGCAGGATATAAAATTAATAGCGATCTAGATTTCTAAATTGCGGAAAATGGCAGCAATTGCGAGTCGTGGGAGTGCGCGCCGGGGCGATATATACGAACGTGAAATTTCATATCTTCGACGCGGAGAAACGCGGCTAAAAAGAGAAAGGACGAGAAGAGCGAAGGAGGAAGAAAATGATAGCGCAAAGAGGGACGCACGCAGCAAAATGCAATTCTTGACCCAAGGGGCTTCTTCGCATTCGTTGCATTATTGTTTAGCTTCAATAAAACTTCTATTTTCTGTAATATACCACCAGCGTTATTTGCGTATCGAGCGAGCTATATACTTACACAACGTCGCGCGTTACTTCCTCGTGCGTCAAAAGTCGCAATGTATGACTAAGTAAGGGAAATGCTGGTGTTCTTATCGGCTTTCGATTTTCCACTGTTTCGAGGTAAACTATAACTGCCACATTTTTTAATGAGCGGAATATGTAATTTAATCCTTATCTTCATCGCTTAATTATACCCAGTGATTTGCAAAGCAAACGATTTTTTCTAGAAGGTTAGCTATTAAGCGTTTGACGTGAAAAATACGAATGATGTTTCGAGTTCAATTAGAGACGCATCTGCAGCGTGGAAATCTTCTCTAAACTAATTGCAAGTTTTGCGCTCCAATAACATCATCGTTTTTCACGTCGCGCTCCACTCGTATATATACCACGGTCGAGCTCTCCCAGTAATACTTTTTGCTTTTTCATGCTCATTGATGCTGGCCGCGGTGTCGGGTAATTGGTTGGCGCAAAACAAAAAGATCCCGAGCTTTCCAGAAGGGTCGCCATAAAACAATAAATACCAAACTATCACGGCGGTGCCTTGCAAGCATTTATGTAGCCGCGGGATCAAACCGGCACAATGCTTCTCGGGGATATTATTATTTTTCTTTCTCTTTTACAGTCTCTCGAAAATAAATGTTTGTTTAGCAACAATTTTTCTCGCCAGCCAAAGAGAAAAATGTAAGTGCGAATAGAAACTGCACTTTAATGATGCATCGCTTATTTGCTTTACTGGAAGATCGGAATATCAAAGAGAAAAAAGGAAGAAGAGCGAAAGAACGTCGCAATAAAGAAAAAGAAAAAAAATTATGTTTAAGAAAAAGACGAACGTGCAGTATATATAAGATACCCCATTAATTAAAGCGCTCCAGATGTTCAGAATTACTTTGTCTCCACTGCGTTCCAACCTCGACTTCCCCTCAATTTCACACCAAGTACCAAAAAGAAATAGAGAAAGTACTGATTTTTTTTATTTATCTTTGAACATTTATTTTTCAATAAATTACGTACTGTATAATGTTAAAATAGCCCGTCTTCGCGAAAACTAATAAATGTCACTTGACCGTTGAAATCAGTTTGATACAATATCTTCAAGATAACGTTATCTCTCTGAACAAACGAATGAGCATTATCGGCGCAAGTGGTACAAGTGCGTTTCAGTTTTTATGTATTAGTTCCTTTTCGGAGTTTGTGCTGTTTGGTTTGTTATTTAATTACTTACTAAAATGGATATAACCAACAAAGTAGTGATTGTAACCGGTGGTGCCGGTGGCATGGGTTTTGAAACAACAAAAGCATTGTTAAGCAATGGTGCAAAGGTACGTATTTCGATGACTTGTAATTTTTTGTTGATGTCAGTTTCATGATTTAATTCTATAGTTTGTGGCGATATTTGATTTAATTGAATCCGACGGCGACAATGCAATAAAAAGATTAGTTGAAGAGTTTGGAGAAGAAAGAGCTGGGTTTTATCCAGGAGATATTTCTATCGACCGAGGATTAGAAGGTGAGTTCAGCAAAATTCAGTGCTTATCTGAAAGCAATGATAAAATGTAAATATCTACTTGAAATAATAATGACCTTTTTAAAGAGAATTTCAACAGAGTAATTAAAGAACAAGGCATTGTTGATATTCTCATAAATAATGCCGGAATAGCAAACGAACAAAATATAGAACGCCTGGTGAACGTCAATGTGGTAATTTACTTATCTTTTTTCCGTAAAAATAAAAATTTTTAATGTAATTAAACTTTCCACTTTTAAGTATTAAATTTATTTTTAGAAAGCTGTATTAAACTGTAGTTTATTAGCTATAACACACATGGGAAAACATAAAGGCGGAAAAGGGGGACTCATTGTTAACGTAAACGCTATACTTGGTCTCACTGATTGTCCAATTTTGCCATTTTATAGTGCTACAAAACACGCTATCATTGGGTTTACAAGATGCATGAAAGTATGTTTATATTCTTACAGTTTTGTTTAATAATTGTATAAAAATGATATATATTTTCAAATAGGACAATTACCCAACAACGGGAGTTCGTGTTGTATCGGTTTGTCCAGGTGTGACAAAGACCAATTTAATTAAAGAAATACCTAATCACATGTTTGATTTTATTGCTGACAAATTGAAAGAAGATGCCTTAACAGAAGTACCAGTACAGTCGTACGTATATTTAAACGTAATTTAAAAATGTTTTAAACCTATAAAAAATTGAAAATAGTAATAATTAAATTTTTACTTTTAAGGGCCACAAGTGTTGCATCTGCTATTATAGAAATTATCAGAATAGGTGAAAGTGGGGCAGTGTGGGTTGTGGAAAATGATAAGAAGCCTATAGCAATTAAACCAACCGATCATTACATTCGAATGAGTACTCCGATTGAAAAATAAAGCAAACAGTATGTATTTACGACTGCATAATTGTAAAAAAATGTTCATTTTAAAAATCAGTTTATGCACGATTACAAAGTTTAATATTTTTACTTTTCAGTGTGTCCATGCAGCTTCGTACCTATACAATGCGATTAAACATATCCGGCGGCCAAGGATGCATTTTATAGGTCCGATGCCTTTTATAGTCGGCAAGCAGCTGACGGCCGTGTGAGGCTTTAAAGAAACTACTCGACTCGGAGGATGAAGAATCCTGTGCAATTAAAGGCTTATTGCTTGCATATCTTCGAATCGAACCCCTATTAAAAGTGTACGTGTGTGTAATGGTGTATGTATTTGGCTGACATTGGTTAGAAAGACTTCTCCTAGATAAGCGACATATCGACTACTTGTCTAACTGAAAACTTTAGATAATGGATGTAATTTCTTAAAAAGTGATTCCTACAGCAATTCATATCAACATTATTGTTTTTTAAGAATAAATTTAAAACATTGCTAATATTTTCTTTATTTTTTGTACTACCAAGAGTGGAATTAAAATGCGTTTATTTGAAATTGAGGTAACAGGTGTAGGTAAGTCTTCCTTAAAATATTTGTTTTTTGAAATTTTTCGAACCTTCAGAATTTTTTTAGTCTTTATATATTGGAGTAAGAGAGACGACCGAGCCATAAAATATTTTCTGTCGGGCCGAAGGCAGAGAAGAGCGAACTGGTCGATTTTATGATTTTATGGGTTTCTTTTACGAAGCTGTCGATTAGATTACCGTCGTATAACCCCTAAGTTACACACCGCTCACTCTCGGGAAAAAATCTCGCGATTTTATATGACCTTTCGACGTTTTACAGCCTCGTAGAACGATTCGATTGATTTTTTTTGGACTTTGTTGATCTTTCCTACCGCACAAGATTCTCCTCAAATAAATAATTCCAGGGTTTTCCTTTTTTTTTAGATATTTTGCTGTCTTTTGTTTTGTTTAAAGTGAACTAACAATTATAAAGTTATTTAATACTGTCGCTCCATTAACTTTTTTGATTAAAGAGTATCGGCAACAGTTGTAAAAAAATGGACAAATAACTAAAATTTTACTGCTTATAGTGTTGAAGTTTCGTTCCTCATGATGCTTAGGTGTCTGTCGACTAAACGTAACTCGTGAGTTAACTTCGGCAGCACTGGCCAGCAATGTCCAATCTTTCTTCGCTTTATTTGTTTTCTATTTTTGTTTCTACCGTCCATTGGATTTGCTAGATGGCGCTCGGACAAAATAACCGTCCGCACTTCGCCAAGATTCTCGAGACGACTTCAAACTTCATCTTCACCTGGTCTATTAATTGCATCTCGCTCGGCACCTTCCATTTGGCACTTTCTCCGTTCCGGCTGAGTCTCGGGTTGTTGTTTTATCTCGTCGCGCGTTTTGGCTGAGTTAAGGTTGCGCGCCCGCTATTCTCGCTTAATCCGGTTTGTCTTTCTCTAGTCCCCGGGGCCTGCGTCTCGTGACTTTATCCGCGGAGGCAGCGAGTACGCGGTCTGGGTGAGCGCGCGAGATAATGCGTCCACCTACAAAGCAATCTATTAGGCGCCATCCCGCTCAGTGAGTGCTCACTTAGATCGGGAGCAGTGTCGTCGCTCAAGCTCGTCTCGTTGTTGGCGGCGTCTGCAATCGCCACATTCACCGGAAACGTCGCGACGGCACGTTCCTCGCTCGCTCGCCCACGTGGTATCGCTGATCGCGATAATGCACACATCCGCGCAATTTTTCGCATATCTTCCAATAAAAGCTTTCGCCGAGCTGGCTCGTTGTTCAATTGAGCGCTTTTTTGCCGGGGCGAGCTCCGTGGCGCGCGCTCTGAAAAAGGGGGCGATAATCCTCATTCATGGAAGTCTGAATTTTTCAATTATCTCATTGAACGTCCAGTGCCACATAAGCTAAGCTCATTTACGAAATTATCACTTTAAAGCCGGTACATAATGCATAGTGATGACGATATGAAGACATCGCTTAAATTCATCATTCTCAATTCTCGTAAACAGGCAGTTATAAATTATTCAGGCCGAAGTAGTGGCATCACGTTGGGATGACCTAAGCGGCCGTATAGTCGCGCTAACTGCCGGCAAATTAGCCAATTGAGGGCTTCGAGTATCCGCGGATATCTTATTACACACTCGACCAATGGCGCCCGACCTTAAACGCCTATCTCGTCCACAAGCTGCGAACGATCCTCTTCCTCCTCCGCGGCTCGCCGGAGCCTCATCATTATCCATGTGCACTGGCCGCGCCGGCCGCTGCAGTTTCTGGCCTTCGGTGTCGATTCCTCGCTCGTTAATCCTCATCATATTCGCCGATTGGCCTTTTTCGCGTCGCATCGGCCGCGGCTCGTCCGCGCGACACCAGGCCAGAAATAGATATCAATTGAGCGAGTCGCGAGCCTCCATCGAAATGCGAGAAAAACGAGCGGCAGTGCTGCGGCTGAAAAGCGAAGCGAGTCGCGGAGCCATTGTCCGCCGCGCGGCTCCGTGAGAGCCAACTTTCCTCGACCGGAACGATTACGAAGAGGCGCGAGCCTCATCTCCGCGGCGAAACCGGTGTGTAAGCAAATTTATATTCTCTCTTTCCGCGCGAGTGTCGGCCCGTGTCATTACTCCTTTCACGATCCTCGTTAGCACGCTCGCACATAAACGGCTTGGATGTCCTAATAAGAGCGGCGGAGGCGCGCGCAGGTAGCACCGCGCCGCCTCGAAAAACGTGTCGCTCGAGCGCTTGCGAGCCTGCCACGGGGATACTCCGATGCAGGGGGACGCCGAGCCTTCTCACACGCGCCGCGCGCGACTCCTTTTGATTATTAGGTGCGTTTTATGCGACGTCCGATTATCTTTTTCGTATTCGTAGAAGAAGCCGTGGAGCCCGAGCGGCGATGTCTTTATGGTTATTTCAGCCAGTTACCCACGGCTTCGAGGTGTTTCTCGGAGTCGTTCGAGAGTTCTCGTCGTTTGCCCTTCTGCGATAATAATTGAGAAACTTAATAAAGACTTCTGCGCGCGCTGTTTATTCTTACAAGCTTTTTAACTTTCCAGCAAAATGTTACATTGCTTCGCTCGTTACAAGCTGAAATAAAGCGAGATTTAAGCAACAACTTACTTAACGATTGGTCACATAAATTTTTCGACAAGTAGCCGGATAGCGAAAAATAATACAGTCGAACCCCATGGAATGATCATAACTGCAGGCACTAGATCAAAAGGAGCAAAAATAAAGAAACGCTCATCGCAACATTTGAGTCTGTTAAAGGCGATTTATCCACTCGCGTATATCTCCTAGAAATTGAAAAATAGGACAGAAACAGTGAGCGAATAAAAGGGGCGAGGGGGACGAGTATGGAGAGGAACTTAACGAAAACTTCCGACGGAAAGAAGAAACGTTATTCGGGAGCTGTTGGACGATCGCCACGTTGGCGACGGCGCCGCCTCGAAATCCGCGAGGCGTGCGCCCGTGTCAAACCGAGAGGACGCGGAATCGATTAAAGTTCCAGATTCGCGCTGCAGAGCCGACGCTACTCTTAAAACTGCGCTCGCCCCTGTCCCCCCTCTCGCCCCGCCGGCGGTGCAGTTGCCGGCGACGCCGGTGTACTCGGGGGGCCACGCTCGCTCTTTTGTATTATTAATGCGCGAATATGCGGCGCGCAGCCGCGAATGTCGAGCGCTCATCGTGGCGTACGAAAATCAGGCAGCCAAGCTTACAAAGGCTGTCGGAGACCGCGAACACCCGCGCAACGCCGCAGCCACCGTCACCGACGTCGTCTGCGTCGCCGTCGCGCGCGACGGCTTATAAAGAGAGAGAAAGAGCGAAGCCGGTCGTACGTTTGCGCATACACTCGGCCGTTCTGCTCTCGTAATGCGTCGTAACTCGAAGCTGGCGAACCACTCGACGTCTTCTCCTCGTTATGGACCTCGAATTTTCTCGTTCTGTTTCATTCTTCGCCGGCCTTCGTAGAGATTGCTCTTTCGCGCGAGCTAGGCTATAGTTTCTACTTTTTTGGTTAAACGGCATATTTTATTTCAAGAAAATGCTGGATGGACATTTGATCTTAATTTGCATATACTGGATAAATTTTGTTTCGTAAATACACGTGATTTAAAAGTGAATTTCGTGCAGATAATCATGGCTTGCTGAAACGATCTTTCAATCGAGTTATGTAAATTTGAGAAATAAAATGGAAGCGCGAATGCGTCTATTACCTAACCGAAGCAAGAACTTTTTAATATTCGTCGAGTGAATGTGAAAATGATGCAAGAAAAGACGCGGGAGTCATTGTACTCGCATGCGCATCAGAATCGCATCCCCTGATATTGTATAAAGATCACATTGTGGAGGAGCGCGCGAGGCAGTCAGCGGCAAACAATTATCATTGTAGTACTCGACGGAGGACTAGTAAGTCACGTCGATTAAGGAAAGATACATCGAATAAGGAAGGAGATATAAAAAAGTCATGAAGCGGTCTGTTGCGCGCGTTCGAGCGGAGACCTGGCGTCTGGTTCCCAGCCCACTTCGGACTCGCGCCGTACAAAAGACGGAGGAGAAAGAAGCGCGGAATAAAACATTTCCCACAGATCAAAGTAACCTCGGTGCGCGACCATACGCGTAAATTATACACGTCTCGGTACGAGCGGCATAAGCCGGAAAGAGACCGCTTACGAAAAAAACAGTTATAGAAGTCATCGTCGTTCCGCATCCGGCGCGCCGTCGCGCGGCTCGCTCCCGTGTACACACGCGCGCGCACGAGAGCCACCGAAGGTATCGAGAGACAAAAAGAGACGAACCGAGCGAATTAGCGGGAAAAAGGCGAATGCGCGCTCGGCGCGTTCCGTCTTGACGCGCCGCATAATCGTGACGGACGCGATAATCGCCGGGCGCGTTACTGGCGGCCACTGCCGAGCGGCCATTTCGCTGCGGTGAGCGCCGCTTCAAAGGAAAATAATGTCACAATTTACCGATCCCCGGCCTTTCTCGCGCCTCTCCGCGAATTGCTCATTTTCGCCCCCTTCGCGCGGCTAATACCGAATCTCTCTCTCCGCCGGTTCTCACGTGCAGAGTCCGCGCGACAAAGCCGCAGCGAGTATACGATTTTGGTTTTCTCCGCGCGGCGGAAAAATCAGTTCGATGGGAGTGTTCCCGTTGACGCTGGATCTCACGCAGTCGCGCCGACTTTTTTTCGCCGCTGTGCGAAAGAAAATTTGCGGCGTCGTCGAATCGGCGGGCACGCAAGTCGGCCGGGCGAGAGAGGGAGAGAAAGTGAGGGACGGAAAGAGGCCGACGAAAGGCTCTCATTACGCTATTAATAACGGGTGCCCGGGGGGCTGGGCGGCGCGAAGAAAAAGAATCCCCGAGGCTGACTGCCGGCAATCCGTTTCGTCGTCGACGGCTCGTGGGTGCCGGGCAGGCGGCGAGAGAAGAGAGCTCGAATCTGCCCCTACTCCGCGAGCGCATCGGGCGAGTAGCGTTGCCGCGTGCATCGGTGCGCCGGGGGGGAGAGGGGGGAGGAAGGGAGGAGGTGCGAGAGAGCCGCATACCATATCTAATAGTGAAATAACTCAAATAATTCAAGAGGAGTTATGTGAATGCCTTATCGTCTTGACGCTTTGAATTACCCGCCCGGGCGATGCTGACGACGGCGACGGGGACGCCGCCGACGAGGAAGATAGCGAAGCTTTTCGCAGATGTCGACGAGCGCACGCGAGAAAACCTGTGAGAGCTCACCGGTGCCCGCTTGTATTTTTAGAATGATCTACGTCTCCGTTTGATTTCGAAGATTGCGCGCGCTCCTTTTCCCCTCCCGCGCGCCCATCTGCCCACAGGCGCGCCGAGGGAGTAAGCAAAGAGGCCCTTAACGGGATCTGGTTACGGATGTGACACAAGTCATGTTTTCGGATTCCCCACGGCCGGCTCCTGCCTTCTTTCGACTCCTTTATCGAATCCGCGCATCTTCGCTCTTCATTCACACTCCTCGTTTTTTCTCTCCCCCTCTTACTACCCTTTTTTCCCTGTGGTAGCGCTCGCTTCGAATCCGCGGAATGCCGGCAAGACTCTGATTTACGGCAATAATTTAACCCCCGCGCTCCAACGTTTTACGTTTGCCTTTACGTTTTTCTTTCGCTTTTCATCATCACCTTGGCGGTGAAAAAATATTCCCTTTCCCACATTTGCCCCGTCGCGCATCGCGCCTAAGAAAAGCAGACGAGATTGACACAACAATAAACAGGAGGCCTAGGCCGGCAATAAACTCCAGCCGAGTTCGGTTATAAGAAAAATCCAGCGATTGTTTAGACACGCGGCGCGTAATTGGTCTCGCGGTCGCGATGCCGTTTTCGCGCGCCCGCGATGGAGCGAGGGGGGGAGAGAGATCGCGCCGGAAGAAGAAGAAGGCAAGAGGAGGCGACCGAGAGACGAGGTGTGCGAGAAGCGAAAGAAGAAACGCTCCGCGGCGGCAAGTAGACCATGTCCCTCTCCGGCAAGACGGCGCGCAGACGTCAGAGTCGAGTTCGCGCAAGAGCATGGCTCGTTTAACGACGCCCAGATAGACTCGCGCGCGCGTTTATTATGTGATATGTATAGAAGAGGCAATTATTGATAAGCTTTAATGAGCTGCCGTCCATTTGCGGATTTGCTCACGCACGACTTACTCCCCGGTTACGCTGCAATTGTTTACCTTTCCAGGATGCATTTATTACAGTTGCAGAAACTCGAGCAATTAAATTTCCATGAAAACTCCGATCAAATTTATTCAGAACTTAGGAATAAATTTATTCAGCCTGGCTGTTGGCGGAGGTAACGCGTTTGTACAGCTGATTCTTCATTGAATATAGTCGTTGCATCGATGCATAGAAGGCTTACTATTGCGGCTTGATAAATAATACATTGAAGGAAAATGTCTGTTCAACCAGGCGTTCGGAGCACGTAGCTTCGACTGCTAGTTTGTTACGCTTTATCGTCAAATATGGAGATGGGTGTAATTTTTTCGAAGAATCTTGATTCACGCATTTTTTAATTGTAAAATAAGAGGCAAATGAGCTCCTGGATTAATTTCTCCTTCCTCCCAGACATCCATGAGCAATTTAACGTACGCTTTAAAAAAAATAATCTAGTTGCGCGTTGGATCGTATAAAAAAAACATTAAAGAAGCATTAAGCGAGGAGCCGATGCGCGCGAAGTAACTCGCGTCTCCTATCACTAAGAGAGTAAATAATGCATTAATAAATCGCGGCGAGGCAGCGAAAAGGGCGACTCGCCGCGCTCAATGAGATAATGCTAACAGCTATATAGGCGATTATTTTAATTGGCGCCTTAATAGGGAGAATTATTCGCGCCGCTGCCAGTAAATTACGTCTCGCATCGATTCGAGTTCGGCGCGCGTGCACACACACGGGGCCCCGGACTGTTATAGATGCGCAGCGCAGCGCCTTTATAATTCGCGCGCGCGCTCGTCATTAGGGGCCGCCGGCGCGCCGGCATCCTTGCCTTCGCGCGAGCGCGCACCCCGGAGGGATCGGGAAAAACTCGGCCGCAAAGAAGAAGATCGCCGATAAATGCGCGCCCGCGGCTAAGATGCGCTCGCCCGCTCGATCTTGATCGCGGCGCAGCCCTCGCTCGCGCGGAGCTCGCCTTTCTTTTTCATTACGCATTAACGCGCAGCCAGTTGAACTACCCGCGCGAATAATTTACCTGATGCGCGTTGCGTGCGCGCGAGGAAAACCTGCCGCACGTCCTGTCGGCCGTCCCTCCCGCCGCTGCGCGATCGCTGATTGCGGATCCGCGGATATATACGCCCGTAAACCCTCGATAGCTTCCAAGCGTTCGCTGGAAGCAAGGGGAACGCCGCGACGGAGTGACATGGGAATCGGGGTAATTTAACGCACCTACTACAACGGAAACTGTCTTTGAATTTTAACTTTCTACTATTTACAGCGGATTTTCTTAATAATGCCATTTTAATAATGAACGCATACTCACTCGTTCACTCGATGATAATTATTTAGTGTATCAGATGCAGCTCGCCTAATTAGTCTTTATGGTTTTATTATGTTAAATTCGTGTAAACGTTTTTTAGATTTGAAAAAAGAAACACCGGCACCTCGTTTGCAGAGAAAAAACTTTCAATGGCAGACTTTTTTAAAACATCGCTCGATTTAGCAGCGAGAGTAAGAATGATGTTAATGGTTTTTAGGAACAGAATTTTCCGTGGACTATGGGAGACTACTCCGCCCAGTCTGGCGACGCCGAAGCAAGAGCTGTTTTGCGCGGTATATTAATTTAATTCTTTGGATACTCGATAGATGAGGAAGGGTGGAGAGGGAGGGGGCACGGGCGAGTCCGCGCGCTCACTTTGAATATTCATAGGAAAGAGGGAATAGAGATCGGCCGTAATAGAATTTAAATTAAGTAAGGGCTGGGCACGAGGGAAACTGCATAAAGTTACGTAATGCGATAATGCGAGTTTTGTATATCGGCAGAAAATCTTTTACTTTTTACTCGAATAACATTCCCGGTCGTTGCTTCCACTGAAATTATTCGGGGTTGACTTTTTACACGAAAAAATGAAATGATAATTGTGAATTACAAGGCGAAAACACTTTACAAAATAAAGCGCAGCGAGGGACATTAATATTTCTAAATCTTTCGAGCCACTGACTTTTCCATTCTACTTTCTCAGCTTATTAGAGCCTTTGTTTATTTTAGACGAAAATAATTACAGCCGTGCGTAAAGAGCGATTCGAAGAACCAGCAGTCAATTAATTCCGCTTTACATGTTCCATCTCTTTCTACTCGTGCTCGAGACATCTGTAATCATAATGATCGCACAGTGTTAATTTTCCCGTTAACTCGGCCGAGGTGTTTAACCTTGTTAGCTAGCTCGCGCTCGCTCGCTCGCTTTCCGCCGATGCCCCTCTCGCGCACAGGTGTGACACGTAAATACGCATTTGTCCGGCTCCAGAAGTGGTTTTGCTCTGTTTCTACCTATTTAGACATCAAAAATCATTCTTGGACGCTTTCTTCTCTGGGCCTGTAATTGTTTATTTCCTCCGTTTAGATTCACGCCGGAACGGACGACGAATCTTTCGCCACATTGTTTAATCGCTGCTGGACAATTAAAAAGTCCGTATTTTAAATATGAGAAAATGTTCATGAAGAAATTCATATTTTAAAAAAAAGACGCCAAGTCGCATTTAAAAACGTGTGATCCCTAAGAACTTTCTCGTGCTTTACTGCATAATTACCGATCCCCGTGATACTTTGACTTATTAAACTTTCGAGAGTAAATCTGTTCGAGTTCTTAGACTAGCTCAGAAAATTCGCATCCGTTCAACTCGCCGATAGTTCTTTTAGCCCGTTCGGAAATTTCGCTCGGAGCGCGGGGTGAATTAGTCTCGCTTTCTCACGGTGGGCGCGCGAAATTTAGTAGCGAGCGCGACGCACTTGTCGCACCCGCAGCGTCAGCAGCCTAATGGCCGAAGCCCGGGCTCCTTTAAATCCCCGCGTACGCGTCCATCGAGGGGGGGCTGCGCGAAAGCGCGTTCGTCCGTGCAGCGAGCCGAGGGGGGCAGCGGTGCGTGGCCGGCGTTCCGTGCGACAGCGGGCGCGCGCGCGCGCGTTGACGTAAGCTCGCGGGTCACACCTGACGAATCCAGACGGATTTCTGCCTCCGTGACTGCCGGCGTGTCGAGTCATCGCTTCGGGAATACCGGCTTGTTCCGAACTCGTTCCGACAACGGGGCACTCCGCCGCGGCAAGATACTGACCGGTGCCCCCCCTCAACGCCATTGACCACTTTCGCCGGTGGAGCTGACGCCGCGCAAACTGATCCAACTCCCCGTTTGCTTTTAATTTCCATCGATTATTCCTATTTCGTTTCCGGCTTCCCCACTTGTCTCTCCTATCGGGACGAATGATTGATTTCAAGTTTTATTTGTGAACGACTCAACCGGAGCGTATTTGAATATGGAAATTCTATTGTTTGTGCTTCGATTAGCTGGCAGTCGAAGACACGCAATCTGATATCTCTGTACTGGCACAATTGGAAAAAAAGGCATTAAAAGAAATGTAAATGTTAATTGGAAAAGTAACGGCTTGTTAAAAGACGCGCGAGGTTGTTAAAGAAAAAATGCTGCTCGTACGAGCGTGCGTTTAACGAACAACTCTTGTTTATTAACCGCTCATACAAATTTGATAATTTTACAAGTCGTTTCTCTCGCAAGCTTGGCCGGATCGCGCGCTCGCCAAGCCGGGGCGAGAAGGAGAGCAGAGCCAGATCGCCGTCGCGGATAAGCAAAATAAAAGTTATGCTCCTCATTGTTCGCCGCTGCCGCGGCATCTAATTACGCGCGTATGTGCTCGCGTCGATAAGCGCGCGCCGACTTCACCGGGGAAAAGATAGCGCGCGCGAGAACTCCTTGCCGCTGGAAGTTCAACCCGGTAGTTTTGCAATTAGTGCGGCCGGTAATTAGTCTTGCCGCTGTTAATTCGAATCGATCGAATGATTATACGCGCGCGATTAAAAACTCCGGCGGCGAGAGCGAGTTTTCCCCAAAGAGGGGCGATTAAACTTTGCCTCCCTTTAATTTCTTTTGTTTAATTTCCATATCGACGCGGCGAAGCTATCACGAACGAACGCTCGCACGAACGCGGCGCCGCAGATGGATTCTCGGAAAACGCGCTCCTTTTGTTTCGGTCCGCGTCAAATTAAGTCCTTTCGGAAAGAGACGCTCGCGGGCCGAAAGCTCGAGATTTATTATTATTTCAGCGGCGCTACGTGATGCTTCAACCCCCGGCATAATTCATTTCGCGGCGATGTCAAGAGCACCGCCGTTGAAGCCGCGCGCTTTTCCTTCCCAGAAGCGCGAGCTTGAATTCGAGCTCGTTATCGGCCGGACATCGAGGTGAAAAGTAAGTGCACGCGGAAAACGCAAGGAAGCCCCGCGTATGGAAACGTCCCCTGCACCGAATCCAGCCTGGACGCCTGCACGCCGGGGTCCGAGTGATTTACCGCGGCTCGTCATGTAAAACGGGGCCCCGAGCACGCACGCGAAGGAGACACAAGAGGGCGCTGATTATCGCCCGAGATTGTTCCTGGACAAAGGCGAGGAGAGGGAGCCGAGGGATTTCGAAGTTCTCCTTTTCTCTAGCTCGGAGGCTGATGTCCATCCCTCTCGGAGTTGGCTCCGCGAAAGAGCGAAGGCCCCATAGTCGTTGCGGCCGTCCCGAAGCGCATCTCGAGATTCAGATATTTTTTTATGACCTCTCTTCTTCTGTCTTTCCGCCTTCCCCCCTCGCTCCCTCTCTTTCTCCTTTTTTCCCGCGCTGTTCGTGCTCGGACTTCCAGATCGCGCGCATAGGTCGAGCGCCAGGTCGATTGGATTATCGCGGAACATCTAAAAAATGAGAGAGAAAGAGAGGAACGGACGCTCGTAAAAACTTGAAGGACTCATAAAGAATAAGTGCAGAATCGCATTTTTTCATTCACTTAAAAATTTAAATTTATTCTCGGTCTTATTAATTAAGTTTATTCCATTTGCATTGCGAGTTATTGCAAAAAACTATTATTCGATTTGTTGTAACAAAATGTCCGTTACTGCAAACGACGTAGAGACATTTGCTTGGAAGGAAAAAAATGTTGCTGCCGAGAGGGTGGATTAAAGCGAGGTCGAAGTAGCTATCGGGGCGTGGTTTAGTGCATTCATAAAGGACCGATAGCAATTGTCTGGCGTATCTGCGAGTTCCATTTCGATGCTTCGACCTCGCAGGCGAACTGCGAGTCGGGCGCCGACTACACGCGGCTGCGCTCGGGCATTTACAGTTTCTACGAATCGCAGCGCATACAGATTGCATTCTATCGGTAATTTAATTTGCCCGGGGGCCCCGAAGTGCAAACAAACGGCGCCGCCACCGGCGCGCACGAGCGGAAATTGAAAGTTTGAGAATTCGGAATTCAATTAGCCGCAATGGTGCGTGGCCCGTGTCCCCACCCCCCGCCCACCTCTCCCTGGTATTTTTTAATTCGACGAAATTAATATACCTCGATCCATTTAGGTACGCGGCGAACGGGGCTGACCGTAGCGAGCGCGATCGCGTTTGCATAATTAGAGAAAGTCCGCGTGCGTTACCCTCCCGTCCGCGCGAACTCGGCGCTGTGCCCGGGCATTTTGTCGCCGGTTGAAAAAGTTTGATTATAAAGTTCCGCCGGGCAATGATGCGTTATGCGAGATAGATAGCGCCGAATCTCATTTGGCGAGCGGTGCACCCATCCTTGCGTACGTACCTACGCGCGCATCAATCTAAAGGGTTACGTCTGCGTTTACATAATAAAAACCGAAAACTAGCTCATTTAATCAATAATTTGCTCGACTTTTTTTTAAAACTTGTTTTACGTTATATTAACTTTAACAACGACCCAGTGATTCTTTATAAAAATCTTCGTGAAGCTTTGTAAAAATGTTTATAAAAACTTATGTTATAAAAACTCTGCTTTGTAAAACATGTACTCCATTAACATGCCAATATTTTAAAATATAAAAAAAATGCATGTTTATTTTTGGATACACAGGATCTCAATAAAAACGTTCAGAGATAAATGCGATAAGAAACGTAAACATTGGGGTGTCCTACGAAAAATGACTGGATTATTTTTAGACGATGCCAGAAAAGTTTTTGTCGGTGACTATATAAGTAAGGCTAGTATAAAATTTATCTAAGCGCACTCCTCTCAGGAGCGATCACGCGCAAGCGGAGATTGAGTTCGACTCATCTCGAAATGCTCGTGGCGAATGTACCCTATTCGTAGGTGTATAGCCGGGTTAGATATATAAACAGAGGCGGAAGGAGGCGAGAGCTCGGGAAGGTGGAGAGAGAGAAAGATACAGTGGTATGTACGTTTTCGTGTATATCTATTTGCCGACACAGATAAACAGAGATAAAGAGAGATAGAGGCATCGGGGCACCCTCACGAGAGAGAAGGAGCCACCGCGGGAGAGAGGCTGTGCCGAAGAGCGAGCGAGCAAGAGTGTTCTTATAGTGGAACTTATTGATCCAACAAAACTCATTTCAAGATACAGTGCAAAGTCTCCAAGATACTGCTCCTACTCCTCTGTCTTTCGCCGTCTCCGTCTCTCGCCGGCTCCGGCGTCCCTCCTCCCCGTCCCCCGTATATAGCCGATCTATCCCGCTCGCTGCCTCTTCTTTCTCGCTCTCGCCCGCAGCCTCTCTTTCTCCCAAGACACAGGCACCCCCCTCTAGCCGATTGCAGCCCCATCCGCCCGAGCCAGCGCCGCCGTCTTCTCTCCTCCACCTCCGCCTCCTCCCCCGCAGCCTCCTCACCTCCCGAAAACCCTCCTTTAACTCCCGTATCGCATCCAAGACCTTGCTTTCCTTCCTTCCTTCCTTTCTCTCTCTTTCGCGCGTACGTGCCTCCCTATCTAGCCATCGCCCTCCTAGCATAGACGGTTAATGCGTGTACAGAGCGAACGGGAGTAAGATACCAAACCGAGAGAAAGCCCATATTTGCAAAGCTAGCTAAGGTTCGAATCTCCGCCATTCTCGGGCACTGCCAATCCCTATTGGGTTCGACGTCGCAACTCGCTCCAGTACTCCCAATGATCAGCGGAATTAGTGGCGGGTATAAATTAACGAAGCATCGACAGCCTTGAAACAAGCGTACAAGTGGCGAGCGTTTCTTTACCCGGGGAAAATCGGCGGGAAACAAGTATGAAATAAATGGGACGGCAATATAAAAGCGGAGCTGCGAGGTTTACGCTATGCTTAGGAAAAGTTAATAATTAGAGTCGACGCGTGACCTTGCGGCACGACTGGCTGATCTTCGCTCTCGGTTTAGTCCGCGCTCTTGAGCTTCGCTGGCTCCTTCTCTCTCCGCCCTATCTCGGCGCGAACTTTCTCTCTGTCTCTCGAACGCGCAGTCGAAAAGCCAAAGTTTGCCGCGGGAACTCGTCGGCACACTGAAAGCAATTTCGGCAGCTCGCGCCCCCTCATCTGGTTTTACGCGCCCGAAGAAGGAAAGTGCATAAAGCTCTCGCTTTCGAGTGTCCTCTCTCTTTTTACTCCTTCGGGAAGCCTCAGCCTTTTTCACGATCTCCCACAGCAATAACGAGCCTGGACTACTTTTCTTCATCCCGCGGCTCTCTTTTTTTCTCCATCGATTTTTTCCCTACTCCAATTTTTAATTTACTTTACCCTTTTCTAGCCTTTGATTACTTTCGAAATACCAAGAGATGCCGCCTTTCGATTTTTTTTAAAGCAAATTTTCTTTTTAGTGGTACGAGCTTAATTTAAAATTGTACAAGTCGCGAATAAAAAAAGGTGTCATTTTTAATTCACGAGATTGCAGCGACAAAGCTGAAGGTATAAGTCAGGGGTCGAGGAATTTTCCGAAGAGTCCGTTCGGTAATCCCATTGCGGAAAAAGGCTGGGAGCATGCAGGTCGGATCGAGTAGCGAGGGGGGTGCCTGCAGGGTACGGACGGGGGGAGAGCGCGAGAGGAGGGCAAAAAAGGTAGACAGAGGGCACAAGTCGGAGCCGGAGGAGCGGACCTGCGCGGGGTGGCGGCGGGCGGAGTAAAATGGCAAAGGTGGGGAGAGAGGGAATCAAAAGATAAATCGAAAGAAAGAGATATCGAGTCGTTCTGCGGCGGCGGCGGTGGCGGGCGGCATTGGCGGCGACGCGGCGTAGGTAGGTGGGAGAGGGCTATAGGTGAGTCTCGGCGGCGTTCGCGGCGGTGGCGGAAGACGCGCGAGAGGAAAAGAGAGAAAGGCAGGCAGCGGGCAGGCGCGAAAGGGGAGGCTGCTCCGCTCCACACGGAAAGAGGGGCGGAAGGCCGCGAATGTCGGAGGGAAAAGAGGGAAAGAGAGGACGGAGGTTCTCTTTGGCGGATGCGCGAGAGCGCAAGGCGGACGGCGAGAAGTCGAGAGAGAGAGAGAGAGAGAGGGCGAGAGAGGGGCGGGAGAAGGATGGGGGTGGGAGGGCAACGGGGGAGCGGGAGAGACGGAGGAGATAGATGTATGTGGGAGGGCCGCTCGATACAGCCCCAGCAAAACCTCATCCTCCAGCCAAAGCCAAGCATCGCATCGCGGGGTTAAAGTGAGAAAAGTCAACCCACTCACTCGGCGGATCCTCCCGCGCTTCGGAGCATCGGCTGCCAGGAAGACGGACTGGTGCAGAAACGCGTCCTCGCACCCATCCCAGTTCGCCTCTATATACTCGGGTCAAGGACCTCAGACCTCGTATTTTCATCCTTTTTCTTTGACCTCCTTTCGATCTACATATAAAAGTTATTTAAAAAAAGAAGCTTGGGAGAAAAATTGAAAATTTAGAAGGAAAAATAAAGCAGCGAGATAGTCGGGAGATTATTTTATAAAGCCGAAGAGGCAGTTGGACAGAAAAGAATGAGCCGGCTGTAAGATTGCACGCGAGCATATGCATGAGTCGTTGATAATCGAGCGAGGAGTCATAGGTCATGCCGAGAGCCGGGGGAAAGAGCAAAAAAAGCGCAGAGACATATAGAGAGGCTCGTCGGCCTTTTATCGAGAGACTTTTAAGCCCACTTTCCCGAGTTGGCTGGCTTTCAAAATTCAAGTCGAGGAGGGGGTGAGTCAGAGACACACGACAGGGTCTGCCTGGTGCAGCGGCGGCTTGTCACTTGGCTGGTTATCCAGGCACTTCCATGCCCGGCCACGCGGATACGAGTGCATAAACACGCGAGCGAGCGGCGTCCTAGGCTAAAGAGTACCTTTATCTCGAGCGAGCCGCTTCGCGCTCTCCCTCGCACCGGAGTGCCGAAAGACTGGCGCAGCTCTTTCCGCGTCTCTCGCGAGGCATGTACGCGCGCGCCGGGGAGGGAAGGACGCGAGGACGAGTGCGAGGACGAGCGCGAGGACGAAGGGGGCGAGAGGGGGTGGGAGGGCACAGCCGGGCGTACCAGCACGCTCACGTAGAGGTTACTCCTTTCTGCCGGCGCGGAGGATATTGTGATTTTAGCGTCTGTGTAATTATGGAAATTAGCGACATGGAAAGCCTAGGATAAAAGGGTTGATTATAATCCAGGCGCTGAAGAGGGAGAGCGGGGAGAGAGGAAGCGCGAGGAAGCGTCTCTCGTAGCACATGACCATAGATTAAAATGCTCCTTCTGCACTCTCGGCCGCTCGCGCCTATCCATCCTCCCTTTTCGCTCTCTTCTATCTGCATATTCTATCCCGGGCGCGTCCTCGCCGGATCCCGGAATGACGATGATATTATAGGATCAGGTTCCTATCTGCGCGCGTTTGCCGAAAAGGAGACGGAAAAAAGAGGGCGTGGGAGAGGCCGGCGGGGACTCGCACCAAGAATGCCGCGTGATTCGAAGCGACGTGAAACGAAATCCCGTTTCGCCGTTAACGAAAGCTCTTCCTTCGCGCTTTTCGGAATGGCCCGCCTGATGGCAAATTATCTTCCATTTTCAAACTCGTCGGCCCCGCGAGTCGGCCGATTGTTTAACTGATTTCTTCCGGCGGAGTTAAAAAATTTCCCACGCTTAATCGAATGAACCGACGTATTTGGACTTTTGTTCAAATATCATACGGGAATTACAAACTATTAGCCGCGGCCCCGGCGAGTTCCATAATTTTTTTTATCAGCGCGGAAACGAGAAAGTTTTTCCAGGAAAAATTGCCTGCCAGAACGGATATCGCCGATTGCGCGGATATATAGATGTCGGGGTTCCGGGCGCAGGGAGGAAAAAGAAGAGAAGAGGGAGACGGCGCACTCCGGGAAAAAGGAGGAGAGAGCGAGAGAGGTGGCTTGCACCTTTTTCCTCTGTACTACCCCTTCGGGCATCGGCTCCCTCTTCGGCGCTTTCCTTTTTTCTCCTCTGCTCGCTCGGCGAGATAGATCCCTCCTCTGACGCTCGCTCGGTCTCTCTCCCTCCCGCCTCGTCCCTCATCGATTCCTCCCTCTCGAGGGGGGTGGCGCGCGCGCGGCGACACGCTCCCGCTCCCCCGGTCCCCCTCTCGCTCCCCCGTTTTTTTCCTATCAGGCCATTGGGCACGGCCCGGGCGTCGCGCCGGCTCCCAGCGCAAGCTACGATGCGATCGGGTATCGAGTATCGGCTCGCGCTCCCATTGGCCCGACCCCGGGCTTCGGGCTCGCACTCGCGCCCAGTTACGACTGATTTGTTACGCAAAAACGTCGATAGCTTCTATACTACCGCCCCCGCCAATGCCGGCGGCGGCGGCGGCGCCGCGGCCGGCGCACCGGCAGCGCCACCCACCCGCCCGAACGAGAGAGCGACCTCGCGGCCCCCGGCAGAGACGGAGAGGACGATAGCTGCACACTCCTCTTTTTTATCGGCGCCAGCGCTCCCAACCTCACCCAACCGCTCGGCCGCGCGCGCGTTCGTTCAGCCGGGAATAACGCTTTGACGAAGAAATGGCCGCCCGACGTCGACCTCGTCAGCGACGAACGACCTCGACTTTTTTCTTCCGCCCGCTTCTTTTATTCCCCTCCCCTCCGATCTTCGCTGCCTCCTCTCTACCTATATACACTCGGATAAGACGTGTACCAAGATCGATCTCGTCTTACGTATAGTCTCACATTCTTTTCTTAATTAAACTTCCCCATGCGCGATCCCCACTTTTTCATAAAACATTTTTTAAGACTTCCCTTCATATACTATGTATTAAAAAATTTTTTAACATTTTTTTATAGGAATGCTGATAAGCCCGGGTAAACAAAGCATACTTCACGCATTATACATTTTATCCTGAAACCTTCAAAACTTTTAATTCATTTACTTTTTTTTATTTTATCCAACCCGGCGTCGACATTTGCTTTTAATGTTATATATTACAAAAATATTCGATATTTATCCTCGTACTTTTCTTATATAAATCACATTTTAGGGCTTTAATTTCAATTTAATATTCTCGGTTTCCCATATTTTGATCTCCGTACAATACGAATCACATACTAAATACACGTTTAAAAAGACAAGTAAAAATTAATTTTTTTCGTAACAAATTTGGTAATGTTACGTTTAATCTATTGTCCAGTCGGTCGTTTCCTCTCAAAAGAGTTTCAGGAGTAAAGAAAAAAAAAATGTTTAGTCTATAAAAAAGAAAATCCGACAGTATTACGTGAATCGTGAGTAACGCTTAGGCAATACAAAAGAAGAAAAGCG
>JAXIUT010000009.1:11434730-11534317 GCA_035586675.1 Eurytoma californica | reverse complement strand
TAGTCTATAAAAAAGAAAATCCGACAGTATTACGTGAATCGTGAGTAACGCTTAGGCAATACAAAAGAAGAAAAGCGCGCGGAGAAAAAAAGGAAGGTGGTCGTCAGCCTAGATCAAGATTCGACTCGGTGCCGCGCTCGAGTCCCGGGCACACGGAAACTGAAAAGCGGGCAGCTCCGTTCCCCTTTGAAATTTCGAGACGAATCGCGGGTTCGCGATAGAGACGCAGTTTGGCGCAGTTGCCCGAAGAAAAGTCGCACACATGGGTCCCGGGGTGGTGCGACGCGTCCGATACCGCGCGATACAGAACGACTCGGTAAGTGCGCGGCATTGTGCGCGTCCTCGGGCCGAGAAAGTGCATTGAATGGCTCCGGTGCCATTTAACGCCGGGCGCAGAAGTTTCCTGGCGACGAAGCTACCGGCGCGGAACCTATTGTGTAAATATCTGACCGGGCTCGCGCTGTCCGGTGCAATGAGCTATGGCCGCCACCGCCGCCGAGAAAAGGGACACGTACGACGCCGGTGGAACGGGAAAAGAGAGCTACGCCCGATTCTCTCTCCTCTTTTGCGTTATGTCACATCGAGAGCTCGCGCGGGGGAAACGTGAGAACCGAGGAAATATCGCGCTCTTGCGATGAGGTAAAAAAAAAATGAAAGTATACGATCCTTTCGAAATCAACCGGTTGCCTTCTCTTATCTTGTTATTACTCCGCTTTTATTCTGCGTTCTCTCGGAGGGGCAATGATATTGTGCAGCTGGCTCTACCCGTTCATTACTTCACATTGTTAATTTTGACAAATGGCTTTGGAGAAACTAGAAGAAGCGCAGTCGATGCGTGACTTTTAATTAGGTGGAAATCGCGGAAAGCTTTCATTCTTCTCCTTCGCAGCTGGCTCCCACAAAAATCGCCTCTTACAAATAGTTTCCCGCTTCGTAATGTCGCAAATCACCTTTACCAGGATTACTCGTGCGCGAACTTAAAGTTGAATGGATTCGCCAGTTACGAGCGAGTTGTGAAAGATGAAAGCAAATGAATTGATTTAAAAAATCTTTTGGTTTGGTTAATTGGGTACCAATATTGAATAACGGGCAGCGCGAGCGAAAGCGGAGAGAGCTTTAGCCGGCAGCAAGGTGGAACAATTGATTTTTCCGCAGGAGCATTCGAAGCAATGGCGGAGCCATTCGTACAGGCGGCAGCTTTACAACAATGGAATAGGAGAAAGAATGGGACAGAGCGAGAGAGGTAAGAGGCGTGGAGAGGAGAGAGCGCGGCGCGAGAGAGAAAAGCTCCGGGGAGCTTGGAAGCCGTGGCGCCGAGCGCGCAGACTCAATATCGCCGAACCGAACCCTCCGATAGGTCGAGGTTCGACTTCGAGGGGAGGGAATAGATTTCCAATCGGGCGAGGGTGGTCCTCTCGGCTGCGCTCTCTCTCTCTCCCTCTTCCTCGCTCCCTCCGCGTGGGGGTCGGCTGCAATCGCTCCCTCTCGCAGTCCGTCTCTCTCTCTTCGGCGATCGCTGTAGGTGGACCGACGCATTCCACGCACCTCCATATCGAACTGTATTCGCTCTCTCCCACCCGTTTGATACGCGCGGCGCGCATCCCGCCACCGCCGCCGCCGCCGCCGCCGCCTCGTGGAAGGGAGCGCCGGAGCGGAGAGACGGAGAGGACAGAGAGGATATAGAGGACGCGCCGGCGAAAGAGAGACGCCGAAGCAGCGCCGCGCCGCGACTCTATTGACCAGGCTTCGATGCGCGCATCTGGGCGTAACCCATTCGCCCGTTCGGTCCTTCCTGCCTGCCTCTCCCGCGCCGTCCGCGCTCTCTCCCTCGCCACCCGGATGGAAGAGGGCGAGGTGGGGGAGGGAGAGAGGAGAGCCGCGCCTGCGAATTGTCCTCGTAGAAAAATCGAAGCCGGATAAACCGAAGCGCGCGCCGTGCGCCACCCCGTCTTTCGTCGCCCCCGTTCGCCATTATTGCTACCACCGGCCTCCATTTCGATGTCTCCTGGTAGCTGGATCACGCTGCCATTGTGCTGCGCTAACGGCCGACGAATTATCGACCCGAGCGGATTTTTTTTTCTGCCCCTTTGTTGGAGCGCCGCGGCTTATCTCGGAACGGAAAAATAACTTAATGAAAATCCAATAGCGCAGCGAAATGAAAGGTTTTGTTTGCTTTGAGCAACAATTTTTCAGCATTATCTGCAGCTCTCGACCCCCGCGAACAATGCAGCCGTACGAGTGCACTCGCCGAACTTGCCGCTTGTTTTTCACATTAGCAACTCGAGCTAATTAAACTCTGTTATTTAGGAAAATTCAAGGCAGCGGGCCTTTTTCTCGGGCGAACCCCTTGGCAGTCAGGAGGAGAGAAAAGAAAATTTCGACACCGCAGCCGTGGCGGCGAGGAATAAATAAGAGCGGCTGGGGTGTCTCCCGTTCGGGCCCGAAGAAAAGATCGTCCCTTAAGAAGCGGCGCTCGCGGCTTGTATATACGGCGGCCAGCTCGCTCGTAGATCACCGAAGCTCGTCGCAACTTTCAGCGGATGAGTTGTTGGAGCGATTTAGGCGTTACCGCGAGAATGGCTTCGTCTTTCTCTCCGGGCTTTTCCCCGTTCCTCCTCCTTCGGGCTCCCCTTTTTCTCGCTCTCGGAGAGGAGAGCGGGCTAGAGAGGGGCTGGCCCGTGAGCCAACGCGCTCGTCGTCGCCTGCGGTATTTACACGTCTCGGTCCGCGAGGGAGAAAGAGCCGGCCTCGAGCAGCGCGGCAAAACAAAGAATTACTGTTTGTATGCCCTCGCGGGTGCCACAGGATTTTCCAGTTCACAAACTAAGTTAGCAGCTATACGAGCCGCGCGCCGCGCGATGACTGGGCGACGACGCCGCCCGGTGCGCTGCCCGGGATTGAAGCCGCGATTCCACGTATGCGGCCCCAGCTGCACTTTTGTACACCGCCCAAATCGCAAAGTAGCAAAGGCAAGAATTTTTCGGCTTCTGCAAATAGCCGCCGGTGTTCCTCCCTCCTCATTATTCCGCGCGCCCGGAGCGCGTAGCTCACGGAGCGTCGGCAATACGCGGAATTACGTGTTCAGATTTACACGAGTCGCGGCGAGTGTGTGTCCTCGGCAGGTATTATACGGGAGGAGAGGGGCAGTGCGCCGAGTCGCCGAGAGAAACAAGAGACGGGTTAGCGCGCGCGCGCGCGGAGAAAGAGGAGCGAAAAGGAGCAAATGGAAGAAAAAGGAGATAGAGAGCGAGCAAGCGGCCGCCATTGTGCTTTTTTCTACCGTGAGCGCGCGCGAATACTCGCGTATAAATCGCCCCGACGGACCCGTGACTCCGCAGAGTGAGAGGGCAGACCCTCCGCGAGCGAATATCCCGGCGCGGCCGAGCTCGTGGATTAGATTAGCCGTGAGTTATAACCTCGCGGAGGAAGCAGCCGCCGCCACCGCCGCCGCTCCTTCCGCCGCGCTTCTATGTGTAATTCCCGATTAAACAATTGATGAGATGAAAATGAAGGAAAATATTCCCGAGCTCGGATTGCGCGGACTCGGTTTTTTTCCGCAGCGGGCAACTTTGCCTTCTTTTCTTTTTTTTTTTCATTGTCGGACAAACTTTTAATTGAACTATTCGGTGGAAAGGAATTGCTTCGAAATTGCCGCATTGGTTGCGCAGCGGCGAAGCTACATCTGCTACGTGATTTCACAGAAAAATATCGTACAGAGTTTCCAGCCTGGCGAATATGAAATACTTTCACTTACATTTTAATGATAGTTCCAACTCTCAACCGGCGCAGTTTGTGGATATTAGCTGCCGTGGTGCGCGCGGGCGCATATGCATATGTGTAATATAACCCGAATGCTCGGATCCGGTGCGTGTATATTGGAAAGCTCAAAGGGCGTGCAAAAGTTGCGCATATAAGCGCACCGCTGCGTCGAGTGCACGCTATAGACTTCTAGTTATTGGCCATCCTCATTTTTTTCCTCGTTGCGGATGTATAAAATATTTTGTTTATAATTTATATTTTGTGCACAACTATTTTTTTTATTATAATTTTCAAAAAAATTATTTTTCTGAATTTTTTCATATGTCTACGAATGATTTCGTAAATATTTAGGATATTTTGATACAATATTTATACAACAATAGGAATTTTTATTAGAGTATGAATAATGAGGGTCGGTAAGGAGATTCGAAGATTTCTTATGGAAGAGTGCCACCTCCTGAGTCGGAGGACGTCGTCAGCAGCGACGACGGCAACAGGCAAGAAGAGGGAGGGGGAGGAGGTGGTCGGTCGGTCGTATTGATCTCTAGACTCTTGCTTTTCTTAACTTTTTATCCACCAGAATCAACCGACCGACCACCACCAGAGACTACGTCGCTGACGACGCCCAAAGAATATCCGAATATCCGGCTGACAACTTTTCTTCCAATCTTTGCGAATCTCCCTGCAGTGGAGACTAAGCAACCTAAGCCACCATTTTTTACATTTTTACAATGTAAATCAATTTTTTTACCATTTCAGCAAATCATACTCAACTTTAACATGATACATTGGTGAAGTGTATACGTAACGAAAGTTAATTTACAGAGGCGAGGTATCGTTATACGGCAACGAATCATCGGATAAGCGAAAGTTTTTCCCAGGCTAAAGTTGTTTTCCAAAGCTCGAAAAATCTCCTTGAGCTTGGCATTCGCCTACGCTTTAATAATTGAATCATACATTTCATTCACGGGGAAAGAAATCCCCCGACTTACATCCGCTCTACCTGGTCTGCCTCTCGGTTTTTTTCGCGCACCTCGTGCCGACGAGGACGTGGCATAAAACTCGCGAAACTTGTAGCTCGGATGCGCGTAACAAAGGGGAAGCGGCGCGAGGTGTGCAACTAGGACGGAAAATTAAAATTCAGTTTCGCCGAGTCGCGCACGGATTGAAGCTCGCTCGCGCCCCGGCAAGCTCTCATTTCCCATCCGGTGCGGGAGATATCGCGTATTTATTTGTCTGTGAGGAACCTACGGATCCTCATCTTACTCCCGGTGTGTCGCTCGCCTCGTCCTTCCTCTCTCCGCTCGGCGACTCGTTCTTTTTGCGAGGGACTCTCGCGCGAACGCTCCCTCTTTTCGGCGGAATTCCCGCCTCTGTATCTGCAGTGCCTGGCCGTCGTTTCATTTCTACCGTCTTTCCCACGTTTTCGCGAAATTAATATATTCCCTCATATGTACTTTGCGCATTATAACGTCGTTACCCGCGAGAGCGTCGGCGCGAGCTTTTTTCAGTCGAGAAGCGGCTTATTTATTTCCCGTCAAACTTTTTCCTTCTTTAATAAGAATAAATTTCCTTCGAAAGGATGAGATTTAATCGAAATATTCAAAACTTGCGCCGGCGATATTGATGTTTGTCGCAAAGAGCTCACGGTAAATACGGACGAAGTTTAATTGATTAAGCGCTCTGGAGAAAGGCATAACTTCAAATTATAGAAATTGAATCCGAGAGGAGAGCCGGGCGGGGGGAGGCCGAGACGAGGCGACAAGTCAGTCCATAACGAATCATAGTAATAAAACGCAATTTTAAAGATTACATCCCCCGTCAGAGCTTGGGAGGCGCTCGGATCTTTACTTCGGAGCGCGGAGTAAAGTTCCGAGGCGAGAGCTAACAGCTGAGCGCCCGATTCGAAGCCATCCAATCAGCGGGACAGTTTAATTTAGAGCCGCGTGCCAGGCCGCACGGCTCGATCGCTATTTGCATCTGCTAAGTGATAAGTAAACCCCGCAGACATATATCCCAACCGGGCGATAAGCGGGGAATAAATCGCGAAACTTTAAGTAGTTATAAATCTATACTTACCGCCGTAAAGCGACCGACTTAACGATAGAGAGAAAGAGAGCGCGGGAGGGGTGCTCGACCCCCCCGAGACGGACGCAATCGAGAAAGAAGGCGCCGGGCTGCGAGCTGAAAAGGAAAAGCGAGATTATGAATATAAGGAGCGGCGGTGGAGAGAAAGAAAGTTGCGTAAGGCGGGGCCGCGAAACGGGGAGGGAGAGAGAAAATGAGAGGAGAGCTCCACGAGCAAACGTAGCGGGAGGCATAAAATATAATTGCATCGGATGGCGTCACTGGCTGCACGCCCCCGGCGCTAATAGCGCTACGCTCTCGCTCTCTCGCATTTTAATGTCTAAATTATGTTCACATTGAAGATTGACGAGAGTAGGCTTTGCTACCCAGAGTAGCTGCAGCCTACCCACTCCCAGCGAATAATGTCCTCTTCGTTTATTTTTAAGGCCATCGGCCCTCATTGCTGTGCGGATTTTCACGATACTATTTCAGTGTACTCTAAAATAAATTCTCTTTTTTTTATACAATAATCGAGCGGGAACTCGAAAAAACGGCTGGCTTTGTTTACTCTATTGCGTCGCGACTTCGACATTAATTAACGGGGCGACGGGAAGGTTCGATAGGAGAGGCCTCTCTCGGATTTATCTTCGGAAAATATTTCTTTTTCCTGGAGAAGATTTATGAATGGAAAAGCATCGAAGATCTTTCGCTTAAATATAGAAACTCGTTTGACTGCGCTTTGTTCGATCAGGCTCGAGAACGCGAGACACGCGAGGAGTTAAAGAAGAGCCGCGCGCTCGATAAATAGAGAAAACAGTGCGGAGCGGAGAATACGGATTTACGAATGGTAACGTACGCATATGTGCTTAGAACGGAAAGAGAGTAATGACGGGACGGGGGACGGAGAGAGAGACGAATACTTACGAGATTAACCTCCCACTGTGATATTATTAAAAGACAGAAAGAGCTGGCTATTGCTATGTATACGCGAAAGAGGATTGTAAAAGCAAGCTTTATTTCAATTAAAGAAGATAATCTAAAAAAATTATGCAGGGAGGATACCTTTTCTAATAAAACAATACTTTTTAATTACAAATGTAAAAAACTTTCTTTTGCCGGAATATAATGATGAAAATTAATTGAAAACTCTGTTTCCTGCTCTGTATAACGTCAAAATGTACGATATTTAATTATTTGTGCATTTCGTATTCCGAATGCATTTACGGAGTAATAAATTTTATATTTTCTAATTTTAGTTTTAAATGAATCGTAATAAAGAGCGAAAAGTATTTCAACAATACTCATATTATATAATTACAGAATAATTTATATTTGCACACATTACATAGTTCGATATGTAAGAATTTTAAAAAAAATGCAATATTTTATTGATGCAGTGCAATAAGTATATAAAGTACAGAGCTGGCAATAAATTGACTAGGCCCAGTGGTCTTTTCAATGCAGCCTTTGCCCTTGCCGAAAAGACGGTAAAAAGGAGAAGTAGACGGAAGTGCGAAAGCAGAGTTGCAGAGGTGAAGGCTAGGCGTTTTAAAGGCGTCGCCAAATTAAGTTCAAAGGGCGATCCGCGAGATTCGAGGCACGTCATTCTCGAGCATCTCGCGCCCCCCAACCCCGCGGTCCTCTCCCGGGACATTTGTTTAATTAGCTCGCGAACGGCAAGTTTCACAGAAGAGACGTCCGTCCGTCAGCTCGTTCTCCGTCCCGGCGAAAGACTGCACGCGCGAAATTCTCGCTCTCGCCCCGCTGAAGGCGCTTCTCCTCGCTTCGGGCCGTAGTAATAGACTCGCGCCTCCAAATGGATTTCGAGATTTATGCTAACACGCCGCATTTGTTCGCCGCAGTCGCGGATTACACGCTCGCGTGTCCAAAGCCCCCACCACCTATGGGCCGCGCCCGGCCGCGCGCGAGCCTTTTAGTACTTGCACAATATTTTCCAGACGCAGCCGCTCGCTGCGATTTTCCTTGACTGCGACGGCGCTCTCTTTGTCCCGGCTTCCTTTCCGCTTCTGCGACAGACCCAGCTGCGACAAAAGAGCGATAATTGCTCATTACGAAAATCGATTCGGCCGCTCCTCGGAATCTCGGCAATCGCCGGGAGCCAATTCGGGCCCTGTTTCCTGTTTGTTAAAAATATTTTCAGAGAATTAACAAAAGGGGGTGGATTTCACTTCACCCCGGAAGGTATATAGGCCGAGCGAGATTAATTGACGGTAAAAGATAACGAAGAACAATCCCCGCGTTCCTTCCGCTCCCCCGTGCGATTCGATTGTGTCTCACTCGCGTAACAAATGTATTTTCTGCCATTCGCGCTCTCGTAAGAGAACCTTCAGCGCTTGTGCCACCCTCGCCCCACCTCTTAACCCCCCTCTCCTCCCTCGTCTTTCGTGCAAGCCCGCCCGCTTTGTCCTCCGCTCTTTCGCATCTGTAAAATATACCTATTGTTGTTCTTGCAATTAGTCATTCGACAAGCGACGCCTCGTAAAAGAAGAGAAATCTATGTTAACGATCCGCTCGCGCCGCGCTATTTTTAGAACGAGCCCGCGACCCAATGATGTAAAACTTCTCTCCTAATCAGCTAATTTCGAACTTTGCGCGTTAAATAGTAAAATGCACCTTTTCTAGATTATCAAGATAGAAAGGTGGATATAGCTCATGAGAGAAGATTTTGAATGTGACGGGAATAAACACCGAATTGCGGAGCAGTTACGAATGTTCTCTTTCTCCGCCAATTTAGACGAGCAAGTGTATGCACGCGAACCGGCGCACACATCGTTTCGGGGCAATAATTTTGCCAAAAAACAAGCCGATGCCTCAATAATTCAATTAGCCGACCGAAATAGACCCGTTGGCTTTGCGGGGAAAAGCCCCCGAGATTAATCGGCCTGGATGACTTTTCGAATAAATAAGTTCGGCTGAGTTCGAGAATCGATGGTTAAAGGATGACGCGGGTCGGCGCGCAGCGGCGTTATCTTTAGCATCGGGGACATTCTTCCGGCGATCAGCGGCGCGGCGGTGCAGTTGGCCGGCGGCACCCGGATGGCGCTCGTACGAAGCGAAGCTATGCGATACGAGCGCGCGATCTGGCCCAATTTATCACTAATGCGCGACGCCCACCAAAAGAGACGCGAGAGAGAAGATGATAAAGCAAGAGGCACGCGGCTCGTTCGTGTAAGAGGCGCGGAGAGGAAGAGGAGGGGGGAGCGTCGCCGAAAGTCGAAAATAGCGACGTTCGGGAGGCAGGCGAGGAAAGCCGAGGCGGCACTCCGTTTCGCTGCTGCCTCTGCTGTTTCGAGCTGTCAATCGTTTAATTAAGGACTTGACGACGCTGCGCCCCACGTACCTGGCGCGCACATCTCGCCGCGTCGTGCTCGCTCGAGCATCGATTTTCTCCGCGACGTCTTCAAGACCCCCTTTTCTGAATAGAGACACCAACGCTCGCGGCTTTTTTTCCTCTTCCATTCATTCATTTCGCCCGCTATTTTCATTCGAATTGCTCCACGCTCCCACTGGTTCATTCAATATTTCTTAATCAACTAAGATATTTCGAGCGAAATTTATTTTTACTTCTGCGTATCAGGCAAATTGAAATATATTGTTTTTAATATCAACGAACTGCGTGTACAAACATTATTTACCCGTGTAAAACATGGAACTTTTCAAACTGACCCTGTTTGCCCTTAGAAGATAATGGGTATGCTGGGTTAATCAAGAAATAATTAAAAAATACATGGCTAGACAAAGAATAGGAGGAAAATAGAATAAAATAGCCGAAAAATTAATAACTGGTTTGAGACGGTCGGCTGGGGACTTTATATCAGCGACGTTTGAGGCTGGCGAGCCGGTAAAATTTAATAAGATGGAAAATAGCTTGTCTAATGAAAGGGAAGCGTGGCTTTTGCTCTCAGGCTCTAGCAGACAGATTGAAAAAGCCGCATTTCACGCTTAGGGATATGTTTGCGTCCATCAGTACCTATAGAGGCCGGGCATTCCAGGAATAGGCTGTCACGAGCGGTGCCAATGCAGCCACTAACCTATAACTTATTTCACGTATCGTTTGACGTGATGCATTCGATCCAATAATATCTGGCCGGCGAGAGCGACGTACCCGCGGCGCGACGAAATTCATAACTCGTCTCTCTCTCTCTTCCTCTCGGGCCGTCTCTCTGCCTCTCTCTTTCTCCCGCAAGCGAGCGCGCACGATTCGATCTAGACGATTAAGTGTCTTCGCGCGCTCGCGCGAGCGTTCGCCGGAGCGACGCAGAAATTAATGTGCACTTTATTTTCGCGCTTTCCGCCGGAGGGAGAGCCGCGCGCGAGCTCCTAAATATCTGGCCGGCCCCGCCGCCCGTGCCTCGCTCAGTGTTTGCAAACGACTCGGCGACGACCGGATCAAAGAAGTTCGAGGACTACCGAGTCACGCCCTGACAGCCGCTTCCTCCTCGGCAATTTCGTACCTCCGGCCGCGCGACGCATTATGACCACCGCGAATTTTATTAACAATCACGAGATCACTACCGCGGCCCGTCGCCGCATTTTATGCGAATCTGAACTCCTCGCTTTTGCTCCACGCCCCGCGACACGCTAGCCTCGGCTTTTATTAGCGCGGCTTGATATACGCATTAATAAAGGCAACCAATTCTATTTCAAAGAAAAAGCGAAAATCCAATTTCTCGCCCGAGTGCACAAGCAGTGTCGTGCCGCGGAATGCATCCCGTGAGGGGGCGGGGTAATTCTGGAGGGGGAAAAGTCAACGTCTCCGAAAAGTGAGGCGAGGCTCAAATTCGCATTACGATGCCAACTATTTTCAAAACAAGTAAAGGCCCGACAGATTCTTCCCTAACATATTATTTACACAGCTTCTCCCACGGAATGCTGGTACAATAGACGACCATATTTCCACTTCAGATGGTTACAACCCCGGGCGGTAGATTTGCCTCTCGGCCCCTGTTCGTCTATCGGCTCGCACAGTCGCAACTCACTTTGCGGCTTATTGGCAGACTCCCACCTCCCCTATAGTCCCTGATGTCACCGCTCGTCTATTATGAATAAAAAGAAGTGCACCGTGTACCTTTCGCCCCCGCCACTGTTTATGGCTTAGCGCGTCTTGTCTTTAGCCCGGGTTAAGCGTGATTTTCGCCTGCGAAAGGCGTTGCGCTACCCCACCTACGATTTGCGAGATGACAAGACATTTGCGTCATGCCGAGAATGACGTCTCTTATCTCCCTTTAGTCGTCCTCGCTTTCTCGGCTGCTCGACTTATCCATCAACCCCCCGCGAGATGCCTTTGAACCGCGAGAGGTGAAGGATCGACGCGTTGCGGTGGATAAATACCAGCCTGCTTTTCTTCATTTTTTGTCAGTTGCTGCACCAAATCACACTTGAATATTTATTAAGCGAATTTCAAACTCAAGCTCTCTAAGAATTTCGAGTGCTCCTGAGTACTATTGTTAGTCTTTTGCATTCTTTCGTCTTTGACAATAAATTAGCGCTTAATGCAATTATCGTCTACAAAGTGCTTGCAGCTATTTCCATCGAAATTCTACATCAATCTAAACTTTAAAAATCCAATCAGATTAATTTATATACCTAACCTAATAAAACTTTATTACAAAAGTAAAGAATCGAAAATAGGGGCATAAAAATGACCTAAAAAAACCGGAACGAATTTCCATAAATTTCCGGCTAATAAGATCTGGAGAGAAGAGATAGGATAACGCTTCATCTTTGAAAATCCCCAATTTTCCAGGACAAAACGGACGGTATCGTTTCGGCGCCTAGGCCCTCGAGGCACTCGGAATAGAGAGCGCGCGTTGGCCAGACCGAGGGGAAGAGCCGGTCGGGGCGCCAGCGGCTGCTTTACGAGGCACGCGTAAAAGGAGCCTCGGACGCGAATCTTTCGGCGCGGCGATTCGTCGGGCTTCTTTACGCGTGTGACGCTGCCCCCGTGACTTTTACGGCCGCGCGATTCCGCGGCGCTCTGTACACACGCGCGCGGGCGCGCGACGATTCTGCTCCGGATGCGATTTAACGATTTAACGATTTAACGATATAACGAGGGCCGAAGCAGCGCCGCAGCGAGCCGCGGCGCGGTCGACGTTTACGAGCGCGAGCTTGGCAATGAAGTCGCGGATCGACGACTCGCTTGATCCGAGTGACTCCGCCATCTCTCTCGCTGCCTGCTTTTTCTTTCGCTGTCGCTGCTTCGATCGTCGATTTTCGAGCTTATTGCGAGCTTACCCCCTTTTTCGAGCTTTTTGCCCATCCTGCCCGTCGGGCGTAACTTCTGATTCCCCTTGCCGATATATACTTTCGCTTTAAATAGAACTCGGCAGCTGTGACTTTTGATTTTATGGCTTTCCGAGCTTAATTGCCGTGTCTTTAAATTAAATTTTTCTTTTACTGCAAATTATCCGAAACGAGCTTTGCAGTGGCAAGAGAAATTACTGCTCGATCTGAACAAATTATTCAGAGTGCTTGACATTTTGCAGGTCACTTGTAATATTGATTAAGATCTAAATTAAATTTCGAGCTTAGAATAAGCAACCGTGGAACAAACGGCAGAGAACAAATCGTACAATTAGCGATGAGAAGTTTGATGTAGCGACGCAAACGAGTTCGAGCCAAAAATCGGCGAGGCCCGCAGATCCGTTCAGCATTAGCGACATTAATCCAAGAGACGTAGGAATCAAAAGGGTGGCGCGTTAATTGGTCGCACGCACCGGCGAAGGGGTTAGAGAGTCGACGTCGCGTGGCGCTGCTGCTGGCTTCCATCCTTAAGAAGCATAACCGGAGCGTTCATGACTCCAGACTATTCCTGGAGATCGGCAAGCGAGCATCGGGAGGAGGAAGAGGAAGAACAAGGCGGCGGCGAGCGAGCGAGAGAGGAAGAGGAGCCGAGACAGGTTGGTCGTCTCGGAGCGGTACTAACGACCCCCGGGGAAAAGACGAATCGGTTCTCTAAATAAAATGACTCGGTTATTCATCGGAGTATTTGTAAGCGTCCGAACGGCCGTATATATTTCTTCGCGCGCCGCGAGAAAGAACGGGAGGAAGAAAGAAAGAAGCTTCTTCGCTCGCTTCATTCTTTTATTCGTCCGCGCTCATTCGCCTTTCCCCCTTTGTCTGGCCTGGCCGCGAGCGCGCTAAAGAGACGCTCGCCCGTCACGCTCGATCGGTCTTCTTTCCACGGAATTTCGTTGACTTACCTTCGGGCGAGGCGAACTTTGTGCCCGTGCTCCAGAAATAATAATAAAAAAAAGAAACCGCCCGGAGAACGGGGAAGAGAAATAATTACCGCACGACGTAATAGGAAAGTTGGGTCACTTTGAATCCCTCTTTGTGCGCGCGATACTCATTAGCCATTGTCGTTCGAATGAAAAAAAGCACACAATTTTTTTGCCCCTCTTTCTCGCCTCCTCCTTTTTTTTTTGTTCGGCGAAAAGAAAGTAATCGTCGCGCGCGCGACGAGGACAGGAACCCGAGACCGGAACGCCGCACTGCGAAAGCTATAAGGAATCCATCAGCACGTGCCCCGAGTGCACTTGCATTATTTAGCGTACCTTTGGAAAAAGAAGGAGGCTGAGTCAAGAGGCATCGCGGAGCCTTAAGTGGCTTGGTACGCGCGAACCGGCCGATTTTACGAGGTTCGATGGGAATTCGCAATTTCGTAAACACGTCGCTTTGAGAAGGTTGATCAGTCTTTCTCTATCTCTTTCTCCCTCCGTCGGCCTGGTCGGAGCCACCTGTCCGCGGTAGATGTCGTTAACTATTAACGGACGCCTAATTACTTGGGAAGATCCTGCGGCAAATAAACGAGCCTAATTGACTCGGAAATAAACTTGGTCCAGTCGCGCAGTTCTGTCGCTCTCCAAGGCGCGTCAAAGGCAAAAAGAGGAGGCGAGCGGTAGACAAGAGGTAAAGCGAGACGCTCCTCCGAGAAAGGGGAACGGAATGGAAAGCGAAATAGGGAAAAAGAAAACGTCCGGTAAACAGAAGTAAGACGTCAAGTCGGCGGATGAATCGGTACCAAACGACACCGCCGATACACCGCGCCCAATGCAAGCCCGCTAAAAAGTAAATTTCCTTATAAATACATTCGTTTCGCGGAAGACACTTATTTCCAAAGGCGAGCCATCGATGCTGTGAAAACAGAAAATGGCTCTTTGAACTCGATCGATAAACACACTTTGAGTGCAGTGAAACTTGGGCCTCTTTAACCTAGTGGGCGGAGAAAAATAAAAGACCAGTAGCTTCTCGTGAAGAGCAAAGGGAAAATCCGAGTGTACGTACTCGCATACCTATGGTTTTGACTTATGCCAAAACGATCCGGCTTTGTGTCTGTCCGCCTGCTCCCGGGAATCGTCCCCGCGCGAAAGGGAGGGCGGAGGACTTATTTTCAAACGGCGCGCGGTAGATTTCGCGCATCGAAATGAGCCATCGCTTGACTCAAGTGTACGCGACCGCGATGAAAATACATAAATACGCGGGGGCCCCGGCGCGCGACTCATCTCGTGTAAGTGTCGCCCGCGGCCGTAAATATAGACGGTATTTACAAGACGAAAATATTCGAGCGCGGTGTAGTCGCTCGTTTCGCGGGAGAATAATATCGCGGCCGCCACCGCGCGGCCCTTGTCGGAGCCGACAGAACGACAACACACCCGCGCTTACCGCCCGTCCTTACCCATTGTACCATAGACCGAAGATCGCGCGCCTGTTCGGCTGCGTCTCTATTTTTCGTCTGCCCGTGGAATAGCAGCGCTTGGCATTATTTATGATTTATCGTGACAGACCTCTGTCTCGACTGTGCGACAAGGATGACAAGCTCCCTGCCTCCCCTCGGGGCTTTCTATAGACCTTCGGATCTTACCCTTTTCTCTATTTTGCCCTAAAATACAATCCTGCAAATAGTGCTTCAGTTTGTATCCTTTCTTGCAATTTCCTCGGGCTTCCTCCAATTTCTCTTACGTACAAATTTATCAACGACGTCGTTTAATAGGAAATTCAAATGAATGAATGGAGCTTTTTTTAGACTTTCTTAAAACGTTTAACTTCTCAATTGGATTCTAATAAAAGCGAGTCGCATTAATAAGGCAAATTGGCCGGACGCAGTATTGACACATCAATGATCGAGTGCAGGGAACTCGCGTGTCTGATTGACGTTAAGTGCACGGCGGCGGCAGCGAAGGCCCTTAAAGATTCCTTTCCTCGTCGAAGCACAACTTATAGTCGTGGTGAGGTCGGTACTTGCTACCGATTCATCTTCGCAGATCAAAAGCTGCTTCTCGGAAATCTTTGGTGCGCGCCGCAGCCACTGTGTTGAGCTCGCGACGTAGAAATAGATTAATGACCTCGTGAATCATCGTGTCGATTTGAAGCAAGGCTGTCCCTCGTCATCGGTTTCGACCAGGGGCACTGCCGTTTCCGTGCTTTCTGGCTACTGAGCAAAATTTTATACTCGACCGGATTACCCATTAACGCGCGGAACTTGCTACTGACTTGGACCTTGATGGAGATACAAGTGTGCTGCGAATTGCTCTTGAATAATGATTGCTATTATGTGAGAAATTTTGGTCAGTCAAAGAATTCCTAAAATTATTACAAGTAATAGAAATTTTCTTTGCTAAAAATCATTTTGATCATTTGATCGTTTGATCGTCATCATCACCATTCGAAAGTTTGATCATCATCCTCATTATCATCATTGTCATTTAAATGTTTGATCATCATCATTTGATTTTATGTTATTTTAACGACAGAATCTTTTACAACACGAAACATCAACAGACTACCAACGTTTTGTGAACATTGCAGGATACTTCTAATGTCACACTCGAAACTGCGATTATTAAAATTTTCACGGAAATGATGTAACGCAGCATGCAGTATTTTCCTGCTACCAACCGTTTTAAGTTGTTCTCTTAAATCGAATCCTCGAACAGCCTGCAATCCGGGAGTCTCGCGGGAGCAACTGAGCGGGCCGCTGTTGGCAATTAAATCTTACCGGAGCACGCGCAACTCCGGTCGGACAGCTCTGCTCTGAAACAAACGGCTCCAGCTATCGGGGCCTATGTGTGTTATAAAGACGAAGCGAAGAATTTCGGCGAGACAAGATCGGTCGGTGGTCCGAAGATACAAAAATAATTCCGCGTCGCGCAAAGCTCTACGGAAGGCCCCGCACAATAAAATGCGTACGAGAAAAATTCGCAGCCACGTGTGAGATGGAGATAAAGCATAAGCTTTCGCGGGGGGAAACAAAATACCGGAGTGGAGCTAAAAGGAAAAAAAGGAAAAGGTTGACGATGCGTGAGTATGTCGAGAGGAGAGATTAGATTTGACAATAGATTAGCGCTGTATTTATGGCGCAGATAAAATGGGAAAACTCGAAATTAAAAAATTCAGCTTCTTTTTTTTGACCTAACACGTCAGGTTTGCCATTCTCTCTAATTCTCCACTCGTAAAACAGAATAAAAAGCATTGATTCCCTGCCGAAATATTGCGGCTGTCTGGTGGAATTTGGTAAATAATCGTTAAATTAATTAGAAATGAGGTAAGGTGCATTTTGTTTGAAGAGCGCCGACTCGATTTTTATTGGATAGAACGCAAAAGGCGAGGTCTAATTTGGCGTCGCAAAGCGGAGCCCGCTCGCTCTTGGGGCGATAGCGCTAAATTAGCCTAATGCAAGCGGCGTTTGATTAGATCGGCCGTGATGAGCGATTTGCTTTTGGTCCCTCTCTCTCTCTCTTTCTCGACTGGGAGCCCGACTGCTCGCGCGCTTGAGCTTTGGCCAGGGTGGCCAGGCTCGTTTCACAGAATTGATTAGATTCAGTTATTAATATTCCCTTCTATCCCTCACTTCATTTCCGGCCCAGGCTAACTCGGCGCTAATAGCGTGACGACGACCAGCTCTCCTCGCGCCGTCGGAAACTGCCAGCCGCATCGGGAATCGGGTGAGAAGCCGGCACTGCTGCTGCCGCCGCCACCGCCGCGCTGCTGCTGCAAAGTCTTCCCATTATCTCTTTCTCCTCTGCTCTTCCTCTGACGTACCTTCGCTTCAGTTGATCCTTAATAAGACGTTATTATTGGACCTCTTTATATAAATATTTCAGCCACTCGGACTTCCAATAAATAAATCTTCACAGGAAATACCTAATTTCATTCTGTTCGCGTACAGCCTTTAAGGATACATTAAGGTCGGTCAACGGAGAAATTTTAAATTATTCATAAAGGCCTGATTAGCACGGCACCGAATTATTTATACTCACTGCAATATTTATACACGACGAGTACAATTCCATAAAAATTTAAAGCGAGTTTGTCGGTACAATTTACAGTGAACAATTCGCGTGTAAACAGTCGAGTAACAATTCCACGAGAAAAAGCAGAAAAAAGCCATTGAAATCGAGCGCGCAGTGGCATACGCGCGAGGTCGTCGGTGTGCGATTTTTTTGCCGTACTCGCAGTAGAAAAAGGGAGAGGGCGTGAGGGGGGGAGAGGGAGAGTGTAATCGTCAAAAGGATTCCGGCTGCAGTGACGCCTATGTCTCAAATGCGACGCGGCTAGGAAGATTGCGCAGGAGCGGGAGAGCTAGTCGGTAGCCAAAGCAAACACGATGTGCGCACGCCCGCGGTCGCATGTGTGCGTGCGAGAGTCGGCGAGCTCAGAGAGATCTCGCAGACCGGCAAAAAAGCCGGCGCGGTGCGGCGATGCTGCCGTCGCCGCACTGCATCTCCGGTATCGCGAAACGCGTGTATCGCACATGCTGCGATCTCTCAGAGCCGCCGACGCCGCGCCGCCTCTCGCTCTGCGAAATTACCCTTGTCCTCCGATGCTTCGATATATTATGCCGAATGAATTTTACGAGCGGCGTGAGAGCCGCCCCGCTTTGACCACTTCCGTTTCATCTCGCTCCCTTTCTCCTTTCATTGCGAAAATTCCCGTTTATCTCGTGCGCCGCGTGTTCTTTTTATTTGGTAAACTTTGTTGATATTACAAAAATTCAAAGCTGTTTTTAATTAGCGGAAGTAATAATGAAACGCCTCTGATTCTTGTTGCAGGCCGGCCAGCGCGGCTTAGAGTTTTGTCTATTTTAGGTTTCATTCAAGCTCGAGGTAAGTTAAAAGAAGCAATAAGTTAAAGAAAATTGAAAAAAAAAAATGTTCTCGGAAGGGGCTGAACGTTACATTATGATCAAAGCGATCAAAACAAAATTTCAAACGCTATGAAAGCCTCCATTAAAGACTTTCGTTCAGTCCCATTCGTCTGTGGGTATTTATAGTTTAATTTGTAGCATAGAGTCCCCGTTGAGGCTCGCGAAGTATATTTACTTGCGGGGCTCAAGTTGAGCGATCTCCAGAATTGTGTAGGAACACGCGCCGTTCAAGCGCGATAGGCCGATGCGAGGAATTTTTACGAGCGCATTAGGAAGCATCCAGAATCTGCAATTTGAAACAATCTATTACGAAAAACACGAGTTCCCGACTTCTGAGAAGATCGATAGGCTGGACAATCTATTTGCAGTAATCCCCCAACGCTTTCTGATGAAATTTATCGCCTCGGCAGCCGATGCACTTCTAATTCAATCCGAAATTCACCTCGAAATAATTTCACCGTCACGATCAATGAATTTTCGAAATTTGTTTAAGTATCCCCGAGAGTCGGCTGTGCGCTCACTGAGCAAATAAAATGAGTTATTTTAAGCCGCGACTCGAATAATTCGAGGATTCACGTGAAATTTGGAAGCACTTACTACCTACTTTGCGCGGTCACTGTAAATCACGGGTTTACGATCGGCTATAGTCTAGGCAAAAAGTGAGAGGAGCGGTTCATTCGCACAGCGCATTTACGTGGATTCATCGTTTTTCGTCTGCAGGGGGTGGGGGGGGGGGGGGCGAGCGGTGACTTCGCTCGAGTGGCGCGATGCGAATAAACGAGGCACGTGCGCTGCGCCTCGTTGCAGGAAATTTCGCTGCCCGCCAATGAATCATCTCGGAAGACTGGGAACAGCAATGATACGGGCTTTAAAGTGCAGGCCTTCCGATAGACGTTCGCGAGGCGCGTTGATTGAATAACTGCAATCGTAAAAGCGGCCCGACCCGCCCGATCGTTGCGCGATGAACGAGACCACCGCAAAATTTAGAAACCATGACCGCCGCAGTCATTTCAACGCTTTGCACTTATCTGTCACTGCGCATACCTTCCTTTATTTTCGCTCTTTTCGAGACGTACTTCTAATAACTAAATATTTATATCCCTTTTCTTCAAAATATTGCAATACAGTTATTTATGTCGCGTCGTCTCTTCAACAAAGAGACGTTTAAAAAAAGATCCTTTATTTTATTTTTAATTTTTGCACTCAGTGCAATTCTTGAATCGGCGGTAGTACACAAAAGTGCCTTACTTCTTTTCTCGAGGCTCATCCACGGGCTGGCGCTCCATCCAGACGAGAGCCCCTTCTATCGCTATATTTAATTTCTGAAGGAACGTGTCCCCGTTACAAAATATTTCTACATTTGTCTGGGAAGTTTCGTAAGAGTTCATATAAGAGACGAGAGCGAGACAGAGGCTATAGTGGCCTTTTCTAACTTCTCTCCTCGCTCCCTCGGCCGGCGTCTCACTTTCATCTCACCCCCGTGAAAGCGCGTCGGCGGCACCTCGCGAGGGAGGAAACTCCCCCCCCGCCAGCGTCTGCAGTTAGTAGAGCGCTGCAGCTATAGCAGAGGCGAGACCGCAAGCATCGAGATATACGTGTGGAAGAGTAAATACGCGGGGGTGCCGCACGACGGAGTCGGCATCGGTGTGTTTGTGCATGGGCAAAGTATGTAACGAGAAAGTTGGCTGCCGCGCTCGCAAAGAACACTGTACATAACACATATAATTATAATGAATTTTACCTGGCTGCCGCGTACCGAGATTATATTTCGTCTACTGCAGGCAGCCGTTATTAACTAATGTCGTTAATTAATTGAAGGCTGCGCGCGGACGCGATTTTAAACGGGAACGAAAAGCGATTTGCATTAATGAGAATTTTTTCCTTTGCTCCGCCTAATCCCTTTGAATTTCATTAATTTTTTTTTCTCTACACACTTATTTTTACCCATTACGCGTAATGAGTCGGGCTGAATAAATTTGCGGAAAACTCCCCACTTATCGAATTCGCCGGTCGGGCTCGCCGCGATTTGGTCGCCGCGCGCGATGCCCGCAAGAAAGATCGCGACGCGCGTGAGAATTTGAAAAAAGAGCAGCGGATGCGCGAGAAAATTTCTCGCTCTTCTCATTGTCGTTGGGGATAGTTCTGGCAAGCCCCTAGCCAGTAGGAATCTCCGCGTATCGCCGCGGCGAGAGGGAAAAAAAGGTCGAAAGAAACGGGGAGCGAGATAGCGAGCGAGAGGGAAAGAGGAAGACGAGGGACCGGAGCCGAAGATTGGCTCGCGTCCAATAGACATCTTAAGTATAATCTAACGATATTTCCACCATCGCCGCTTGCTCTCGCCTCAGCCACCTCACCCTCCGCTGGGTGTAGCTGCGCGCGGCTCGCTATAGGGGCTTCGGAGACGCAAATCGAATCCTCGAAGCTGAAAACTTCGATACTGCAATGGCGAAACTTCCCAGTGGGAGCTCAGTTCGCGCGGAACTCCGTATTTTTCGCTATCTTACATTGTTAGTCCTTTTTTGTGCAAGTAAACTCCTCATCGTTCCGTGCGTGATTTTAATGATATTTTTTATTGCTTTGTTATCCACTTTTTACTACTTACAATTTGATTAATTTGAAAAAACAAGACTTGTTTGCGTGGTTCTCGACTTCGTGTGCAATCATTTTAGTATTTTTACAACTCCTATACGCCGCTCTGCCGTGGCACTTTTTGTAATTTTCCTCTTTTATTAAACGCTTATTGAAATTCCTCCTATCATTTTCAGAAATCTCGAAAAGACCGCAATTTTTATTCTCCGGACAAGAGAAAACGATCTCGTTCCGGTTTGTGTTCAATATGCAGAGTGCGACATTCGCGCATAAAGCACGTCTGGGTTATAAAAAAAGAGAAATACAACGGATAGCGAGAGAGGAAAAAATGGCCGGCAGAAATGGAGGAGAGAGGGCTTTTATATAAAAGGTTGTAACGTAGGAGGACAAAATCATTTGGAAGATCCGTCAGTCAGTCGCTGTCCTTCGACTCTTATCTTTTTCGGCCATCGATCCTCGCGAGACTCGAGGCCATTTCGAACGTTATACGAGCGGTTCGGGTCACTCGTGCATATATATACACACGTTCCTCGGCGTACACGTACGACGAATAGTCCAGGAACGCGAAAGGCGTGCGCTCACGTAACGAGAGGCAATATTAATAAATAACAGCGGCTATTGTCGGGAGAGGGAGTCGTGATGTCGGTCGAGCTCGATACGTTCGAATGGCGCGCGCCAGTCTTTCTTTTGGGAAAAAGGCCTGCCACTTGCTACCGATACAACTGCTCCTCGCCTCGTATTTTTTCGCCTTATTGAGCAATAAGCCACATGAGCTGTCTTCGAATCTTTATATCCATTTATTAGCCGAGATTTTTATTCTTCTTTACGACAATCTGTTTATTTACAATTTTTCCCGAAATATGAGCGGTGTTTTTTCTAGCGCGATCGATAGTTGGGACATTGCTTGATCAGCGTACGCGTTTTAGCAATTAAAAGTCAATTTTAATTCACGCTCGGATTCTATAATGAGATTCGTTAGCCCGAATCTCATTAGCCTGCGTAAATGCTCCTTTTACATCCTTTAATCTAATAATCGCACGAATAATTTCGAAATAACGCCGACATTAAATTTTACGAGCGCTGATTTTAACCCGTTGAAAATTCTAGCGCGACATTATATTTTCAATTTTCTTTTTGAGCGAGCAGCACGTATGAAAACTGCTCGACAATCATCAGCGCGGCCCGGGCTCTTTTATTTTTCTCGCGTTCCCCGCTCGCGAGCCCGCGCGCGCCTTTTCTCCTTTTTCGCGTTCTCTCTATCTCGATTTTCATCCCTCTCCTTTCTTCGCCCCGCGTCGTTGTGTCAAGAGCGAAACGAGAGAAGGGGGGAGGAGGGCCAGGGAAAAAAGGAGAGAAGGAGAAAGCGAAAGCAAAAGACCGTGTGCGCAAAGGCGGCGCAAATAAAGAGACGAGAGCGCAGCGCACAGTCAGCTAAGTATGCTGTAATTAAACGGTAGCTGAAGGAGAGTTTCGTTGATGAGGGCCCCGACGATTTAAGCCTATCCGAGGGAGCACCCGGCGGAGTGAGGGCGAGAGCGCGTATTCGCGGCGGTGCACATTCGTTCGCGTCTCCTCGCATACCCTGGCACTTGACCCGCAGTATTAACCCGTCACTCGATGGGGCGCACACGGGACACCTACTCTTAAAATCTTATGACGTGGAACTCGTCATTTCATGCTACATTTAATCATTATTTGGTAAACAGATTCCTACCGCCGCCCAAACTTTCTGCCCCCACTGGTGAGATTCTTTATTTCCACCAGAGATTTACACGGATCGGGAATTTTATTCGAATTACCAATGAACTCTCCCAAGTGCGTTTTTTCAAAAAGAGTAAATAAGCGACCGGAGCAAAATTGTTGCAGAATTACGAGGTATGCAAAAGGGTCGCGCGGACCAATTACAGGGACAACTATCGTGCGGCTCTCATTAAACGAGGCCAACAAATTCGATTACTTCTGGTTTCAAATTTGGGTGTTTGCGCGCGCGCACACGCGGCATAAAGGCCACGCCACCGGCACGGCTGTCGCACTATCGGCCAACGCCGGGGTACAAACAGAGAAACGAGAGGCAAGAGACTGCGGGGGGGAGGGGCGAGACCATTTTCCTCGGGTCGAAGCACCCGGATGCCCCGGCGAATTTATTTTACGACTAAACAGAAAATTAGTGAACGTTTCGGGTTTGCGGTGTTCGGCCCGCTCCGCGCCCCCTAGTTCCGACTCTTCCTCTTTCCCCAGCCACGGCTCCCAAGAACGCGAGGAATGCTGGCTCAAATGGCCCGGCGGCTGGATCGCTGCCGATTCCAAAATTAATTGAGGTGAAAGAGTCATCGACTGCCACCGTTGTTTTTACCCCAAGCGTAATAGCTTATCGAGTTGGCATCATTTTCAAACACTTCCTCGTTGCTAATGCATCCTCAAAATTCTGCTTTCTGGTTGACATTTTCCGAACAAAATTTCACGTAGTGGAGGAGCGGGCGAGACTCGCCATGGTCGTACGCGATTTACAATTTAATTTTCTGGTCGAGTAATTTTTAGCCTTTCGGCTGTTTCGCAACCGCGTGGCCAAAAAGCGCAACAACCCCCTGTTAGCGTTCGCCAAGCATAGCTGTAATGGTTATGCTCGTCATTATCGCCTTGTCGTGTTAAGCTCGCATTACAACGCAGGAGCGGCCGTGGTCTCGCCTAGTCCTCGGGAAACGTAGTCGCATATACGAATACAAAATAAAATATCTAAACAACGCGGGGCCAAGCGCGACGCGTATCGTTTACATGGCGATCGCAGTAACGTTAGACGAAATTCTCTGCTGCGACTCTAACGAAGCCATATCTGATGGTCCCCGTTTACCCAAAAATTCATTCTGCAGATACAAAGTGTGATGGATTGTAATTTTCAGTTTTTGTTGCTCGTATACAGAAATTATTATAATTAATTGAATTAAATAAAGGAAAAAATAATGAGCGCGAGTTTTTTTTATGAAGCATGTGCGCTTGTATTATGAAAATGTAGATTAATCGCAGAGGAGAAAGATAATGATGGTCAATTTGTCCACTCCTTCCGTTACACGGCCGTAAAGTTTCATTCGCCACTTGGGGTAGGACGGGGTGGGCATTTGAAGAAATTCGCGAACAAGTCGCTCATAAAAGGGTGCTCGAAACGGGAACAATCGTGAAAACAAGGAGAGGGCGCGTTCGATGCCGCTGTCCTCTCCGCGAAAAGTTTAATGACTTTTTGTTAATTAAAGGCTGACCGTCGCCGGGGCTTAACGGCGGGTGCGGGGCCCGGGTATACGCGCGGCTACTCCGCAGGACACATAGCCATTTGCGTAGCGGCCGAAACACACGTAGCGCGCGGGTACGGGGCACACGCGAAACAATTTGCCAGTCGATAAATTTTTATAGAAGGGCGAATACGTCGCTGGCTGCCGGGCGGGAAACGCCGCGCGATGGCCGAGGGTCGCCGAGAGAGAGATAGGATGGGGGCAGGGTGGGACGAGGCTGCCCACGTTCCACCGGCCAAACGGAATTGAATCGATGTATTTATGTGCCGTTTACAGGCCGGAAGGGTTAGAGAGCCGACACTCGCCCGGCACCGTAATCGCACTATCGTTGACGTTTGCCCGCTGCACCGCGGGAACGTGCGTGAAAATCAAGCCTGCATTTTTACACCGGGGGAAAGCGCCGCTCCCCCCGTATTTTTTGCGAGTGCCGGCTTTTTTTTTGGCCAGCCCTTCGCGTTCAGGCCTCCCGCTTTTAACGTGTGTTTGACAAACAGGGATCTTTGATTTTTTTTTCAACCACGCACCCGTGCTGTTTGTTTTCCCTCCTCTTCACGCCTTTCTTCACAAGTTTATTTTAAAGATGACAATGCCAAACTTCCGCATTCGCCAGTTTGTCAGGAAATCGTGTACATTAACGAATTATTATCTCCGCGAAATGGCAATAATTCATCGCTTATTGATACCTATTCTGGCGAATGTAATAAATCGTCGGTAAAATCAGGGATATTTTTCACGTTTTAAGATTTCCGTTAAATTAATGACCGTTAGTGGGACGCGTAGTATTGTTCTTTCTTTTTCTTCCCCTTTTATTTTCCAGGATTTATTGCGATTGAGAAAACGGCGAGCGAGCGATATTTTATTCTCGAAAGCTCACCTTTTTATTGACCGTACATTTTGTAAAAATATAAATTCAACGTCATAGTCGCGGATAAGCCTTACTTGGACAATATTCATCTGAAATAAATATCAGAAGTTGCGCCCCCGAGTCCACGTGGATATCATCAGGTCATTTGCAAAGAAACGAAGAAATGCGCGTAGGAAAGGTACGGTTTGAATAGCAACTCTCGAGTCTCTGGGGGTGGATGGGGGCGGTGAAGGTATGGGCTAGAGGATCGAGCGAAAGCGGAGCCAACGAGAAAGAGCGAGCCGTCCGCGGAGAATCGCTCGTCGCGTTCGGGAAAGGCTGGGAAAGTGGAAGTAGGAAACAAGCGGGGGTCGGGGGTACAAGGGGGGTAGAAAGCTCGAAGGCGGCGGCGACGGGGCTGAAGAGGCAATATAGGAGAAAGCTTATTATTGGAGTTCGCCGCTCGCGCTCGCTTCCTCTCTCGCTCCGGCGCTGCGTGTGCTGCAAGAGAACAAAATACAGGCGAGCAGTGATTGCTGTTTCCAATTGAACCAGCGCCGCCATGCGCCGGGGCTCGCGCGCACGCTTCACCTGAATGAACGAGCTAGCGGAAAATAATCAAGCTACGCCCGGAGCAACTATCCCACTGACTTCTCTCTCTCTCTCTCTCTCTCTCGTGTCCCCGACAACGAACGAATGAACGAACGCGTATCGGGCGGCGCGCCCCCTTCAGACGGAGAGCCGCTGCTCCTCGTCGCCGTGGCTCCGGGTGAGACTCGATTCCGAGCGGCTGCAGCGATATCGAGGCGAAAAAGTAGAGGAGCCGCGAGAGCGAGGTGTGCAAGTGGCCGCGGCGCGCGAATAAGAAGGCGGCTGTCGAGTGACAGGGGGTCGCGCTTCCTATTCGTCGCTCGCACCCCGGGCCGGCACGAGCAAGCCCCGACGGGGGGGAAGTACTCATCCGCTGCAGCGCGCGCTGCAACTAATGAGACATCGCTAAAGGGCACGAGCCTCCTAGCCTCTGCACACGCGCGACCGAGCGATACGCGCACACTTAACCCCCACCCCCGCAGCCGGCGACGGCGACGAGTGAGAGCCGCCGGGGTGGGATGCGCTGAGACGAAGAGAGAAGGCACAATTAAAACTGACGCTCCTAATGGCAAGTCAAACGCCGACGGGCTCGAGAGATTCTTGACTTTCCAATGAAGCGATTGTTTCATATTCCTCGACGGAGGCGCAGTCTGAACTCCCCACCACCCAGGCTTCCCCGCGGCCGGCTTTTCCCGCGTCTCGGAAGGTGCGTTTCTACTGCTTCGCGACGCGACAGTCATCTGCCCTTTCGTTCTCTTGGGTCTATCCGTAGGAGGTGGCTAGGCGACACGCGAGAGCGAGCGTACGCCGCGGTCCCTGAGAAAACGCGGGATAGAGGAGAGATATGCCGCGGACGTATATAATTAGGTGGTAGCTGGCAGCGGATGAGCCGTGCACACCGGCAAGAAGTAACCGTCATTAACCAACTATTTGCTTCAATTACGTCGAAACTTTTGTCCTGCCCGATTCGAAAAGTTCCTCCGTCTTTTTCAAACTTGTTCAAAGTCGCGGCTAGACCTTTCCAGCGCGTATTTTTGTTCTCCTAATTGAAGTCCCCATCAATTTGAGCAAGTTAAACTCCGGCGGAATTCTTTCGTTTCAATTACGGCCATTCGGTGTGTTTGAAGGCGCAGTTCAGAGGTGAATCGAGGCCCCGGAGCAACCGGGAGAAATAAGACGGGGGCCAGGGGTCAAGACGTATGAAAAATTTCTCGAACAAAAAGGCAAACGGCAAAAAGTGAAATGTGAAAATGAAGAAAAAAGGAGGAGGAGGGAGGGGGAAATTCTCGGTGGGGACTTTGCCGGAGACAAAGCGCCAAGCACTGGGACAGTTTAGAATGCAGCCGTATTTCTTAATTGCAAAGGTATCGCTTTTGTACTTCCGCATAATAACCTCCTTGCCCGGCTCCAAACCATTAGCCCCAGCAAATGAAGTAGGGGGGAAAAGCGAAGCGTCTCTTTCTTCCCGCGGCGCTTTACTTTTTCCTCGTGGCTCTACTCCGCCGCCGGTTCATCATCCCATCATCATCCCGGGCGAATCTTCGCGTGGAATGTATGCGAATCTTTCCCGAAAGAAAAAGCGGAAAAAAGACGCGGGGAGTGGTCGTTTTGCGATTGTTTTCTCGGCTGGGGTGAGGCGGCTAGGGGGGTGAATTTTTGTTTTCCATCCGCCGGCGCTCCGACCTCGGCTATCCCCCCGCCGACTAATGAGAAGCAAATCTCGAGATAACTGCGGGAGCACGCACGATGAATGCAAGAGCCGGAGCCGCTGGCCGGAAAAAGTGCACGGGAACATTGTCTACAGCGTGAGTGTAAGGCCCGGGCAAACATCGTCTCGCGGAAGATGGACCCCCTTTTAACCTGTACCTTCGATGCTAATTCAAACTCCTCCTTTTTATGCGCATTAAGAAGAATCTTACCGCCCGAGCGTTAGATAGACCGCGACTAATGAAATATTTTTTCAAGCTGTCATTTTTTAAGCACTTTAAAAACCTTCAGTTTTTTCAAATTACTGCTTTACTATCTCTTTACTTCCCGTGATCATAATTGCCCTTTTCATTTAATAATTGCTCAATCCACATTACAATGAAGGTCTCTAAAAAAAAACATTTTATTATAAAAAAGTATTTTCAGGATTTATTGGAATTCGTACGTAATAAAGGCGTTATAATTATGTCGTACTGAAATTAATGATTGAATTTTACTTTGAAATACTCAATTTACCAAAGATAAAGAACCTGAATTTTGCAATATGACGATCATCGCATCTTAAAAAGTGAGTAATTTCCTAATAAACTATACTTGTCACTGCTGCAAAAAAATCCGATTACCGATTGCAATTATTGGTCAGACATTTTTCAGTCGGCTTCTGCACGGTCTCGTGCACCTCGTGCACGCGTGTACTTAGTCTCGGACTTTTCGCGTTCTGACACTGCGTTCGAATTCGCAGACTTCCGTCATCACCCGTATTGTGCGCCGGCGAGTCGCTTTACAATTACTAAAGACTGAAGTTGCCGAGTGCCCTCGACCGTGTGGTATTACCCCGGGCGACCTTCGCGTTACTACTCTTTTCCCGGCTTTTCCTTTCTTATTTTCTTCTTTATTCACATCTGTTCTCTTTGGATTTCTCCTTTTCTTTTATTTTTTTTTGCCTACGCTTTTTTCCTCCTCGACGACGTGAGTTCTTTCTCCTGTCGTCAAACTAGCGCGAGACGTGACATTACTTGCTTTTTCGCCGACTGTATTTTTAGAAGTATGAATTTTGGGGTTCCAGAAAATGAATACTACAAACTTTTAATTAAACTCAAGGTGTTGCCGTGTTTATAAATATTATTCAATCTTTTTTTAAGTCGCTTTCATCGGAAACCCAGGTAATAATAAATTTTCAGAATTCTTCAACTGTTGGATTGAATTGCTACTTTAAAAGTAGCTCAGCCTCGCTCGTCGGTGTCGGTGTGAAATTTCGAAGCTATCCGTGTATAAGTCTAGTGGAACGGGACGAATTGAGGAAGCAGTCGACGCGGGCTAGGGATATATATCAGTGCAAGTGTGCTTCTACTTAACAAGCTTTCGCGTATTGTGAGGGAGTCTGCTTAAAAGGAAACCAAAAATGGGGACAAGTAGCCAGGGGAAGTAGTGGTAGTAGTGGGTGTCGTTGCGACGAACTGCGCCCGTCTCTGAACGACGCTTCAAGAAGGGGCCGGATGACAAGACGAGGTGTGAGAATCAGCGGGATCAACGTGACACCTCCGGGCACCCTCTCGTATCGCGCGCGCGCGAGCCCGAGCGCCCGGTTCTCTCGTTTTTTTTTTTACTTCTTTTTCCTTCGCTCCGAGCCCGAGTGTCGCGCAAACAATAACAAACAGCACTAATGAGACTCTTCAATACGTGCAACGAGTGTGTGCTCAAAATTTTCAGTCATCTTTTATTAGGAAATCTTCAAATTCTTTGTTGTCTCGTCATATCGGTGCAAGTCACGTATCTGCTTGCAAGCGAAAAATTTCTCACTTTTGCGCAACCCCATTGTTCGTCTAATGAAAGTATTTTTCATTTTTCCGTGACTTATTGTTTGATTGAAGGGTACAACTTGACAAAAAGAATATTGGAAAAGGCTGAAGGGCATGGGCGTATTCTAATATATTTCCACGACAAGAAACTTGGAACTCAAGCTTATTATCGGATAATTTTTCTGAAAGTACTCGAGATCTGCATCTCCGGTGAGGTGAGTTTGGAGACAAGTAAAGTCGGTAGATCTGCTCGAAGGAAAAAGCAACTAATTGGTTCCCAGAAGATGGGAGTTTCGCGCAGCAAACAAGCCTACCGGGGGCGGGGGCGGCGGGTCGAAAGCGAAGACGAGAAGAATCTTCTAGTATCTAGAATTCTGGAGCGGGCATAGCGTCAAGTGTGTGCCGTGCTGTACTGCTCGGAAAAGATAGTTGGAGCACTCGAAAGATAAAAGGACAGCTTTCTTTTTTTAGAGAATGCAAACGAAGAAATTAGAACATGTCGCATGTATACGAGCGGGTCGCACGTACGCTGCTCCCTGTACCTCTTGCCGCTGTTTTTGTGCCGTCTATTCTTTGCAAATATTTGCGGAGCGCTGCATGTTGTAGGTAGCCTCGCTCTCGCAAGACGCCGGACGGGCACCGGGATCGCGCGTCGATCGGGCAAAGGTCGAAGTTTGGCGAAGGGCGGGTGAACCTTCGATCGACATCATTAATTCATTGTCGCTGACCAAGAAGCAATTTGACGCGATTTATCGCGAGGAGTAGCTGCGCATAATGGATCGCTTAATGCGGATAGACTTAACAATACACAAAGGATGGAGGCAGGGGTGGCGGCGCGGCTGCTCTGCAGATCGGCGCGGGTACCGAAGAGTGAGAGAGGGCGCAAAGAGGGTGGGAGTTAATAGGACCTCATTGTTACGGGGAGGAAATTCGATAATCGCTCGGCACACACCGAAGTGTGAGTGAACGGGGAGGGCGAAGCGGGGGGTGGGTAGGGGGGTGCGCGCGAGACCGAGCCTTAGAGAGAACTTTGACTAAACGCTAGCACGCTTCCTTAACCTCCCATTAATCAATATTATATCGCCCAAAACGCTCCTTTGTTTATTGACTCGGGCCACTAATAGCTTTTCAGCGACCTGTCACTCTCCGCTTTTTCGCGCGCCGCTGAAAGGACGAGGCGCCGCCGCCGCGCAGACACGCTCGATTTTCCCTCGACGCCCGCCCGATCGAGCCTCATTATTCCCGAATAAACGTCTCCCGCTACCTTATACACCTAATTATCGAGTCACTTTTGATTACTCGCCATCTAAGCCTGCGCAAAGCGTTCGACCTGCGACTGCTGCGCTTGATAAAATCCTCGCGTAAAATCGGTTTCGTTAATTCCGGTCACGGATGCCCAAGGCGCACACGCGTCGGAATGTCACGAGGCCGATCCCTAATTACGCGGGGAGCAGTAGGGACGCGCGATCCGCGATATTGCGAACGGCAAATAGCGAATCGCAGTGGCGCGCGGAGGCGGAGCGCCGAGCGCACGTCCTATGCATTTTCGCACCCGCCGCGGGAGCCAAGAATTAAAACGCTATCACGGAGAGCGGGCGCGTTGCCCGGGCGATTCGGGCTGCTCCGCGCGCAGTGACGAAAGAAACCGGAGAGACAAAGAACGCGCGAGTTGCGCGGGTAGAGGCGCTAATTGCAAATTAATTATTAGCCCGGTAGGCGAAGCGCCGAGGGGGGGGGGGGGGGAGGCAGGCGTTAATTGTGCCGGGCGAGCGTTCCATTTAATGATTTTTCTCTATCTCGAGCGAACGACTGCCGGCCTCTCGTATATATACGCGCACGTAGACTCGCGGGGTGCGCTTTTCAATTAACGAACAGAGTTTTTGACGCTTCGCTCGGTTTTCGCTCGGGCGCACAATGCGCAAAATTGTGATTATCGTAATAGCCCGGCATTTGCCCAAGTGTGTTTTCGGTTCTATTTCGTCGGCGGGAACGACTACTCCGGCGGTGGCAGCAGTGTCGAAAGAGAGCCGCGAAAACTAAGCGAAATACGAACGCTTACTGCGAACGAAAATTAAATATTGCTAAATTCGGGACAATTGTGGATGTAAACGTACAATCTCGTATTTAATTATGCGAGGGCGCAGAGAGCGGCTGCGGCGGATTTGCGCGAGAGCGAAGTGGAGGGGGAAGACGGGGGAGGAAGGAGGCTAAAAGTGCAGCGCTAATGACAGTAATGCCGTTTTCGAGCGTGAAGAGCAGCACCGCAAAACGACTCCAGCAATAATAAAATGTGAGCCTCGAGCCGTGAGGTGCAGCCACGAGAAAGAGAGAGAGAGAGAGACCAGCGCAATGCCGAACCTCCGTTGCGCAACGTCGCGCGAGACTGACTTACTTGCGCGGATCTTCCTAATCTCACACTCGAATTCTAAATGCATTTTACTTCGAAATATCCCATTGTCTGAATACTTTACTCGTGTGAATCGGTTTATCCATGTAATTAAGAACGCAGCTTTGTTTTTTGTTTTGCTCCCTCTCTATTTTTGGCGCTGGGACAGCAAACCAATGTATGGTAAAAACTGACGTGTAAAAAATGTCATTTTGACGGATAAGAGAACATTGAAATTGGAAACGTCGCATTACTAAATGGGGCGCTAAAAATATCGCACTTTTAATGCAAGAAGGGATCGAGAGCAGATCGGGAGAAAAGCCGCGGTGCCGGAGAAATATACAATTTCTTTTTCGTGACGTGGGCGAGAGAGGCGCGAGCGCGAACGCGTCGGAAAATTAGCATCGATAAATTTTCCGTCGCGTCGGCAGCGGCATCTCGCCGCGAAATGACACGATGATGCATAGGCGACTGCTTTAAGAATTATTTATTATTTATTGCGACGAAGCAGCTGAACGCGCGCCCCAGCCTCTCTCTCTCCAACTCGCGTAAGTCCCACCTCCGGCTGTACTCGTTTGCGGGTAAACGGGTTGGAAAAGAAGATTTTCATGGATGAAGGGAGGAAAAATGGCGCTCGCCGGCGAATTTGCGCCTTTGAGAGAAAAATTACTATCTCGCGGTGGGGCGACTTTTATTACAACTACCCTGAGCCCGCTAAGCCAATATAGATGCTATTCCACAGCGAGCAACTGTTTGAAAATCAACGACATCCATTAACCTACTTCGTACTGACATTTTGAATCTGACGCAGTTGCGTCGGTGGTGTCGTTCGTTAATAATAATTAATTGTATTAAGATGAAGCAGAACAGCGGCGCTTGAGAAATCCGGTAAGTCGAATTTTGAGAGTCGGGCAGTTTGAGTAACTGGAGTGGCAATTTTGCGGGATGGAGCGGCGTTCCCTCACGTACAGCCCGAGCCGATGACGAGCGCAACGAAGACGAAGAGCCAGATACCAACGGGGGGCCTCTCCTACTCCCTCTCGCGTTGCAACTGCGCCGGGCCGCAATTACCCGTCTGCCGAACTGCAAGCGTGCGCCCAGTGACGACACGACGAAAATTGTCATTACGCGAAAGAGAGCCAAGCTCGCGACAATTATCGCGCCGCGCGATTGCAATTTCCCAGCGAGGGCCTGAAAACGCTCCGCGGGTTACTCAATCAATTGTAATCCCGCAAGTTTTAACTACGCGCCGCGAGGCGTTCGCCGCCTCGCAAAGTCGGCTCCTAAAACCTTCGGCGGGCGTTTCTTACCGCTGCTTCATTGGCCTGGTTATGAGCTCGGGCTCTCGCCGAATGATTGTTCGTTCGAGCGAGGGTGGCGATAAATAAGAGACAATGCGAGGATGATTTTTCACTCTCTTACGAGGCGGGCTTTTCTGGCGCTTGCACACACTAGGCGATGGGCGTGACTTATGTCATCGCTGTTCCCCGGCGATTTCGCTCTCTTATAAAGTCTACTCGCTCTCTCTCTTTCTCGGGCTCTTATTCGAGACTCTTTGGCGCTCGCACACTTAAGCTGCCGGCGGTGCGTACGCGAGATACGACTGTCTACGATTCGGCGGGCTATAACTTATTTTATTTACGAGCTCCGCAGCTCCGAGGCTCGGCCCAAACAGCTCGAGCTTCGGATGCTGCCACCCACCCCCTCCGCGCTGGAGAATATGAATATGTAACGCATTTTGCTGATTGAAATTTTTGCTGGCTTGTTTTCTCATTCTCGCGCCCATTTTCGCCCCCCATTCTCATTATTTATATCTTTGTTTTTCTTAGCGCGCGAAATCCGCGCGGCGCGGATTTTTTCGCTAAATGGATAATAAAATAACGTTTGGAAAGAAGGATCTCCACGAGGAGCGGTAGCTCCCGCCGCATAACTGATAGGCCCGTGCGAAAACAATTTGAACTTACATTATCAAGGCGAGCCCGAGTTTCCGCGCTGCGGAATGTAAACTCGCGCGGGTTCCGGGCGCGGAAATCTCGTCTTCGCCCGCTACTCGCTCGAGCTTGCCTTATTGCTTGGATGCGTGCGTGGCTGGTGGGGGAGGTCTATAGGTGCGCGGGGGCCCAGAGTCCATCCGCACAATAAACTACAATCGCAAATTACGGAGTCGAATAGTTTCGGCGCCTCGCTCCCTCGGAATGTCGCAATTTCGACTCCACTCGACGGCGAGCGACTCGGCGGGGGTATAGGGCGCGCGAACGGCGTCTTCCCGGCAAGAAGATAGTTTGCATCCAAGGAGAGAGGAGCGGGAGCGAGGAGAGGCGGGATGCTCATTCGCGGAAGCGCACCCGCTGGAAGAAAGGAGCGCGCCGGATGTAGGCGGGGAGAAAGGAAAGCCCCGAACTCTAATGAACTTACAATAATTGCCAGCCATTGATCTATGGACTGAAAAGCCGTATATTCGCTGCTGTTATGCGCGAGCACCCCTTCGCCTGTACTATCTACGATACGTTGAGCCTAATATCCGTAGAACATGTTGAAACAAGATTTTGTCGACATAGCTTTTCTTCAGTTAGTTCAGAATTTAGTCAACTTTTTATTTCGACGTATTTTTTTTTTTTTTTTAATAAATTTTAAACATTGATGTAAATTCAATATGAAGTAAACTGTATTGTTTAAAAGGTGGTTTTTAATCTGATGTGTAACACGTTATGCCTTTAAAATTTATGAAAAACATAAAAATATTCATGAACCGTTGTTAATTCTTAATATGAGATTTTAAATTCGTTATTAGTGAGAACGAACGATTTGTTTCTTTATTTAGCCGGAGAAAATGAATGTGTTTAAGACGTCGATAATTCTGCGAGAGAATTAACCCGAGGTAAATCGTCTTAAATTGAGTGTCTTGCACTCTGGATTGGACGTTGGGTAGACGCGTGTGAGTAATTAAAGCGAGCGACTGTGACATCCGGCGACCCACGCAAGGAGGGTGCGGCCCAAGCATAATCGAGCTCTTTCTCTCTCTTCGCCGAACGGCAGCAGCCCCGCAGCGTCGCGTCAATCTGCGCGAGCAATTTTTTTCCATTCGTTATTGCTGCCGCTTCGATTTTACTAATGGATATACACCCCCCGCCCATTCCGCCCGCTGAGTTCGCAGCGAGTTGGCCTGCTCCGTGTTGCGCAAAACTCCGCGCGACGAATTGTTTCTCCGAAGAGCGAAATTTCCTTTCTGGGTTAAAAGATATTTTTCGGAGATTTAAGCGTCCACATAAAAGTTTTAAAAGAGCACTCCGGGTCGAGGAGGAGAGAGAGACAATGGCTCGCCTCCCGTGTACCGCCCGGCTAATAAATAATTAAAACTTTTGTTTCGAAGGTGGCGCCGATGCACGGCGCGTCCCACGCCGTTGAATAATCGCGCTTTATAAATTAAAGTTATGGTTCACCTTAAAAGATTCGCTCGGCATCTGTTTCTAATTACCCGCTAATGGCTATAACGCGCCGCACGCCCGTAAGACATTCGTTACCATTACCTTCGCTCTCTATTTCTCTTTATGTCAAACCTTCTCTTCGAATCATTCATCAGCCCCCCTTTTTTTCACTCGCCCGAGCATTAGCGCCGATCTAAAAAAAAATCGTTTAATTAAATTTTTCAAATCGAGCATAAAAACGAGTGAAAGTAAATCGAGAAAACTCGCTCCGTCGAATGTATTTATCAAAGACGATTTTTCGGAGAAAAAAGCGGCGCGTGCAGTTGAAGAAGGAAGGGCTTGATCGAGGAGCGAGCTCAGCGAAGGTCCGATTTAAGAAGGTGGTCGCCCGCGAAAGACGAATAGGTCAGCTTTGGCAGGCGTCGGGCCGAGACTCGGTCCGCTCGCGACCTGCAGACAGAAGGGAAGATAGGGGGCGGCCGAGAGGTAAAATGCCGTTGCCGGTAAGCTCGCTTGTTAAGTCGGGGCTAAGAAGGGGTTCAAGCGTTATCTCGAGGTCGAGCCCCCTCGCGCTCTCTCGCGCGCTACACGTCGACCGTCCGTAAATCACGGATTTCTTTTAACGGGCATTAATTGTTTTTGCGATAGCGAGAATTCCGGGAGCTTACCGATTTCGATGCGCCCGCCCCGCTGTATCCTGCATTACCCTTTATTTCCCCGAGACTTGGAACGACTTCGATTCAGGTGGAGGCTATTTGCACGAGGGAGATATCGTTGGTTATTTATTCTCCGCGCAAATTGTAAATTTAACATTTTTTTGGGGGATGTACGAGTTTGAATTAGACGGTAATTAATTAGCCGGAAGCAAAGGCGTAACAATGATTCGGGTAATTGGGCCGGGACGATCGGAAGATGTTTACCACGAGCGATTCCCCATCCAATATAACGCTCCACCGTTCGAACTTTCTCTTTCGCGAGTAGAAGTCTTAATTCGGCAATTAGCCTAATGGAATGTATATAACAATTAGAAGTCGCGAGGTTCGTGCAGCGCGTGCAAACGCCTCCGCGGCTCCGCGCCTCCGGGGTCGGCGCTGCTGTTAAAACTGAAAAGAGGGGGTGAGCAGGGCGGAGGGTGGCACGGGGGTTACTTACCCTCTTACGCTCCTCATTATAGGCGTCGGCTTGTAAGGACGGAAGGAACGAATGAAGGAAGCCCAGGGAGAAAGAGCGAGAGGAGAGCAGCGTATCTTGTAATTACCAGCTGATAATTTATGTTTATGCGGCGACGGGCGTAGGAGTTGCCGCGCCGCCGACGGCGGCTTACTCCTTGCCTTACCCCTTTCGGTATATAGTTCGAACGAGGGGGTGTGAGCCAACTGTATTACTACACATTCTTACGGCCCCGAATAAGGAGGAAGGGACCGGGGACCGACGACGGCGTCGCGCGGGACTCCCCGTTGTACATCCTTAAAGCCCGGCATCCATTACTTCCGTCGAAATTTACTGCCGTTTTCGCACGTTACCAGAAGTTAATGGCCCTGCGGGAACGACGCGACGAATTTTCAGGCGCGACCGGAGCGAGTTATTGCTCCAGCTCACCGACGCAACCGTTCGATTGTTCCGAGCGCGGGGCTTTTAATGTGTACACGCTGTGTCGCCTCGCGATAGCAACTACCCCTACGTTCCCATTTTTTAAAAGAACGTTTTTAAAAGAAAATAACAAAGCACCAAAATTTTTGTCACCGTGAGAAAGTGTAACGAGGCAGAGTGTGCTTACTCGAGTTTCGACGCTAAGACACTGTCAGAGCTTCCTGCAGAAGAAAGGTAAAGTCCCCTGAAACAGAACAAATGAGCGTCTATTAGAGGCTAAGGCCGGGCCTCTTCCTTGTTGATGGTCCGGAAACCTGGCGGCTCCTTCGAGAAAATCGACTTTTAATTAGGCTTAAATCGAATCGTACATCACATTGACGGAGCCTCGGAAAGAGCGGGGTCAATTGTGCAAGAAGTCTTGGCGCGACACATGGGCCATTGCATTGACGAGGCAGCGGACTTCATCGTCCGGAACTAATGGCGATTGTCAATTAGGAGGCACCGGCCGAAACGAGTCGAAGTATTAATTATCGATGGGTGGTACCTGCTCTCCGGATATCTCCGGGGCTCCTTTCAAGCGCGTCGAACACCGCCTGTCCGCCTGACTACCTGCCCGCGCGCGCGGACTACTCGACAGCGACGACCGTTCCTTCGCATCCGAGCGTGAACTTTTTTTTCCGAGGACAGTTGAATTTTGATTTTTCCGAGATAACTGTTACTACCACCTGGACTGTGACACTTCAACTCGTTAATACACTTTTTACGGAATATTCTGTTTTCGTCCTGCTTAATATGCGATTTGTATCTCATGAAATTCATACGAGGACTTATTCATTCCATACAATCGCTTTCGATTAATACCACTTTCGAATAAGTGAATTTTCAATAATTATTGATTAGAAAAATGAAATAATGACTATCATGTAACTATAAATAGTTGGTAACAAAGGCTCAGAAAAAATAAAAGATTATTTCAGAGGCACCATTATATCTTGATTTTTAGGGTCACTGGATGCGAATCAAGTACCCATTTGACTCCCATCGTGTCAGGTCCGTGGTCATTTGAAAGTCAAAATTTGTTATTTTCAGATATTCATATAGTAGCATTCCTCTAACAAATATCTTTTTTTATGCGACTGTATAATAAGTAAAAGATGTAATCATTAAAACAGCAAATGAATGTCGATTATCCTGTAATTTAAAAATTATAAAAAATCATTATTTAAAAAAAATGGAAGCTTGTTTGATATATGAAACCGTAAAACTAACTTAAGATATATAAAAATACTCTTTATTAACTGATTAGATCTAAATCTATGTTGTTTATGAAGTATCCTCACTAATTTAAAAAGAGAAAAATAAAAAAGCGTGCGCTATTCTATCGCTATCATCGAGCACTATAATAAACCCATTCTAAGCTAATTAAATAAAAGCAGTCATGCTCGAAATCCCAAAGTCACCCTTATACCATGACAGAGGCAATAAATCGAAATTTCCCGTCCACTCATTAAATCAATTGAAATTTTAAAAGACTCAATAAAAATAATCAATAAAAAAAAGGGGAAGCAGGGAGTCACTGAATCGCGTCCTTTAATTTGCAGTGAAAGGAGCGGGCAGGAAAATCGCAATTGAGATCAATAGGCTCGAAGTGGGCATCGGCCGGCTACCGGCGTGCCGCTCGATTGTCATATTGGCATTATACACGCGCCGACCGCCGGACAGTGTGTGTACGGCTACAACGAGTCCTCCGTATGTCGTGCGCTCTCAGGCCTGACGCCGCGCGTCGGCACGCAAGTGCCGAGCGAAGTAAGCCCTGGGATCACGCACGTGATATCGGCCGGCCCTACGGGCTCGCATCGCGAGGGTTGCCGGCGTTCGTGTCGGTGCTCCCGGCGCGCCTGTGTGCGCGCGCCTAAGTGCGACCAAAAGGAAACGCTGGAGACGCTCGCGGGCGCAGATGTCGGTGAAATTCCGTTCGAAAAGTCACTCGAGCGACGCCGCGCGCATAAGTGGACAAGGCAATTCACTTGGACGCCTCTTCCTTTATTGCCATTTCTACTTTACGCGCGCTCGCAAGCCCCTGGGCCCCGGTTTGTTTTCTGAATTTCGATGCGAATTGTTGTACTCTGGGGACATGCCCGAAGCCTTCTTCTCAAGCATCAAATTGCTGTCTTTCTACTTGTCGTGAATAATAATTAACCTACTTCCATAAGAATTAGAAAAAATGTATACATTTTTTTCTAATGTGAAAATTATTTTTGTGGAAAGTTTCTTTAACCAAAAACCAGTAATCTTTGGGAAACTTTTAAATTGCATAAATATAAAACGCTATCTTTTGCATTAACATTGAACTATTTTTTTTTATTCTGATTTGTCGGTTCAGGTATACTTTAAACCATAATCCAGAAAACTTTAGCATTAGACGCAAAGTACAATTAAAAATTAAAAAATTCGTAGTATTAGATAAGCGTGAAAAACCTTAAATGATGGGTTTTAAAATAGCTTGATATTTTCAGTATGTAATAATCGCACAAAATTTACTGAGAAGCGAAGCGAGAGTTCATAAGCCATAAAAAGGGAGCACAGTAGAGTCAAGCGCGGGTTTGTTGAACCGCGAGCAATAACATCGACTTTCCCAAGTTTCGTTACAAATCATGGTACTAATTTTCTCGCATTTACTTCCGCCGACGACGCAGCCACAAAAATATATGCAATAGTAAGGAGCGAGTCTTCTATCTAGAGCGCGATGGGCCAAACGGAGAGCAACCCCAACCCGGCCATTACTTTCCAATTAAGCGGCAGTAAAATTTCAATAATGGTCATTAAAGAGCGGACGTTACACTGCGCGTAAGACCGCGGCGTCGGAGGGTATAGAGGGAGCGGGCCGAAAAAAAAGAAGGGAACGAAGGGAAAGGAGAGTAGGAAGGAAGGGGGAGGCGCGCGCGCCTAAAAGGAGCGCTAAGGCGCTCGAAAAAAAAAACGAAGTGAGAACGCTCGCGTCAGGTGCGGCAGATGCAGTCTCGACCGCTTTGATAGGAATCGTTCGGCCGATACCCACCCCTAAAGGGCAAAACGCCGGGCGCGAGGGGCCAACGGCGCGATCGGTCGCGACTGCCGGAGAGTTCACCTACCCGTCGTCCCCGCGTGCTCGCGCGCGCGCCCTACTGCGCGATACTGTATCTCCTATCCGCATCTGCTAACACAACTCGTCCATAAAGATCCGTATCTTTTCGCTTCTGTAACCTTATTCCTCGAAGGAAACTTTTATACGCGTTCTCATAAACGGTTTCCGGCTTGACTTTTCAATTTACTCCGGTTACCATTTTTAGAGCGCGCGGGCATTGAAAAAGTCGATAATTAAATTATAATAAACGCACGGCGCGCGGAGACCACCACCGCTTTAATATTCACCACTCGGCGCTTGCTTTTAATTTCTCGTAAGGAGACGCGGGGGCCCCTCGAAAAAGAAGTCGATCAAATAACGACGTCGGCGCGCGCTGTAAAATGTTCAGCCTCGAAGAATTTATTTAAGGCAGCCCGGCCGCCATCCCGAGTAAATAGGAGAAATAAAATAGCCGCGCGCGAATTTTCGGCCGCTGCACGGCGCGGTCATTTTAACAACAAACTCTCTCGTGCCAGCGATTTCTCCTAATTGTTCTTTCCCGGCCGCGCGCGCGCGCTGGCTAGCCCGAGCGAGCGACCGAGTGCGAATCCGAGCGTTAGCTTCCACCTCGTGTTTATCTTGCGAACACGAAACAGGGCCGGGGCTGCCAGCATTGTGTTATAATTTACTTACTGATGTTGTAATTACAATTTTGCGCGAGCGAGAGGGAGGGGGGCTGCGGGGTGGAAAGGAGAGAGTCTGAACGGAGCACCCCACGGAACAGGTAAGCGAGGCTGGCCCACCTTGCTCCTTCTCCGCTCTCTTAGCCCCGCCGGTGTGTTTACTCAGGCCGGCATAATATTCAATTCCAATTCGTCCGGTATTAAGCTTGCATGCCACTGCGCGAGCGGTGCGCCTTCACCTTTGGCCGGGGCTATCAAACGCTACGTACTCAACCGGCCGCGCGCTCATCCAGTTTCCTTCGGGCGAACCAACCGCGAGTTCGCTTTATGTTTTGCCCGGAGTTTTGACTTCTGCGGCGAATACAATCGCTCCGCTATGTACATCGAAGAATTTGTTATGACGAAAAACATTAGCTGTTTTAATTCCTTTTTCTTCAGAAAATTCAGGATCTCCCCCATCAGCGAGCTCCATAAAAGTTGGCCTCTGCCGCGTACCTGATTTTGCGTGAATAGCCCCTTGGTCGTTGTTCCTTTTTTTCCCCGCAGTCGGCCGGAATGAGCAATAAAATGGAAAGAAGGGTTCACCCGTGGCAATGATACGCGCAGCGCCTCGGGTGTAAATCATTACGGTTCTCGGCGCGGCTTTTATTCAAGGCCGACAATATATCCGAATAAGTTTTGTCTGTTGGCGGCGCGAGATAGAGGGCGAGCTTGGTGCACATGCAGTAGATTACCGCGTTGAGTTATGATAATTTCCGAGGGAGGACGCGCTCTCGGTCTCGGCCGCAACTACACGTCGCGCAATAATCAAACAGCGGCGCCGTGTCTCGATCCGCCGCGTCGGCGGTTCGCCTTCTCCCTCTTTTTCTCCCTCTCTCACGGCGAGCCTTAAGGCGTGTAATAATTTCGCGGCTCGTCCGGGATAAGGCACCTCTCGATTAAGGAGCGAGCTCTCGCAAGCGGCCTCCAGGGCCTCCTACGGCAGCGAGCCTCGGAAAACCTTCCCGCGCCCTTGAACCTGCGCAGCCGCTGCACACGATATTTAATTACTCCCCGGTGCCGCGGCGCTACCGTGCACGTGAGGGAATCCCGAAAACAATCAATTTCCAGCCTCGATGTAATTAGGCGAGATTTCACAACAGCCGTGTAATCGTCGCGTTTAACCATTCACGCCCGGCGCGGACGCCCGCGGTGAAAAATCGAGAGCCTACGGGGGGAGGGAAGGAGACAATGAACCCGCGCCGAGCGAGAGGAGGAGGAGAGAAAAATACGCCGCCTCGGTGGAAATCTTCATTATGCCGGCCTCGTAAAGTTCGCTCGAAGCCAAATGCATCCAATTTCCCGGGCGTCGTTCAATCGTCGTCGTCGCGCTCGTTTATACGCCGGGCGACGTTATTCGCGGAAACGGAAAAATAGCTCGCGGGGCGCGCGGGGGCGTTTAACGAGTTTTCGTGGCTCGTTCCCCCGAAGGAACGTGCCCCCGCGGGCGCGCGCCGGCTCCGATATCGAGGCCAGTCTCCCGCGCAAGTGCAGCGCCGGGGAGAGAAAGGAGAGCAGCCGAGGGAGAGAGAGGACGGACGGGAGGAAGGTGAGGCGAGCCAATGGAACCGATGGAACCAATGCGCGTGTTGCCAGTTTATTCCCAGCGGCCAATCGTGTTAAATCGTTTCCGAGCCCAGCTCTGCCCGCCCGAGCGCGCAGGAGCAGCGAGCGCGACCGCCGGCCAGCGGCCGAGAGCGAGAAAGAGGGCGATTTTATTGGAAGGTTCAGGATCTTCGCTTGTAAAGCTCGAGTCGGTGTGCGGTAGATATATGCGGCCCCCGTCTCGCTCCTATTGCACGCCGAGCCCCGGCCGTCTTATCGATAATTGGAAAAAAAAGAAATAAGAGCCAGCGCCAGGCGCCGACTTCGGAACGACCGAGATACTTCTCTCTTACCTCCTATCCTTTTTACCGTCCAACCGTTCTCAATAATTACTATCACTTTTTTTCTAGCATTTTCTTTTTGCCCCTCGGTTTTACTGTTACCCCTTTTTTTACTCTACTTAATTGAACTTTTATATTTCGACTAATTACCATTGCATAATTTCGGATACAAAGTCAAATTAAATTATAAATTTTATAAGAATTTTCCCGCATTCGATGTGGCGCAATATTTTATTCCGGGCGAACATCCCGCCTCATTTTAATTAATTAGATGCACCACTGTGAAATATTGTCAATATATTCAGCCGCGAGAATCCCTCCCTGCAGTTTCCTATTTTTTTTTTAATTTTTTAATTTTTTTTTTTTAAGAAAACAAGCTAACGCGGAAAAAATTCTCCCGCTCGCCCGGTAATATTTAGCTGTTAATTGAAAAATTTTTTGCTGATACTTGCTTTTAATTATTTTCCATTTATTTAACTTTGGCCGGAGCCGCTCATTTTTCGTTCGATCCAATGCAGCGGCGGCGGCGACTGCGTGCACGCTTGGTGCGGGCTCCTCGCTCGCGCCCACGAGCTCGTTACGTTGCTTTATCTTTCTCCCGCTGACGCGATCTCGGCGCGTATAGCGACGGCGGCGGCTAGCCGAGAAAGCCCAGATTGTGGAGGTAGGTGGCCGGGGCGCTCGCTCGCCCGCGCTCGCGGAGTGCTCGCGAAACGAGAGGAAGAGCAAGACAGAGAGAAAGTATATGGGCTCGCGCAGTCGATAGCGAACGAGAGAGAGCGTCCGAGAGCGAGAGAGCGAGAGGAGAGGGCGAGACAAAGACGGAAAAGAGCTGGCGCACTGGCGGCTCGCGCCGAGAGAGCGGAGTAATGGAAGCTGAAGTAGATATTGTATGGCATTACTGGCGAACTTTTCGCGGCGGAACATTGCGATATTGGTTTCGCCAGAGGCCACGCGATTGGCTGCTCTTTTTCATCGCCCCGTAGCGGCACCCACACACCGAGCGCACATACGAGCCCGTCGCTTCGACGGCGCACGCGCGCACGCAACACCGCCGCCGCGCTGACCTCGCACTCCATATCGGCTCTCCAATGATTTATTGTGAGATCGCTTTTGCGCAACGCCCGCGAAAACTTTTTCTCACTGTACATCCTGCCGCTCCAATGCTATCTTATCTCGCTCCACTTTATTAATTTAGCGATTGCTAATGACGAAACGAACTGTACGTCAATTAATTATTTCGTTCCGGGTTAATCTTTTCCCTCCGCTGCAGACTGCGGCTGAACTGTAATATGTAAAAATTAAAAAAGGCGAACTTCCCGATAATAAACGAACGACTTCCTGCCGAAGGTAGAAATTGAGCGTTATTCGGAATAAAGTATAGAGCGAATCCGCTCTGCGGGCGAGATTGCAAAAATCCAAGGTTCCCTATTCCGCGGAATAAAAGAAGTCAGAGTCCATTAATCCCGCGCGGCAGGAAAAAAACTGTCATTAGCAAGTCATCCGAAGCGTAAAGTGTCAGCAAGTCGCGCGTGCCTCGTATAGTCGGCGGGTCCCGAGGATTCGCGCGCGGGGCACACAGGCGCAGATAAAACGCGTATATCGGCGCATTACGCAGGCTGCCGGTTTCCAAGCCGACTATCGCCTCTTTCCATTGTGTGTGCCATTGTTGCGAGGCAGCCCGCTCGTTCGACTGCCAATACCCGCACGTATTGCGCGCGGCCCATTGTAAAGCCGGCGCGCCGGCAAGAGCCGCCGCGTATACCTGCCAGCCAGCAGATATCTATTTCCGCTATTTCCCCGGGCCCATTTTCTTTCTCTCGCTCTTTTTTCCCCCCCTGCGCGCCGCGTCGCCTTTTCACGCGAGGCACCACACCGCAGGTGCACGGACGCACGTGTTTGTATACGCAACTTGCATGGAATTTTTTTTTTTTTTAAATTCCTATACGCAGGATCGAGAAGCCTCCGGGACATTTAAAGGTTCTTTAAATTTCTCTGCAACGCGGTGATTTCGCGCGGAATCGAGCTTTCAGCTGCGCTCGATCTTTCGAGTGGTGAATTTTTCCGTACGGGACGGGTTCATTTTTCGGTGTACAGGCCTCGCGCCGCCGAAAGAAGTCGAAACGAGCGCACATCGCGACAACTGCTCGCGAGTCAACAACCTGCGGGCATTAACGGCCATTGTTTCCTCCGTCGTGCAGAACCGACGAGCGACAGAGAGGCGACGATAAATTTCGAGCGGAAGCGAGGACGGGCCGTTTCGGTTTGTCGCTCCGACTTTTCGTGGAAACGATAGCGAGCGCTCGCAGCATGCCGATATCGCGGTGCCCCTACCGGCGCGGTCGCGGCCAATTTCTCGCGGCCTCCTTTTTCCTTTCGCCGCTTAATACCGAGACACGTACGCGCCCCGGCCGATCCTTATCTTCGCGCTTCATATACCTTAATTGGGCGTTGTCGGGCGACGGAATTAATTTGCGATCGGTCAGGCGAGCCGCGCTTACGGCGCACCGCCTAATGAGCGGCTAGGCGAGGTCGCTCTCCGCACATGCACGAAATTGCGCCTCAATGGGCATCGTCAAATTTTATTATTGCATTACCGAAAGGAAATTGCGCGCGCGCCTCAATTAATTCGCCTCTCTATCGTAATGAAAAATTCATAAAGTAGCGTGGGTACGCCGGGATCGATGAGTTTGCAGCGAGCACCGGGGGAAAGGGTAAAAAAATTGGAAAAAAATAGGGGGCAGGAGGTAAAAAGCGAGGCCGCGGGTACGTAAGGAGCATCGCATCCGGTGGAGAGAGGCGACAGCGAGCGGAGCAGTCGCGGGTGTATATTCGGCTCACGGTACGGGGGACGCGGAGAATGCAGTAATGACAGGAAAGCGCACAGTCGAACAGATATACTCGGTTGGATAGGCAGAGCAGTCCCGGCAGAGAACGAATCCCCCATTTGGTGATCTTTCGCTTTGTGACTGACTGACTGGCGGCGGAGCGAGCGGACCGGGGCGCCGACGGGAGAGAGAAATAGAAAGAGAGACAGAGTCGCCTTATGCCTTTGCAACGAGCCCCGGGTCTATGTGTGTACGTGTAAAGCCCGAGCGTTTTAAGCTCTCAAAGCTCTCCTTTGCGCGGGCACTCGACGCGCTCGCTCGATCGACGCGAATCGCGCGGCGCTGCACCGCCGCTCCCGGAGGCTTTTACCGGAGGACATGAAAAAAAACTATGCGAAAGTACGCACTAGACGAGTCGAACTTTAAAAGCGAAATAGCATTGTCATCTGCGTTCGAATTTTTCAGGTGCTCCGTTTTTCGCTGAAAGTCACTTGAGGAGTATTAGCGGACTTTTCTATTTCTGCACCAGGTATTGAGCTAGTCGGCTTTCAGGGACGTTCATTACTGCCACCGAACCATTGTTTTCAGTCTGAATACTACCTTTTTTTATTTCACTGCAACTTCCAACTTCCCGATTTATTGACCTTTTTTTACGAATACCTCTTCTTTCATTTCTTGGAACAAATTTTAAATGAAACAAGGAAAAGGTATTTAAAAAGGAAGAAAATATTTCGAAATATTGTCAACAGCACCGGACACCAAAATGACCAGAATATTCGAATCGGTAAACGCGGATCATCCACGCGTGGAAGACTCAGCTGTCTGCAGGCTGCAATTACAATGCGCCGGTCTCAGGGGCACTCGCTCGCTCACTTATTCACTTACTCGCTCGGCATGTTGCGCACTTACTTCCTCGAGCACACTAGTATACGCACATCGTACGTGTAATCCACGTGTAATGCTTCTCTCTAGTTCACTCATATTTTTTGCTCGCCCGCACGTCCTATTAAATCGACACGGAAAAGTAACTAACTATTTATCCAGAAAATTGCACCGCCATTGCCTATTCTTTCAACAGTCGCAGCAATTCTCTGGTCTAGGCGAATTTTTCCATCAATCATTTATTCATCGAGAACGTGACTCACATTTAACTCGGGGAGTTTCGAATATCATTGTTGTGTGCAGGAGGAAGAGGCAGTGGCGTCATCATAAAAAAGTGACAAATAATGAAGTCAGGAAAGCCGGTGAGAAAAGTATCGCTGGGCGCAGATGAGCTCGCGGATAAGCGTCGAGTCGAATGGTACGTGTATCGGGGCATTCCGAGCGGCGTGCCTGTACATAACCAGCCGCTCTCTCACGCGCTTTAACAATTTCCTGCGTTGGCACTTTTCCGTTCTCGGCTCAGGCTCGCGCGAGCGCGCTCCACGCTACGCGCGCCCGTCGCCGGTCTCATCTTTTTATTGTTGTTGCCGCGGCGTTCGACGACGTCAGCTAGCCGTGACGTCGGGGCACGAGAAAACAGAAATTATCGCGCGAACATCGAATATAAGTATGCCCTTAATTTCGCGGGGGGCGAAGCGCGTAAAGCGGAGAATGAAACGCGCGCTTCTCCGATACCACAGCCCGCGGTCTACGTGAGTTTTATACGCACACTCGGCACGGCCGGCATTAATCCGTGTGTGTGGTTCAAGTCGCCGCCACGATGGCATCTCTCCCGAGCTTGCCCAGGACGTACCTTCCTTGCGGCTTATTTTCATTTCGTTACTTCCTTTCGATTATCTCGCTCCGTCCTCTATTAATCAGGCCGACAGTCGCGGCCCGAGTCCGCTCGGCGGCTCTTAATGACGCGGGCACGTCGCTCGGGCTTCGTAATAAGATCGACCATAAAGATCACCCGGGAGCGTCTGATTTCTCGGCGAAATCACGAAAGGCTATATATGCCCCCGGCTCGCGAACAATGCCGGAATAATAAACGCGAGCGCTGCACTCCTAGGCGCTCGTGCCCGATCGGTTTCTCGCGTCCTCGAAGTTCAGCTCGAAGAAGGCTGCGCACGGCTGAAAAAAAAATCTGGACGATGGAGCCGAAAGCCGCGCTCGCATCCGGCGGGCGGCGGCAATTAATAACTCGGCGCGGGGGCCCTATTAATGCCATTGCCCAGAGACGCGTGACGAGGGAGCGCACGCGTGTGAGTGCGTCAGCGAGCGCGGGCCACTTGTCCGATTGTCTGCCCCCTCCCCCCTTTACGTGCTTTCGCATGCGTGCGCGACGCCGGGCGGACAGGTGCTGCCACCTCGAGCGCGACGGATAATCGGCGCGGGCAATCGAATCGGGCGCGATCGATGACGACGATGGTCACTGGATCGAAACGCTCGCTCGCTCGTTAGGCTCGCACGGGGAGTAGCGCGCGGGCCGATCTCTATCGAGGAGCTCTTCCGTCTTGCGCGCGCCCGGCGCCCTCATCAGCGACCTAAGTGCGTACAGGCACACGAGGCAGCTCCCGGGCTCATTTGCATTTGCGCACCGGTGTTGCCCCCGGACCATGTGGGACATGGCCCGATCGATACGCTTCCTTTGCCGATCGAATGCGCCCTGAATATTTAAAATTTTCTCTATCGCGCAACATTTCGTTCGCTCGGCTTTCTGGAGGGGCCTGCTCACCGGCGGTCTGTCCGCGCACGGGGGGAACGGCTTGCGCGCGACGAGTCGTCGAACAGTACTGTTCAACGGGTTTTCGCTGTGGGAGCGATATTTTTTACGGCTTAATTGTTATTTTGTTTTTCTTTTTATGATACAGCGCATTTTGTTTGGATATATTCATCATTTGACATTAATTGGCTCGTGGGGGAGATGCTTTATCGCGTTTCGTATTGTGTATATGCTATTTCTTCACCGTATGAAGAAAAACATGCGGAGTGGATCATTTTTTACTTTCATGCATGATAATTTTTCCCAGGCTTGTAAAAAGTCAATAAATTTAAGGAGTATTTTCTCTGGAGAAAAAAATTTCTGTAACTACTCGGATTAGAAACTAATTTATTTAACTAGGATTAGATTGCCGGATGATAATAAAACTAATTATTGTTGTTTATGTCTTAGTAATTATTGGAGTAAAAAATGAAATATTGTGATTGTACCGTATTACTAGAGCTGCGTTCTATGATATATCGTGCACTTGAAATAGAGAAAAAATGCAACATCACTCAAAATAAAACGTTTCTGTCCTGCAATTAATTAGCGAAGCATTTTCCGAACCGGTGACGTCAGTTTGCCAAGCTGAAAAGGTATAAATACCTCAAGTTTCAATTTTAATCAGTCATTCAGCGAAATACACTCGAGCCTTTTACTGCTTCTCGCGAATTGTCGGGAGGATGGCGTTTAGAATAGCTGTCCTCGCTTATTTTGTTATATCCGCTGTAAATATATTTTTATTGTAATTAAAATAAAATAAGCCCATGTATTTTTAATCAACAATTTAATGTCTGTGCGTGGTAGGCAGTCGTCTGTGGTGCACCATACAATGATATAATCGAGGACCTTGATTTGAACGAAAGCATTGAATTATGTGCCAAAGAAATAGGATTACTAGTTGGTAATTAAAAGTAATAATCTTATCCAAATAATAAAATAACATTTTTTCTCATCCAAAAATGTTGACATTTAAAGAAGAGGCTAGGACAAGTTTTACAATGCCCATGGAAACACCTGGGAATTGTATCATGGCTTGTGTATGGCAAAAAATTGGACTGGTATGAATACTTTTATTTTTAATTTACATAACAATAGTAACTACTTAATTAATACGTTCTAAAATAAAAATGTGTAGATGGAAATGAATGGTAAAATTATGAAAGAAGAAATGGTGTCAAGTTTACTTCCTTCAGCCGACGAAATACCGGACCTTCCTCCAATGCGTGAAAATAATTTTTATCAATGCGTTGACGAAGGTAACCTATGAATTTTTCCGATGAAAATATTTTCTTACTACGAAAGAATACCAGTATAAATATTAAAATTTGCATTCTTTTTAGCGAACATGTCTGACAACAGTTGCGACGTAGTAACTGAATACTTCAGATGCCTAATAAAAGATTTATTTATAGAAAGTACCTGAATGTATGCCGCTAAGCTATATAGTGTTACGCAATTTTTTGTACATCGAAATAATACGTAAGGTTAAATAAAATTTTCATATGCACATCTGTGATGATTTTTGCGTCTGGCGTGAAATTAGTAATTATGCACTCGAGGATTGTGATTCAGTACAGTCCGCATTAAATTCAGTTTTGCGGCTTAGAATTTCAAATCGTCAGTGGGATGACGGATAGTTGGAGCATCTCTTTTCCTTTTGGAGCGAGTTTGTTCTCACGCGTTAACAACCCTTATGCTAATTTATCTACCTACGTGAATATCGCTGACGATGCACGCGTGACTTTGATCCGGAACGACGAGGTCGCAAACACTCACTGTTATTGTCTCTAACCTAATATTAACGTTTGTTTATTTTTAGAATTTTGAGTCGACGCTAACAAAACAGTACTCATTGAAAATATTTATGTTCAATCCAATGCGTATTTTATACAAATTTACATATTTTTAAAATTGTAAAAGGAATTCCAATTTAAAAAAAGATATTAAATGTTATGGATACAAATTTCTGGAGTGTTACAAATTGTTCTAGGTTAGTACTGGTTCATGCATACTCACATTGTGCTACGATACGACTTCACTGACTCACGAGGCAATTTTTCTCTGACTATTTTCTTCATGATCCTGCAGCTTTTATTTTAATAATCCCTTTAAAACGATTTTTCAGCAACAGGTTTGTCAAGCAATTTGATAACGTAAAATGAAAGGATTCGACGGCGAAGGAATTCGAGGTGAGATTAAACATCATTAATAAAGGGCCACAAGAGTATCGATACTTTCGAATGGTGATCGTGAAATCCCCAGCTTCCGTTCACACAGCGTCCCTCTCTCTCTCTCTCTATCCTTCGCCTCGACCCCGAAATCCCGACGAAGAAACCAATAAATCTGGATCGGTGTAGTCGCACGCGTGTGGCTACCTAAGACGCTTACGCGTCGCTTCCTCCCTCTCTTCCCTTATTCATCTGGCGGGCACATCCAGCGGTGTGCGCCGTCGATTTCTCGCGCCCCACCTTTCTCACTTGAGAGTTTTCTATATATCCGCGCGTATATAGGTTCCCATCGAAGTTCCCGCCGCAACAAAACTCAAATCTAACTTATTTACATATCTGGCAATGGTGGCGCGCGGGGCATTACCATATTCCACGTACCTATAACGCCGCGCGGATATACGTGCCAACGCATGCGAGGCAAAGAGTATGCGCGAAGGTACGAACGCACTCGACGGAGTGGGGGATGAAGACCCAGTGAAGCTTGTTAAAAAAAAAGAGCGAGGGCCGCCTTTCCTCGTCTCGTCGATACGTATAGTCACGTATTTGTCATTCACCTTATCGTAAAAAAAGGAACGGTTGTGTACAGCTCCGATCCCGCATCGGAAGCATCGCCTCTTGTTTTTTTTTTTTATAAATTTACGTTACCCCGTTTCTGTCATTGGTCTTTGTCCGCTCTTAAAAAAAGCGTATTCTAGAAAAAAGCGCACGAGTGTACGATTAGCGTAATGGAGCATTCGTCACGAGTAAGGATCCTCGGTTTGGATTATTTAGCATAGGGAAAAGGGCCGGTGCGGCGCATGCGAGTCCACAGCCGCGGCACGGTGCGAGCGCGACGGAAGGGGGGCACTCCTTTTATTGAGCCAGGTGGAGGGACAGGCCAAGGTCGCTTCTTCTCTGTCTTTCGATCAGGCCGCGAAGAAGAAAAGGGTTGCGGATCGATGAGTGCCGGATTAGCATTACTAGCTTGGATACGCGACTGGCTCTCACTCGCGCGCGAGCGCGAGCCTCGTAATGTGCGCATAATTTAACAAAATTCAGTGCCACTTCCGATATGTGAGAACCTGCGAGCTTCGAGCACGGGAGGATGATACATCAAAAGATTCTGCAGATGGCACGATTTACTCCTATGGGAATGCAAAATTTACTTACGCTAATATTTTATTACTGTGCGATCTTCTCGTTCAATCGGTTTGCCAGTGCTTCGGCTGGTTGAAAAATTTATTTTTGTTCAAAAGTTTTAAAATTGTTTACTAGGCAGTAGATACATCTTTCAAAAATGTATAAGAAAATCATGTACATATGACGGTTAAATGCACGTTCTTTTTTACAGATAGAAAAGAATTAATAATAAAAAAAGAACTTTTATTGGGTATATGAAAAAGTATAATATAGAAGTTTTAACGTCCATAATGGTCTATAAAAATTTTATGACTTTCAATATAAGGGCTTGGATACAAGAAAATTATGATGAATACATAACACAAGAGTATTTCATTGCAATTCCTATTCAATAGGCCAGTGTTTCTTTGAGTGGAGCAATTGGAGCCTTTAGAGCATCAAGACATTTTTCACCAATAAAAATTGATTTACTCTTTTTTCCCCCATGACGCTACCCGCTTCTGTCGCTTTTCACGCATTACCCTTTTATTAAGAAGGCAAGTTCAACGCTCCCTGAGCGGCGAGCGCCTCTCCGGTGCCCTAGGATATTTCGGTATTTCGACGAACGTCAAAATTTTCTATGGGCCACGATGTAGAAAAGTCAATGTCTGCGTGGGCAGACAATGCGTGAACTCGGCGGCGGGAGAGGAGAGGGGGACAGGAGGTCGAGAAAGAAGACGAAGGAGAAGGGCTTTGTTGTTGGCGCTACGCGACGAGAAGCGATAGAAATCGAGAGCGGAAAAGTCGGTGCGCAGGTAAAGCTTCCAGTTTCCATTGTCGCGGGTGTCTCGGTGCGCCGCGGCGCGTAACCTCTCCCCCCTCCTGTCCACCCCACCCCCTCTCGACCGAGCGGTATCTATGTGGATCAGGAAGAAATGCGCGGCGCGTTTTGGACGAAAAGCGATATCCATTCAGGCCGCTGTCCTCGTCGCCGTCAAGCCTCGGCGACGTCCACGCCATCGTGGAATTGGAAACGTGAGACGATGCTGTTTCCAACAAAGCCGGGGGGAACAGGTAGAAACACTTCTAAGAGTCCAGCGCGAAGATGAATTCACCGCCTTGTCCGCGCCACGTATCTTTACACGACTCTCCTCATTCTCATTCTTTCACTTACTAGTCTTACCGAACGAGTTCAACTCAAGAGATATCATTATTACTCGAGATTACTTCGAGGTCAAAAAACTCCGCGGCTTTTCCGGTTTTTTATACTGTTTTCCGACTTACCTTGCATTCGCCCCATTGTTACCCATAGTAAGCCAAGATCACTTTATTAAGAAGTGCACTACTGGGTTTCTCGCTTTTAACAATTGTACATCATTTTAAACGAAATTCATTTATTAAAAATTTACGAATACGATTTGCATTATAAATTATTGTTTATGAAGGTTTGTTAAAAGATACGTATTTTGGTAAGTGAAACGTGATGTCATGAAGATGTTTGTACAGAGTCTAGTTGCAAAAGAATAATCGTCACAAATTGTCGAGTTAGGCACAAGAAAATAAATTTTCTAAGTCTATGAAAAGCAATTAAGTGTTAGATTTTTTTATTTTTCCCTTTACCTGCAAAATTCCTGACTTTATAAGAAAGAATTATTGTTGAAAATATTTACAAGTTTATATTTGTAGAGAAAAATATTGATGTTTCTTCTATTTGTGAAAGGAACTGCATCGAATCATCAAAACATTTAATCTAAATTATTTATCTGTATATATTTATTTAAGCAAGTTACCACATATATTTACATGAGTAAGCTCGATAAATAAAAATGGACGTAATAGGCGCTTCGAGGTCGTCCCCGTGATATTAATAATGCAAGATAGGCCTTTAATGAATCCCGTCGAGTGTTTATTATCCGATTGTGTTTTCAGCCTCCCGTACTCGAGGCGGGGGGCTGCATTGTGCGCCAGCGATCATTGAACGCCGTCCGTCAAAGCGGCCGATATATCCGCCTATAATCGAAGGCCACTTGAGAGCGCGACAGATTGGCGGTGACGGCGCGCCAGTCCTGTGAAAAAAAGAAGAGGAAGCAAGAAGTGGGCCGCTCCGGGAAGGAAGAGGAAAGTATAAGCTCGGCGCATTACTCGTCGATCCCCCGTATAAAAGCATTAGCAACATTTTAACCCCCTTAATATATTATTCGAGCTCTCCGGGGGCTGACGCCGGGGCGCGCTGCATCAACTATCCGGCGCGTCGCGCGCATCCGCATCCGAGGAGAGGAGACACGGCTCGGGCGAGAGCGAGAGGGAGAGATGCGCGCCGCGGCGCGGAGGTGAAAGGAGCGCGTGTGTACGTTTGAGCTCGGGTCGCTCGCGAGAATGCACGTACGATGCAAATTTCTTCGTATGCAAATTGGCCGGGAGGTATGCAAATGCCCGGAACATGTGTTCGTCTTCGAACCCTTCTTCTGCCCTCCTCGGGATATTCGAGCCCCCCTCCCTTTTTCGCTCGCTCGCATGCCCGCGCACTGCGAGGCTCCCCCCGCTAGAAGCGCGCGAGCGAGGCTGGCCCACCCTACGCCCTTTCGAAGATGATCGGAACGCGGCCTGGTTTGCATATCTTGGATATTTCCTCTCATTGTATCGGAAGCATTGTGGGGCCGAGCGGACGGCGTCGCGCCGCTCCCGATCGCCGATGCAAACCATTAATCCGAGTCTCCTTTATATCCAACGAGTGGATTGACAGATAGCTCCCGAGTGTTCCCAGGATATCGCTCGAGGCGCGGGGCTTCCTCTCGCCTACCCAGCGCGACGGACGTCCTCCGGAGATTTTCAGATCGGACGTCACGGTTGTACAAAGCGACGCTTTTTTTGCGCTTTATTGATGCAATATTCAAACAGTTTTTTCGGGAGTTTGCAACGGGATAAAAAAGTCGATTGAGTTTTCCGTTAGGATGAACAATGACTGTTTGGCGTCGCACCTTCTTTTTTGCATTCCTCTACAGCCATCGAAGGGTTCCGTTAGAAATATTCTTCACACGGTGTAAAGAAAAAAACTTATTTTCCTTTTTACAGTAATGCAAGATAAACGTAATCTCAACTTGTGACAACACCGATCGGCCGAGTGGCTAATGGGGTAAACTCGAGAAAATCAAGCGGATCCGTCAACTTTACACGTGGAGAACAAAGATGAGAGCGACAAAAAGGCAAAACCTTAGCGAGCAAACGCGATATCGAATCGAGTTAACGAACTTTGCGCGACTTAATGAAGCTTCGACCGGAAAGGAAAGGCGAGTAAGCGCCGAGAAAGAGAGAGGAAAGCGGCGGCGCGACGAGAGGGCGAAAAGGGCGGAGGAACGTGAGAAAGCGGCTGAAACACAACCCTAATCCCGGGCGGCGTTGAAGCATCGGAAGGCGAGTCGCCCTCTCTCTCGCTTCTTTGATTCGCCTCTCCTTTCCTCGCGCCGGCGCGAAAGTGTCTCATCGCGATTAGCATATCGAAATTGCTAAATAATCGAGCGTGGATCGACGCAGCCGCGTTCTCGGACTGGCCGGCGCTCGCTGGCACTTAGAGAACCAGTATTTTAGCGGGCGCTTGCATTGTTCGGCGGAACCAGTTCACGCCCGATCCGCGGCGCACAAAGCGCGTCCCGAGGATACTTCGCCTCGGCGCTGCTCCTTTTAGCATACCCGCTCTTCCCCGTCCCCCTTATAGCCAGATTCATAATTATCGTGGCTGCGCGCGCATTGATTATTAAACGCCTCTTATTATGATGATCATCTCGCTGGCAGCGCCTAAGAGAGCCAGTCGGCATAAGAAAGGCGAGCAAGGGGCACAAAGCGACTGGCAAAAGGGAGAAACAGAGCGCGGAGAGAAGGAGCTTTTAATGCGTGTCCTTCGCGTATAATTAGGTTAGTTTTCAAACATTTATTTCTAGACGCCGCGCTCTCCCTTTTTTTCTCTCTCCTCTGCATCTAGCTCGTCGCTGCTCAAATTTATTTGCGATTGTGCGTCGCTCGGCTTACGCGCGAGTTTTATGACTAAGAGGCGACGGAGAGCGTCAACGATTCGCGCGAAATGAAAAAGGAGTAAATTACACAAGCGTCGCGTGATTGTTTAGCGGACGGGAATGCTTATTTGCGCCGTCGAGCGAAATATTCCCCCGTTGGCGGAGCTCGCTCGTGAATTAGCGGATCGTCATCGTCCGAGCCTCGTGGAGCCTCCGCGCGTTTCGTCAGGCTGAACAATTTGTTTAACCGCAGCGCGCAACTCGCGCAGCGCCAATTGTTTTGCAATGCCGCTGAAATGATTGCCCGAACGCGAGCGGCACCGAAGTCGGCCGCTACTCGGCGCCGCTAGAGCGCCTCCGAGCCGCTCGACTCGATGAATTTTATATTCTCTACTGGATTCTCGCCCTCTTTTAACGCTGATAAACCAATTTGCCCGGCGAGTCTTTGCCGTGAATGCTCATTATATAATGACTACATTTAATGCACTCGTTTCTGAAAAAAAAAGATCTGCAGAACTCGACTACCGGGGAAGTGAATTTTATGTTAATCTGATCATTATTAAACACGCTCAAATAATTATGAAAACGACGGACTCGCTGCCTTTTTCACCAATGTTCCACCGCGGTTATTACCGCATTTTACGTCGTTTCAGCGGCTACAATCTTTTTAATCCCACAAATGAAACTTTTTCGTCGAAGATGATTTAACAAATTTGTTGCAAATTATCATTAAAATTGCTTCGCAGGAGTGGTCGGTGAAAAAAACTTGTTGCTCGGCGCGTACGGGCGAGAAGCGGGGCTTCAGGTATGATTTATGTCGTTATCGCGTTTTTAATTAGCATAAGAAAAATTAAACGTCGATGCGGCTTTTAGCGAGAGAGCGCCCAGAGGAGCCCGGGGAATTTTCACACATAACTCACTGTCGGGCGCGCAAAGGGGTGCGACAGCCAAACACTCGAGAGAACGCGCGGCGCGGCCAACGTCGGACCAATGGGAGCGGGTTGACGGTATAGCGCCGAGGAAATCGCCTCGACCCGAGATGCGCTCCGTCGCATCATAATGACAATATCGCCCGGCGCTCGCTCTCTACCTCTATCTCGCTTTATAGCCTGCTCGCCCGATCAGCCTCGACGACGCCGAAGATTCAAACCGGAAACTTGACGCGCGCGGAACGATCCGTACTGTTCGAATGACAATCTCGGTCTACTGATGTTTATTAATTCGTCGTTTTCTTTCCCAGCGCTGTAGGTGTGCATCAATTCCGAGGCCTGAGCCGAGGAAACCGGATGCGAGCCTCCCTTTAAGCCTGCTCTTACTTTAATTCACGAAATACATTCGTCTACTCAAATGCTCTTTTTATAAAAAATCAAATGTTATTATTCTATACAAATAAAAGAATGATATTTTTTAGAAATGTTTTGATTAAACTACTTAATTTCGACATTTATATGCAGTAGTCAATTTATTGCCGGGATGCTTTCGCAAATGACAGTCAATGCAGTCTGGTGAGCAGCGATTTCCAATCGTTTTTCAAGATGATCACGAAGTCGTTACAATGCATCGTAAATGGAAGATGATTGCGTGCCTCGTAAAAATGCTATTGAGGTTTCCGCTTGGCAACGTTGAACTGGTAAGTTTACGTTGCGGCCACACGCAATTGAAATCATCGTCAAAACTCAATGTGTTTACGGAAATTGCACGAGACTGTATGCATACACACCTTTATTTATATTGAAAAAGTGTGTTCAGCTCAATATGTTTATTATTTGAGTATTGGTGCAAAATAACATACGCATCGATTCTCAGAAAAAATCGTAACCTATTATTCAACGTTTGTTATTGATATTTTTCGAGAAATTCATTAAGACATCTGTTATTTAAGTAGTAACGAAACATTGTGATGTCACGTAAATCAATAAGTCCTTAAACATTAGTTTCACTTTTGTGCACCGTTCAATTTTAAATAAGTGAAAGAAACCTTTAATTAGATGTGCTACGTTTTTCGAGCACTTTAATTAATATGCAATGGATATTACCTCTTGAATATTATAATATTATTCGTTATATAAATAAATAACATTCAAAATAATATATTATTACTTACATTTATTATGTAAATAATCGTATTTAATTTTATTTCTATACAAGATCAAAATATATTCTCTCATTGTTTAAAACAAATGAATATTGCATAATATTAATAAACGATTTGTGCTGATGAAATTAAGAAATTCATTTTTCCTCATAAAAAACTTCATTTAAAAAATGTAAATTTCTTGTATGCAAATTTTGACATAAGCAATGAGAAATCAACAGAACAAACATCAACAAAAAATATTGATTAAACGGAGCAAAAACAAATGTCTGAATCGTGACGATGCTCAAGCTGGTGCATTAACATAAATTTGATTTAAAAACATAGACAATCTTTATAAATTTCTTTGTTTATATATGCGTGATATCCGTCAAAATCAAATTCAGTCACTCTTTTTGAATGCTCATTTCTGTACCCATAACGGAAGCGCGTTTTTTTGACCAATGTCAACGGATTCGACTGAACGATATAATCACCATTCATTTCATTGTTCCTTCGATGCGATTGTATAAAATAGGAATTCCTCTGACCTAATTCGGTTATAACCGGCTTTTGATACCATCTATAATATAATATTCAAGCTCTAAACAGCGTCAGCGAAATTCAAAAGAAATATAAAACCGATGAAAAAACGTCATTGTCCGATTGCAATTACAGTCGAATTCACAGAAAAAAGTGTCTGAGCAATAAAACAGACTGACAATGGAAGATAAAACGAATTAAGCAATCGCTATTAGAGCCAATTTTATTAGCACGCATCGATGGTGCGACAGCCAGTATCCGAGATGATCTCCTTGCTACTGAATCGAACACTGGCGCAACTCATTGCGCTTTACCTTGAATTCCACGAATATGAACTGCTATCGCTTGTAATCGTCTATTCCCTCTATGAGTGGAGTGGTGTTAAGTGTCGCGCGTAATGCGAAATATGATTCCATGGACATCCTGGCCTACATCGCCAGTCGTTATGATCGCCACGGCGCAGAACTGCGCCAGTTGCACTTCGCAGACGCCTATACACGCTTACAATGTCAATAAAAATAAAAATATATGCACCCCGATAATGGCCACTATTAATGTTTCATCGCGGCAACTGCTCGCCTCTTTTTTTTCCCTCTTTCGTCCAGTCTGCGATAGCGTAAAATTGGGTTACCGCATCGGACAAACAAAAGTTCGTGCGATAAATAACGAAATTCCACCTTGTGGGCGATGCGTGTTTCCTCAATATCTCGCATCCGCGTGTGCTCGATTTACAAAACTCGGATGAATTCTAAGAAAGCCGAACGGAAAAAGATCGGAGGTGAGGCGCTCAAAATCACCGCGGCGTTTTTGCAATAAGCCCGGCTGTCAACAAATACGGCGCGTCGAATCGCTCCCGAGAAGCCCGAAGTAACAATAATTCCAGCAGTCCAGGAGTTTGCGACACGATTTACATATAGCCCCGCGAGCCAATGTCACTGCCGCATTTTGACCGTGAATATCGCGCGCGGCAGCCTCGCACAGGCTGATCTGGGAGTTCGCGCGAGTTGCAGCGGACTCGTGCGCCGCCGCCTGCGCCTAAGAGCCTCAGCCTCGATTTAATCGTCGCCCGCGCCGCTACCCGTTTCCTTTCCGCCCCCTACGCCGCGAGTCCTGCGGGACTTAAGCCGGAAGTGCTTATGCCGCTGCTCCATCGCCCCCCCCCCTCTCTCTCTCTCTAGCTCTCGAAACCGAATAAGTATCGGCCTTTCATTTGTACACGAGCGCGGCCTTTCGATTTTAAATGCTCCGCGTCTATCTCTCGCGCGCGAGCTCTTTGTCTTCGCACCCGAGCGTCTGCGGCTAAGCTTTCAGCCGGGCATTTGAATTATAAAGAGAGAAAACTAAATCGATTCGTTATGAAACGCCGCATCGATTCATTACATAAGAATCGAGCCTGTGACACAATATTGTATTTAATGCTTCCTTTCTGATCACAACAAAACATAATAGTTTGATATAGTGCGAGTGAATACTATAATGCTGTGAAAAAACATTTATTAAATTAAACCCGATTAAAGTGTTATTTATCAAAAGTTCAGGCGCAAAATCTGTTTTGCATGACCAGTGGTGAATTAAGCAAAAAAGTTGGCCCGCGAAGCGGGGATGAAAAAAAAGGGGAGCGGCGCGTCGACTATTTATTTTTCTCCAGTCATTAGGTGCGTAATTTTTGCGAAGTAATGAGATTTTCAAAGTGACGAGGCTATTCGAGGAGTTCGCAGGCAACTTCGACCTGGAAAAAGTAGGGAGGCAAGAGAGCGCGCGCGACAGTCCGATCGAGCCGGGTGGTGGGGGCTCGTCGGAGGGGGCACGGGGAACCTGCGCCCGAATTCTCCCGCTCTGGACGCATGCCCGCGCTTACCCCTTCCCCGGGCGCCACCGCCAGCCGAGCTTTGACTCCCGATGAGATCGCGATGGGAAATATCGCTCCATTCAGGTTGCTCCTCGATTCGCCGCTCAAAATTGACAAATTTCATTATTTTCGCGCACCGCACTTTTTTTTTTAAAAATCCGCTTTTAATGATGATTCGCTTTGATGTTTTTAGCGTTACTTTGACGCGCTGACGTTTCAATATTTTATCGGTCGATTTAAATGCAGAATGCGTTATTTTATGAGGAAATTATATAACGGTATAAGTTTTATTGTTTATTAAATAATTATTAGGTGGATTACGAGGAATGAATAATCATCGTTTGAAAAACTATTTCATTTTAACGCTCTTGATGGGGCATTCGGAAATGATTAGAAGCTATAGTATTACTTATTCCCACGGTAGAAGGGTGAATGTATAATAGGGTTAATTTATTGCGTAAATTCATTATTCAATATTATTCAAAGTGAATTTATTTATTTATTTCCTACACCGCTTTATTTTTAGCACAACAGTGAGAAGCACCTATCCGAGGAAAAAAATGATGTTTGATTAATACTTGTTAAGCTTGAATCAATGTAACAAGCAGCGTGCTATTCGTGCCGTCGAGCGGCCTAATAAAAGAGCCAAAGTAAATTTTTCATGAGACAGACGGCGGTCAATGTACTGCGACATCGCGAGAGCATAAATTTTATTGACAGCTCCCATCAGCCATTCATTCCTTAGGAAATCCCCAAATGAAGGAGCGCACTTGCCTCCCCCGACTGATCTCCCCCTCACCCTCGCCGAGCGCACACATCCGTCCGAAAGAAGCCTCGACGAAAGCCCCGCGCACCGCCGGCTGCGGGCTCGAGGGGCGCGCGTGCAGTCACCCTCCTTTCCGATCACATCCCGTTGAAGTCACCGATACTTCCAATACCGCGGGCCACTCGGCCGCACGCAGCATCCCTCGATCGCTGCGGCGGCGTCACGTCCCCGGGGGGGCTCCGCCGACGGGCGGCGGGGGCGAGCCGATCGGAGTGGGGCGGCCTGGCGCCCCGGCGCCTGGTGGGGGTCGCCACCCCCGCATGCGCGCGCCCCCGACTCCCGCTCCAGCCCCGAGACTCGCGCGCCAGCCGCCCGGCGGCGCCACTCGACGGCCGCGGCTCGCGCTTTCCCTTCTGGCCGCGCTGCCGAATTTTCGTCCCGGCCCGCCGGGCAAATTGGCGCGCCACTCCGCTGGCCGGCCCCGTGGGCCGGCCGGGCCGCTCTTGGCACGGGCCCCGGCTCGCGGCGGCGGTCCGAGGGGGCGCCGGCCCCGACAGGTTGCCGCGGCGCGGGCCCAGCTGGCGCGGAGAGAAGGCCGCGCGCGCCGGACAATACTTTTGCCGCGGGGTGGAAAGTGCGTAAAGCACACCGAGGGATGACTGCCGAGGGCTGCAGCCAGCGAGTTCGAGTTTAGTCTCGGTCAGACAACAGACCTGGCAGGAGCCCGAACCGCACGCGCGCGGCTCGCAGTCACGCATCCACTCCGCTCACTTGACACTCGTATATATACACACCGCGGACACGCAGTACACACTGACACGCGCGCGGGCGTGGGGTGCCGCGCTGGGGGACAAGTAAATAAATGGGCACACCTTCCGCGGCCACATGTACGAGCCACTGGTGATCGCTCGGGCGGCGGAGGAGCGAGCTGGGGCCACGGTTCCTGGACCCCGGAGGAGCTGATCGTCGCCGGTGCAGGAGACAGCCAGTACGTAACTTACACACTCAGCCCCGGCCCGAGACCCTCGAATCTCTTAGACGAATCCTTGCTAGAGAGAGCGAGTGAATGACAGTGTAAGACCACTCGCGCAGATGGGAAACCTTGAACGCGTTCAAGCACCAGACAGTGAGCGAGGAAGGTCCCGGGACCGCTCTCCGCGACGTTTAATCCAGTGAATGTGTTTTGTGACAACTTTAAAGCGAATATAAAATATTTTATTTCTCGGCTCCTTTTGCGTACTCCGTGTACCCGAGTCCTCTTGACGGCTTTTTACCTTGTGCATGCTCGTGATTTATTTTGCGACATTTTTTTCATTTCATTTCGCATTGTGCTCGTCGTATGATCTAATATAATTAATTCATCTCGGAGGGCTTGCACGACAATTAACTTTTATACAGCTGCTCGTTCAATAATTATGAGGTAAAATAAATCATTTTTGCTTCAATTTTATTTTTTATTTTTTTACTCAATAAATTCATGAAAAAGTATGTATCAGGATTCTGAATTTTTCAAATTAAATTCAAATGAGGCAGTGAAATTATTAATCTTGATATCAATTATTTGTAATAAAAAATTTCGAGCATCAATCCTAATAAATTCGGACAATGTAATAAAAAAATTCCTGGCTAACAAGGTGCATCAAAAAGACCGCGCGCTCGTTACGCAATTAGAGGTGTACATCGAAAGTGAGTCGGTATCGTGCGGCGAATGAATAAGCCTAATAACAAAAAAATCGGCGAGAACAAAAAAAAAGTGCTGCTACCCAAAAAAAAAAAAAAAAAAAAAAAAAAAATTCGTAAAAGCCCGGACGTTTGAAAGTGATCGCTGGCGGTCGAGCGAGGATGGCTTACGGTATCGCAGATCGGCGAACTGGCGTTTCGCGCGCTGAAAATACAAGTCCGCCCGGCTTCTTATGTGACTCACGTACGTTGGCGAGCGCACGAGCATCTCGCGCGCGCGCCCGCTCCGGCTGCGGGCTCCGCGGAGGCGCGCGGCGACACGCGTATTATTACAACGAGACGATCGTTCGGACGTTTCAGGTAAGATCCCGCGGCCCGATGATTTTATCGGCTTTCGTGACTCGAAAGGGAATTGCGATGAATCACGTAGTGGTAGCCGGGGCACGCCGACAAATTCACCTGGAAATCGGAAGATCAAAGGGACGCCTCGTTCGTGCGTACCTATACGTACGGCCAGTGCGCGCCTATATGGCCTTTTCGTGTATCGCTTTTTTAAAATCAATTTTCGGGATGACCGTAAGCGAGCACGCCGATGCTTCTTATGCAAATCGGCCCCCGAGTGTGACAGTTTTTCTAAAACGGTACCGCGGCCAGCCGTGATAACCCGAAAAATTTAGCGTGATGTTCGAAAAATATTTTTTCGCGGAATTCGATGTGACGTATTTGATTATTTTTTTTTTAAAAGTCGTATAAATAAGAATGCCGCAGTTTAAAGTATTTGTCACGAGGCTCGTTTATTGGCCTTAGCGCAGGATTCAAAGCGGACACACGGTTGACGGCTACGTGACCATAGCTCAGATTCTTGATTGTCTCGCGCTACGACGGATACTCTAGCATTTATCTCGGTGTCACGCGGCGAGGGAGCGGGAGGAGAGCGCGCGAGCGGTCAACCAACTTCTCCCGTGCTCTGATCTTATAAAGAGGTAAGAACCTTTGTACTGATAATGCAGAAGCGCGATCGTAGGCATCACCGAGAGAGCGAAAATTTCCCCCGCAAAGCCGAGGTAAATGCCCTTAGTCTCTCGCTGCGCGTTACGCTTTTTTTTCTGAGAAAAAAATATTTCGAGTTCATTGTACGCATAAACTAGAAATAATTTTCGTTCTTACGCTGGTAAATTAAAAAAATATAATATTCGTCCGTGAATTACTTAAAAACTGTCTCGTATAAATTTTAAAAATAAAAAATAAAGTTTCTAGCTGACAGATGCTATCAAACAAAATAAATTCAGAGTAGAGTATCTTGCGAGTAGAAACTACGTAGCCGATGAAAAAAGTACAGCTGCGAATTTTTGACAGCGAAGCGTTTTAATGAGGCAGCGACAATTAAACCGTTACTTAAAATTACACGATAATTTCTCCTCATTACTTGAGAGCAATACAAGTTGTCTCGCGCGGAGCACACTTTATCTTCGGAACAATTAAAGAGAGGAGAGAGGGAGAGGGAAAGGAAGGCGTCCACCTAAGAGAGCCGAGTCTTTGCTCTCGGCTGCCGGCTCTATCTTATCCGCGTGCTCGCGCGAGGCACGGCCGCGGCTCGGAAAAATTCGCTTACGCGAAAGTGCGCGACGCGACGAAGGGAAGAGGCCCGCGCGCGCTTCGTCCCTGAGCGCGGCTCTTGAACTTGGGGGCCAGGCTATAAGCGCGCATCCTCCGGCCGAGATATTGTTACAATCGTACGAAGACGAAGCCCCCGTTCCCCGCCCCTCCCCCGCTCGCAAAGCGACACGACGATGGCCGTCTTTATCGCGAAAGGGTATTGAGTAGCGTGCGACCGGCTCCCATCATCAGCGGAATTCTCGCGGACTGCCTGGCGCGCTATCCTCGCCTCAGCGAGCCGCCTAATTGTTTTGCGTGCGAAAAATCACGCCGGGATTCCCGGAATTGGCGCGAACCTCCTAGGCTCTCCTTACCCGCGATAATACTAAACCAACGCGACGTAGTCTCTCTCTCTCGGTCCGTCGTGTTTTTTCTTTATAGCTAAGTGTTAAAAGAAAGTTGTTCGTCGTCGCGCCTGGACTTTGTTTCCTTCGTTGAAAGGAAAACTTTTTTTCATTAATCGATGTAAAGAATTTAGTTTTTGAGATGAAATAACGTCAGACGCATTAGCGCGAGCGAAATGAAGATGTAAGTTAATGGTCAAGGTTCGAGGAGTCGTTTACGAGGATAATTCGCGCGGTTTGCGCTTACAAAGCCATAGTTCGGAGTTGAAGAAGGAGCTGCCTCTCGGTCGCGCGCCCCGGCGTACTCTCTCGGAATAGACCAATTTGAACGGGGAAAGTTGGACTGCAGACATGCAGCTCGTACGTACTAGACGCGCAGGCGTCTAGGCGTTGACAAACTAATCCTCACGCTATACCGGGTGATCGTAAAGCAGCGCCGACAGCCTGTTGTCGCTGCGCTCTCGTGGGCGTTACCCGCGGCGATAAATATCGGTCACGACGTATTCATAACGCGCCCGCGCGCGCCTCGCGCGATATACACCCTATATGCAACCACGGCTCCTTTATTATATGCCTGCCAGCGCGAGACGTGCCGGGAATCAATAAGCACTTCTTTCGTTCCAGATCCTGGAATAAAAAGTCCACTATAAAGTATTGCCCTTTGTTAATACCACGGTCCTCCATTGATATTCGCATCTAATTATTTCGACTTTCGTTTCCTTTTCAAAACTTACTCGTCGTTCGCTCGGGAGAGAGTCTATATCTCCCGACGAAATTCCCTTATATTTACACACTGCATTTGAATTTTTCCTCTCTTCGACTCTTATTTTCTGCTTTTTTTTTTTATTTCAAAGACATTATTCACCGGAGTACGTCGCTCGAATCGAATTCCGTGCTCGGGAATTCAGGCGACTCGAGCGAGCAGCAATTTTTCAGTGCGCGCTCGATTGTTCGTTTTTTTATCGCGACGTCACAAAGAGAGCAAACTCCGAAATGGCATTTGCATTTACATCGAGCGTGTCGCATGCGGACTGCAGTCTAGTCGATTCGGATGTACTCGAAAATCGATAGGACGGCCGCGCGCGAAACGATTGAACTTCCTGGTAGCGGTGTCAATCAGGACTGAATACATCCGCGATATCCTCGCTCTACGACAGTGTGAAGTTCTGGTGTCTCGGTGAAAAGCGGCTCGCTTGTCAATAGCTAACCCCTTCGCACCGGCTATTATCTGCACGCGCTCGCCTCTTAGCCTATTTTTTATTTAATAGAAATACAATGCAAGGGTGATATAATAAACGCGCCAATTGACGACCTTACACTAGTACTCATTTGCATCTGCTTTACTGCATTTTCGCATAAATAATTTTTTTTTTCCATGTACTTACACTCGAGGAGCCGGTAATAATCAAATTGTCGCGTAATTATAATTTATAACGCAGCAGAACTGTTTGCAGAAAATAATTTTGTTGCATTATTAAAATTATTTTTAGCGAAATGCATTGCTGATATTTCGAAAAGAAATTGTAAAAAGGACATAGAAAATTAATGATTCAGTCTCTAAGAATAGATGTAGTTTATGTAGAGTACGTGTACACTTGACACACAACTCGTTAAAACTTTATAACACTACTTGTACCTACACTGAAATTGATTACTTAATTTTTAGAACAGAGTATGAATCAATGTCTGAAGAGACTGTTTCAAAGAATAAGAAACGTGAACGGTAATTGTTGACTTTGTTAATCACTGTCTGGTATCGCTAAAGATAACTTTTCTTTAAATTTTTTACGTAAGAATTATTTAATGCAGAAATTTTATTCGCAAGCGACGAGAGAATTGGAGCTGGATTAAATGATTGTCCAAGTAGTAAAAACAAGATTTCCGCGAGTGGTCAGACCTTCTAGTAGTGATCTCGTATTTTCAAGGGGAAAAAATCAATAGTCGGAAGAAGTGTATGTCGCACTTTTCGTGTCTCTCGCGCGGAGCAATGTCGTTATTGGAGGAAAAGTCCCTCTGTACGTCTGGCCGAGAATTTTCTCGCGAGCGCCCATCCAGAGATTCCGCGGCGTAAGAAAAAAGCCCCTGCCGGCTTGCGCGGGAAAGTAGGGGTACAAAGGGGGAGAGAGCAGGACGCGAGGTCAAAAGAGCCGGAGCGCGACATAACTTATCCCGTCGAAGGGCGACCGATTGGCTTGGGCGCGCGTCGCGAGTCGTAACGGGCTTCGGGAAAAACTAGCGATTGGCAGGATGGGGTTGGAAAGGGCGGGAGGCGCCGCTCGGGGAGTTGAAAATACGAGATCCTCAGTTAGGTACCACCTAGCCAGCCTCCGCTTCTTTCCCGTGCGAGCTCCGCGCTCCCCACCACGGCGGGCGCTCACCTCCCCACCCGGCCCCCCGGCGGATCTCCATCGGGCGGGCTGCCCGCCTGGTGGGAGGGAGAGCCGCCGCCCCGATTGGCGCGCCGGGGGGCTGGCTCTCCCCCACCCGGGCGGCCTGGCCCCTCCCACCCCCACCAGCCGGCGCTTCGCCCTCCTCCAGCCAATGCATCGGTCCTCCGGTAGCTCTTAGTTTCAGGTTAGGAGCCTGCTAGGACGGGTCTCTCTCTTGGAAGCGTCCGCGGAGGGAACGTCACTCGCAGCCCGCCAGTGGATGCTCCGCGCACTCCGAGGCACGACACGCGCCACGACTTCTGCCGGCTCATCCCGACGAGTGTCACGCACCGACGACAATCAGGCCAGCCTGATGACGCGGGAGGCCGATCGGTTCACGCCGCAGCTGAATCACTGATCAATCGAGCGCCGAGTAGTATTGATGGGACCCAATTCGCCGGCGGGGATTACGTCAACGCCGCTGATTCATAGGGGAAAATTCAATCGTGTTTTGTGATAGCAACTAAAGTGTCGGGCAACCGCAGCACCAAGAGCTCGGGGAGAGATAGAGCGAGAACAAGAATGATAAAGATAGTGGAAAGAACAAATGTTGTGACAAGCCGGTGAGAACACTTGACGCGACTCCGAGGCGGCTCGAGGCCTGCTAGTGATTCCGCGAGTGCAATTCGCGAGTGATGAGGCTCGAGTGAGATTGGCAGGCGAAAAAACTCAGGGTCGATGTGTCGCGATCTGTCGGCGATGTCCGGTCAGTTGCGGGTGGGCTCGCGTCGCCGCTGTCAATTGGTGATTGTGCATAGTTGGTAGAGGCCCAGTCGCGGGTCGAGCGCGCAAAAGAGGAGCCTACTCGGAGGCAAGCGGTTGTTGCAGCTCGAGGGCCCAAGGAAAAGAGACTCTGGAGGCGCGATCCGGGGATCGCGATTCTGTCGCGCTCTCGGCCGACGAGAAGGGGACGACGGGGGTGACCGGCGGAGTGGTTTCGGGCACGGCGGGTAAGCACGAAGCCGCCAAAGTGGCTTCGTCACTGGGGCTCCAGGGGCCTGCTGCGCCGATCGGGGCCCAGTTACTCCAGGCTTCAGCGGCAGCCGGTGCAGCCTCCGCGGAAGATCATGCGAGCGCGACCGTTTACCACGCTAACCTGCTAGCCGGGACCAGCGGCAACGTGCAAGCGGCCCTCCAGCAGCCGGCCGGCCTCCTCAGCTCCCTAAGCCCGGCGGCCGCCCTCGCCAGCATGCAGGCCTCTGCCGAGGCCAGCTCCCTCGACCTCCAGGCGATGCAGTCCATGGAGTGGCTCTTCAAGAAGGAGCGCATCTACCTGCTCGCGCAGTTCTGGCAACAGGTAAGTCCTCCCTCATTCATCTCCCGGCTCCTGGCCCGAGGAGCCCGAGCGGCACTCGGGAATTAATAAGCCGACTGGTAGCTCCCCCCGGATATATCCCTCTCTCACGATTAATGCCCGGCTATTAATATGACCGGCAGCGGTCCCTAATTAATGCGAGAATGGCCGACAGCAAAAAACGAGCTATCCTCGGGAAAACAAAAGTAGGAACGCCGCTCGCCGTCGACTTGGCCCGTTGGCGCAGCGTGCGATCGGACGCGCGCGGACGGAGAGTGATTGCGAAGAGATAGCCGCCCGATCGCGGCCATAATCCCGTGGCATGCGAGCCGCGTACCTCTAAGTCCTTAGCTTACACAATAAATTCTATTCTATTCTATTCTACCTGGGAGATTACTCTGTATACAAGGTGTATAAAATAGCGTAAAAACCAATTGATAACGCACTTGCTAAGCTTGCAGTGTAACCCCCTGGGACAGCCAGCGCAGGAGGCAATCGCCGAGCGCGAAACCGAGCCGTTCGATTAGCGCCGAGACGTTAATTCGCTCCCCCTCGATAAAAAGGCGAGGAGCGATACATTCGCGCGCCGTAAAACTCGCCGCGGTAGACGGGAATTAAGCAATCGCGCGCACCGTTCGCGCTTTCATAGATAATTCCGAAAGTAAGTGGCACGTCGATGCGCGCGCCGTAATTCGACAGACAACGAGCGCGAGTTCGCATCGCTCGAAGCTCAAGGGAGAGTCGTAAATGCGGATTCCTCGGCGGCGAGTCGATGAACCTTCGGCGAGTGGAGGCGCTTCGACAAAAAGGACCGAGAGCCAACACGTCGCGTGCGCGTATTCTCGGAACGATCAGTGGGGACTTTCCAAAAACGAGCGTGGAATGAAGAGCCGGCGTGAATTATTGACGGGTGAATTACGCCGAGGCTTGGCGAGAGATGTGCCGCGATATATCGATGAATCCTAACGCGTTTAACGGCTTGTACCGATGCTCGCGTGTTTAATTGACAGCTCGGTGGCGCTTGATCGCCGCTCGCCCGACGTCGTTCGAGAATACTTGACAAGGGTTGCCGGGGCCGGGCGGCGGCGTCATTACGCCGCGGAATCGGGAAAAGGATTTTCAAGCCTGAATATTTCAGGCTGCCCCCGGAGAAATTTCCTCTTCCTGTTTCGTCATTAATGGTCGGGGCTTATCCGCTCAGATTCGGCGGTGTTTACCCGGCTCATTAAATTTCTCCCATCCGGCTTCGATCCGGCGATTTTGGGTCATCGTCGCGCGATTCGACACCGGGCCGGCACTCCTGGCGCGTGCTATTAATCGACTATTTCGAAGCGTCATTAACTTATCGCCCCGATCCACTCGGCGTCTTGTTCGCGCGAGCGCCCGCGACAACTCGATAAGGGTTCAATGAGATTAGCCGTTTCTGCAGCCGAGCCGAAGTGACAAATCGAGTCGGAATACACTTAATTCTTAACCGTCTCGATAATTTGATTTCACAAATAAATCCCTTTATTCGAGATTATTTGAATAATTGGCACAAGCAGCGAGCTTACTCGAGGTCTTTTCGATCGCCGTAATTGACGCGCTTAAGAATTATCATTTCATTTCGTGATTGACGTTTTGACGGCAAATTGCCGCTTTTCTATTTTAATTCTATTTTAATAATTAAGCCCAGCCGAGGGACGATAATCGATTTTAAATTAAAGACATTTTACAAGAGTTAAACATTAATAGATAGCGAGGTGTCATAATTGCCGTTTCAATAAGGGCGCGGCTGAATTATTGAAGGTGAAAAAGGAGCGAGGGTGAGAGAGAGCGCGGGCGGAAGAGGGAAGCGATTGGCCATTAGGTCAGCTCATTGCAGATATCGCAATAGAAAACAGGTAACCCGAGGACGGCTCGCTCGTCCTTGGGTAATTGCCGCTCGGTCAGATTCTCGGTCAGTCGAGCGATTCTGCGGGGGTTGATCGCAGGCCCAGGCCCGAGCGGAGGGTGAGGAAAGGCGAGCCCGAGAATCCGGCTTGGAAGTTTCTCGCGCGCGCGCAAGCTCGGCCACCCCGCTCGCAAGCGCGCGCTACTTGCCTTGCTTCGAGGATAGTTCGAACAATTTCGGCCCGGCACGCGCGCCTGCTATCCGAGAGAGATAGACTCGACCGACTTGCGGCCAAGTGGCCGGCGACTACTGGCAACAATTGTCACGCCTCGGCGTCTCCCGCTTACGCTCGCCTCGCCCTTACCGAGCTGTACACCTATCTCCATCTCGGCCATCAATCAAATTTCCATTTAAAAAAAAATTACACTCGAATTAAAAAAATAAGAGTGGAGAGGAGTGGGGGGCAAAAATTTAATTGAAACGAAAATATTTGACAAGATTGAAATGGTGAACAATTAGGGGGGTCGGGAGCTCGGATGACAGACCGTCAGCGCTCGATTAACGCCGCGTGTGCGCGACAATATATTAAGCAATCGCTCGCGTACGCCCGGCAAACGTACACACGTGTGCGCGCGTTCGCACGGTTATATCGGCTGACTACCTGTTTCCAATAAAATAAGCTCGCTTAATAACGCGCAAACTAGTCCGGCAGCGGGGCGCGGGTAAGAGCATCAGACTAAATAACCAACGCGACCTGCATTACGCTCTCGCTCTCGCTCCAGCACACGCAACTTCTGCGCCGCATAGTTTCACGATTATCCCTCCCCCGGTGTCGTTTTCTCCGTCGCTCCCGCGCATACACCCACACACCCGCGCCTCGACGCACGCACTCAAATTCACCCGCACCGCTCGCGCGGCCAAACAATCCCGCCGCCGACGTGTATAGCCCATCTAGCTCCGCGCAATGCCAATTAAAAGCCATGCATATTTATAGGAGGCCGCGCGGCGCGAAGAAAAATAGCGCTGGCCAAAGTGTCGCGGAAGCGACAGGGCCTCGGAGTGATTCACGAGCCGATACGCGCTGGAAATACAGAAGGCTCAAGGCGCTCTTCTCGCGGTTAGATAAAGAAAAATCGGTGCCGGGAGAGAGAGCTGCGGAGGAGGCGATGGCCCACGGCTCGTCCGAGCGTATTGGTTTCTATAAATATTGCGACACCGAGGCGGATTCCGAGAAAGGGGGAGAGAGAGGCGCGGGCGAGACTCGCGGAGGAAAAATAAAAGGCTGCGGATTTGGCGTAGGGAGTCGTTGCTCCCCACGGCTGACACGATCGTTGCTCCTTCAGTGCAGGAGTAGGTCCCCGGATCCGGCTATTCGTCAGCGATAGACAGGAGGAGAGAAGGCGCGTCCTCGCGGGATTGATTTACTCCCATCGGTGAATTATACGAGGTCAGCCGGCAAATCCCGGTATATGCGCTGAGCTAGGATCGAGACGTTCGTCGATTATCAATGAGAGGCTGGCGCCTCCTGTGCGCGCAATTCGTTTTTCCCCAGGCGCGATTACCGCCGTATCAATGTTTACATTATCTTGGAAAAAACGTTAACGTACCTTTCGTCTTGGCGCGCTTCACTCTTAGCAGGGTCTAACGTAATTTCACTTTATATCGGTTAATAGAACTAAAGTGTTTTTATTCCCCGCGACGCTGTGTTCCTCGTAACGATTTGAATCATCCATTTTAAAATGTTCACTCCACGTCGGAGATGAAAAATATTGCCCATTAATCGTAGCGTGCGATAAAAAAAATAAAAAAATTTTCTCTACTGTCTGATTATATTACCGTCCGTCGCTGAAAAAAATACAATGTAAAAACTGTTCGACTACAGCTTTCGCCTATTACGAGGCAAAAAAGGCCATCTCTTAACCCGTCTAAAATTACAAAACGTCGATCTCATCGATAAAAACGCCTTCGGCTTCCGGTCGCGTCTCCGTCCACACGTCGATGATGATTCGGCACATGTGGAGAGACAGATCATTCCACTCTCCGGAGCCTTTAAGGATGGTCCTCCGCGCGGACAAAACTTTTGCCGGCCTCGGCTTCTTCGGCGTTCCCCTGACGGGGCTCGGCGGCGGGGAATCCTCCCCACCACCGCGAGCCGCCACTCGAAGGGTTCCCGCGGCCCGCGGTGGGGGGGACGGTCGGAGCGGCCGCGAACTTCCCGAAATCCCCGTGTGGCGGCGGCACTTCCCGATCCGGCAGGCGAGCGCGATCCAGACGCGACTCCGGACGGGTTGAGTCACGCGGACCGTGCCGAGCCAGACGGTAAGAGACGGCGACGGCGACGACGAGAGAAAAGAGCGCCAGCGTTCGGCTCAATTACAAAAACAAACAGGCTCGTAGAGCGAAAAATTTCGCACCGACCGAGATCATCGAGATCGATGTTTGTTTGATAAATAAATTCTTGAGTAGCAAATGCTCCCAATCGAACATGCTCCAATTATTATGTACCCGGTCGATGATAAGATCTGATCAGGCTGCCGAAACACATGCAATTTTGTAAATAATGTAACTGCCAGCTGGACCTAGCTATCATGGACCTCTAAGTCCTTAGCTTACACAATAAATTCTATTCTATTCTATCTCGCGGAGGCGTGCATGTCATTCAATAATTTTAAAATACCACCTCGTATAAATTATCTTTATTATAGGTATAAATAAATTATGTACTAAATTATCAATATAATGACTTCACTAATAGGAAAAACGTTATCTTTAGTTCCTGGTTCTGCTGTAATAAACGGTACTGAAATTTAACTGAATTAATTAAACTCTATTTTGAGGCGAATAAATCTGTTTTCACCGGGGTACTTACTTTTTTTTCACGTCTTATAGTTACCTCGTCCGGTCGTAACGTCAGTATAAACAGTGAAAGACTGATATCGGCCGTAAAAATAACGTTAAAGGCAAGAAATTCGAAAAAAGGCAAAGAAACGGAAAAAAAGTTGGAATAGACGATGGAAGATAGTGACTTTGTAAGGTAGTCAAGTCTCGAAATAGATATAGCTTATTTCGGATGCAGGTCGTCTCTCTGGTCTAGTCCAGAGACGGTCTAGACCTCCAGCTGAGACTGTGTTTAGAGCTTTACGACGTGCGAGTGGATATGATTAGAGCCTGCCGAGTTTGCCCGAGTCAGCTGGAGTTGGAAATGAGTACGGTGGCTCGTGGATCACGTGCACCTATACCGAGTGCATTCTCGCGGTGGCGGCGCGGGCGCGCTGACTCCGCTACGTTACGATCGCACGCCAGGCCTTTATTGTTTTTTATTTCCTCCTTTGTCTGCCGACTCGATAATAATAACACCCGCTGACAACAAAGCGAAAAATCTATAAACAGAATTCGTCATAAATACGTACAAAAGTCGAAGGCGTCGCCTAATGCGCCTGCAACTTTTTATCACTCCGCGTCGTCTTCGGCGCGATTTGAATTTTTGTTTAAAAGCAATCGAAACGGAAGTCGATCGGCCACTTGCGTCAACAAAGTACCATCGCTCTCCGATTCCGGGGCTCCTTTGTCGAGGCCCCCGGGGAAAAAACGCGGCGCACAAAGAGTCAAAGCGATCGCTCTTTGACTTTGCTCGCCGTTAAAGTTCCTAGAGTGTCTATTAATAAATGCTCCCCCTCGCTCCGCTGTTCGCGCGATCCTTGCACATGTGCCACGTATACGCGCCGCGGCAGTATCGAATCTCAAGATCGTTGGCAAATGGGATTACGGGCGGTTTTAGTCGTCCGCTCATATTTTCCATTTTCTTCTCGTTTGCCCGTGCGCCTCGACTTTCCCGATAGTCCCCCGGGGTACGCTTTCGGATAATATACCGAGGTTATAAGACGCGCAATTATTAATTCCGAGTTCGCGGCGTTATTTCTGAAATAAGTGATTTAGCTGGCGGAGCAGCGAGCGCTGTCTCTCTCTCACCTTCTCCCTTTTCCCCCCGGTCCGCGACGGAGTCTCGGCCGTTCCCGGCCCACAGTCTGATTCACCCACACTCCAAAAATATCCAAATACGCGGGTAGGAGAGAAAGAGGCGCGCGCGTCTCGCTACTTGAGAGTCCATTTACCGCCGCGGCCCCGCGGAAATCAAACGATGTCCCGAGCGCCGGAGAGAGGCTTTGCTTTATGGGACGCGAAAATGGGTCCCGACTACGCCGTCGCGCGACAGAGTGATTATGCACTCGACGCGAGTTTATTCCTGGACCGACTCATTAGACGTCATTATTACACGCACGGCCCCCGCTCTCTTATCTCCTCGCCGTCTCCCGTTCGCTCCTGCCTCGCTCTCTCCACCTTACCTTTGTTTACTTTGGCCGAGCACGCGCCTCGGCTTTAATTCGACGAATCGCCCCCTCGTTGCATAATGCAGGCCTCTTCGGCAGCGAGACGAAAACAAAAAGAGCATATTGGAGGAATGTTCGGCGGGCGGGGAGGGGGCGACGGTCGCGCGCTGATTGATCGGTGCATCGGTTTAATCGTGGCACAATGGCCGTTTTCTCGTTACGTAAAGTCGCGCGCCAGCGTCGCGTCTCCCATTCACGGCGCGCGCAATCGCGACGAGCTTCTTCCTATTGCAATTCGTCCCTCGCCGCTCTCCTCGCTGCAGCCGCGAGCGAAGACCTGGAAACGTCACTCTCGGTTCGATCGGGCCCGCCTTTGCATGCGCACCAACACACCGACAGGCGGGCGCGCGAGGCTGCCGGTGAAAGCCCCGGCTGATTGGTCGACATCGCAGGCTCTGCAGCTCGCTCGATTCCGTCGAGTCTGATCGATGCTCGCTTTCTCGCTCAATTTCGACGAATAAACTAATCGGACTTTGAAATAAAGCGATAAAACTGCACACCTTGATTCTCGGAGTAATCAGCGGCGATCGGGGGGGAAGAATATCTGAGCCGCTGGAAACGCGCCACTTTACGATCTCGCTAATGCTTTGTTTTCAAAATAAATATTTCGCCGCGGCTCGGGGCTCTTAAACAGCGCGGCATTATACGGGCAAAGCTCGTCGATGGAGGGCGTGTCGAAAGCCATAAACTGACGGAGGTTAGCGGTGGCCGCGCGTACGCACAGCGAGAGCTTACGGGCGGCTGCCCCGGCGCTAATTCGCAGGTAGGACTGAACGGCAAATTGGCGTTGACCACACGCGAGAAAGATAGAGAGGCCGGGAGAGTCGCGGCCGCGTCAGGGAGATGCGTGTCGCCCGCGCGTCGGAACGACCAGATCCACGAGTGCCGAGCGACAAAAGCCAGCCCCGTTAAAGCGCGAGACCACCGAGCGCTCCGGTTTCGCGCCGCGGCTTTCATCCTTCATAAGTATATAAATGGAGAGAAAAGTATCACGATCGCATTTAGCAATTGCGATCGACTAATACAGCCGTCCGCGAGTTTTTTCAACGCGCAAATGCACTAAAAGGAAAAGAAGCATTAAATAATCTAAAACATATTTACATTTGATCTGAAAAACTATTGCAGTCGTAATTTACTATTTTGAGTGCGCGAAAACGTTGATAAGCTGCGAAACATTTATTCAAATGAGATTTGCGCTCGGCGCAAATAAAATAAAAGCGAGAGCGCGCACCGACACTCGGGAAGGAGGCGACGAGAAGAGGTGGTCGGCGTGTGCGTGCCCGTCGGTGTGCGAGGGGCTCGCGGGAGCGCGTGTGCAGCAGTAGTGCCGGCGGTCTCGGTGTGCGCAACAGATGCGCTAGGCACGCGAGCCACGCCGCACACCGCTCGTGGGACGCGCGCGGGTCGCGAACTCCGGACCTTCCGGCCGCACGCGTACGCGCCTCCTGAATATTTGGCAAGCGCGAGGAGGCGAGACCCGGGGGGAGAGGCGAGAAGGGGGAGCCCGAGGACCGCCCGAGCTCGCGTGAATTCTCCGCTTTCCGTCTCTCTTTCTCGATTCTCAAGGACGACATCGAGCAGTTCGCTCCGACACGCGACAGCGGCGCTCCATTGCGTCAGCGGACCGTTATTATTTTTTTCTCTTATAATTACAGCTATCGATTCGGCGCGGGGCGAATGCAGCCGCCTGATTTCCACGGCTGGCAGGCTCTCGCTCTCTCGCGAGGCTCTGAATATTTCATTAAATGCGTTTCATTGCTGTTAATGTATTTCGATAAAAGGAGCGGGCGTGTGTCGCGCGCGAGTAACGAGCGATCGAATATTTCCCATGATTCATTGCACGCGTAATAGTGTCATAAGGCAGCATCGATTTTTACTTCAAGACTTATCAAAGCGACAATGAGTAATAGGACTCGGAATGAATTCTCCGAGTGGCGAGATTCCGGCAATCGATTCCGAGCCGCGACCCCCAGAAATGGCCCCAATAAATTTCATTCAGCATTATCAATCTTTCCATTAAAAAAAAGTAACGGAAACAAGCGCGCGCCCATGTCCCACGCAAACAGTATCCCCTCCTTCGCCGACGTCGATACGGAGTCGACCGTTGGAAGGAAAGAAGTGAGAGAGGGAGAGGTGGCCGCGCAACAAAAGCCCGGGGCGTTTGTTAGGAAACTGGCAAAATCGCCATTATGTAAAATTCCCTATCGCGATCTCGTATGAATCGTTTTTATGGAAAGTTAAGCAGTCCGATAGGCGCGCGTGCAGCGGCGAGAGCCTCTTTCTCCCTCGCTCGCGCGTCTCTCTCTTTATATCTCTTTCATTCGAAGACTATTCAAAGGTCGCTTGGACCAGTTCCAAATTCCGAATCGTCCGCGGCGCGCGAGCGAGAGACGAGGCTCTCGGGTATCGGCCGGATGAAACGTCCCGCGGCGATTTGTATTAGGGGGATCAGCTTCTTCTCTCGTTCGAACTCGTTTTCTGTCTCTTTTTTTCTCCTCCGTCGGAGGAAATTCGTACAGGCGGACGCTAATGTCCGCGTCTGAATAAACCTCTCGATGCGCGGATGGAGTGGCTTTATGGATCGCGCCTCTCGTCGCCACGAGCAATAACCAACTCCGCGGTTCTGTTTGCTTTTATCGATTCGTCAATAAAATTAGGCGACTCATTCATCCCGTTCGAATAATATTTTTCGATTATTTTACCGGTGCAGTTTATCGACACTTTGGTCGTAGCGGTCTGTTTTTAAAATTCCAGATTACAGAACTTTACAGCGGCCAGTGAAAGGCTCATTGTTTTGAATGCAAGCTTAAAGTTTCTACAATTGGTGGAACACTTTTTTTTACGACTATCACTTTTCTTATTAGCGGTCACGCAATCGGTGAAAAGGGAAAAGCGAGGCTAATAAGTTCGGCGTGGAGCAGGCCTTCCGGAGTTATTGTAACAAAATAATTTACCTGAATAATTTAGCAGTCTTCGGAATAATAAGTAGATACATAATCGGGATGAAATACAGCAGCTGTCGGGGCTGCGGCGCTTTCCGTTTTTACGACTGCGCAGTTAGTCGGTGCACTTCCCATGAGAGGCATAAGCGCGCGGCGATGCTTTATTGTCTGTTTATTGGGGCTCGAGCGCTCGCCTACGATACGCACGAATTTATGTTCGACAATGTGTAATTACGGCAGACAGATACCGCCGGCTACTTTACATGATTAGCCGATACGCAATACGGGCCAAGGAGTTTAGTGAGACGCGACGCGAGCGCAGAAGCTGGCCCGCGCGCAATTATCCGGGAAACGCAGTATAAAGACTCGTTAAAGCGCGGGGCTCCGGCGCCAATGCGCAGCGGGCACGGCTCGATCATCGTCGATCTCGTTACGCGGCGCGTGCGCGAGTGTGCGTGGCCCAGCCTCGTGTCAAGTAATAGCTATTGAAAATCGTTAAATCATGAATAGTCATGGTATATCGCCAATTAGCGCTCGGCGCGCTATATTGCCCCCGCGCGCGCCTCGGATGAATATTCAGCTGCGCGAGCGAGCGTCCGTTCGCCCGAGCGTCTTGCGCGCGCGCGCACACTCACCCGTGGCCGGGCGCACACGGACACGCCTAGCGGCACCGGCTCCTAAGCGTAATATCCACACATGCACGCGGGCCTACCTATCGGAATCGTCACGCGAGTTTCTGCTCGGCGGCCCTCGCTAGTAGCTCGTGTGTGCTAATATTATCGATAGATCCCGCTTCCTGTTTCGCGGCCGGAGCCGACGTGCACCGGCAATTTCCACGTCGGCAACTTTTCCTTTTGCCACTCTTGTCCCGCGCCGCCGTTGATTTTCGACCGGTTTTTTTTTCGTCGTCCTTATCCCTGCCCTCCTCTCTTTTATTTATTTAACCGACGACTGGGCGCTTGTCTTGATTTCGGGCGAGCGCAGGCGCTTCCGTCTAATTTCTTTCTTTGTTATTTCGTGAATTTAATGAATTTGTCAGAGAACTTTCCATAGATAGAGTTCGTGTAATTTCAGCGTATCGACGACGGACTTATCGCTCGGCTACGTAGCTTCATGCTCTTTCCTCTTGTGTGCGCGTGCTTTTTTTATTTCGGTCGCGATTGCAGTTGAACCGACTGGCATTCGAAGCGTATAGGTCGTTCTGATAATTTGTTTTACAGTGCCGAAACGAACGCGAACGGAAGACCGGATTGATAAGTCACCGGACGTAGGTGGCTTACTATCCATGTTTCGCGATAACCACGTTAGGTGAATCTGAAAATAAGTTATCGATACACTCCCTCTCACTTTTCTGTTTAATTGCCTCGAAAGTAAAGCAGCTCGCGCGGCGTAATCGGCCTCTCGAGAAATCTTTCGGAGCGTTTGTAGAGACAGCTAAAAAGCTGTTATTAGCGCTAATTTATTCGAAACTCGGTACGCAGCGGTCTAAGGAAACGGACCGACTGCCGAGTGGCTTTTTTAACTGCACGAAAAAAGAAATGAAGCCCGGCCTCTCGCTACTTCCCATGGGGCGATTGCATCTGCAAAGAAAGTCAAAGAGGCGAGCGAGTTTTATTCATCAATCGAAGGCGGCCGGATCGTTCCGCATGGAATCGGCTCGACCGGCGGAAAAGGAACTCGCTATCGGACTGGCGTGTTGTCGGTCGACTGGCTCGGTTTACATGTATAAATTCGTCCAGGATGTGACGCTGTGGGAGCCTCTGCTCGCTGCGTAGCTTACACCAGTTCGGAGCCGCGTGAACGATCGGACGAGATTTGGAGGCTTTTTCCCCCCTGGCCGGGCGAGAGGGAGTCGATAATAAAAAAACGCCTAGTCTCGAGGCGCGAGAGGAGGAAAAAACAACGTCGTAACGCGCGCGCTCCGCTCGGGCCCGCACGGTGCGGAGAGACGAGCAATCGACAGATGCTTGCGGGGTTCCTGCGGCGGCCGATGCTTCGGGATTTTTAAATTGTATCTATTGGCTGGTAGCGATTGAAAGTAATTGAATGAAGCGGTCGGTCGGTTATTTACGAACGTTTAAGCCTCCGAGCCAACTATCTGTCCATTCATTCGTCTGTCCCTTCATTCATTCATCATTCACTCGGAGCGCGCTCTCTGGTGCTACGGGCGCTGCATGTATAGCAGTAGTAAAGGCCCATTCAATTGATCGGTGATTGTCTAAATTATAAGATTGCCATACAATGGCTCTCATCTCGACCTATTGGGGTCCCGCGTTCGACTACGCGCAACGTTACGTCACCACTTTAGGACCGGATCGTAAGCGCGAATGCGTTACGCGATAGGTAATAGCGCGCCCACCTATGCCCACGTATGCGTCCCCGCAAGGAGGCGCTTACACCGCCGAACCGTCCTTAAATCCGATGGCATGGAGCGAGTTTTCGCCCCCGCCCTCCCCCGCTATAATCCGATTTCGGCTGCACCGAGCGCGCGGGATTAGCCGCGAGGCGTCATCGCGCGAGCGCGGCTGTTTTCATTCCTCCCCAATTGGATTATCCCTCCGGGCTTTTTCAGGCGGGCTCGCGCGCAAGGTGTCGAAAGTGAAGTTAGCCGCGCCGAGAGTTACGCGGCGAAGGTGTCGCGCAGTCGTCTAATCCGCGAAACAGGCTTAATTGGCGCGCGCCGGCCAAACGGGATAATGCGCTCGGCGTATGAGCATCCCGTGTCCGGCTAACTACGGGGTCGGCCGCCGCGAAATCGGTTTAGCATCGTGTCCCGAGTTCCCTCTGTCCGACTCCACTGCACGGCCTTCGCGTGTGTCTCCCGCGCGAACTTTATCGCCGGCGTAGGAGCCGGGAGCGCGGATGGGCTTAAAGCTTCGAAATGGGATCGGTATACTCTGCGCTTACAACATTGCCATTAACGTCACGTGTGTGTACGCGCGTGTCTCGCAGGCGCGCCCGGGAGGAAGAGCCTCCTCAAATGCGCTTTGGCTTTTAGGGCCCGTCCCCGCGCTGAATGTCGCTGCAGCTATATATTGCTCTCGAAATACAGCCCTAGCCGAAAATCTTTCTGGACATTGAATAATCGCTTCGGCGAAGCGCATTATTAATACACCTCCAGCGCGAATATAGGTTTACCGTAATTTTTAGAATTAATAATTCAGGCGGGACGTAAAATTACGTATCTCGGGGCTCGAACCGTTGCTTCGCGAAAGAGGAGAAAAAAAAAATGATCTGGAGGAGGCATCGGGGGAGTGAGATAAGCGAGCTCGGAATCCACTCATCATTTCCACAAAGCAATTAGCCCGTGTGCTCAGCAGCGCTGCGTCTAATTTGAGGCACGGAGATGAAAAAGCGCTGATTGTATAAAAAGTGGCAAGACGGTGAGCGAGCGAAAAACGGTTAACTGCATAACTTACACAGTCGGTGATTCGCCGCGGTGGGGCTGTCTGTCGAAATCGCGAAGCGATCGTCCGCGCTGAAATGTATCGTCGCGCCGACCCTTCGACGCTCGACGAATATCCGAGCGCGTAGATTATAACGGCAGCACGCGCGGCGGGCCTACGCAGCGCCCGGGCTGTAAAGCAAAGTGTTTCCGCGACGCTCCGCCGTGAGTTAGCGCTCGCGGTATACCTTCGAGTTATCTGTGCATCGGCCGTAAGTAAGTACGTGGGATACGGCTATACGGCTCGCGCACTTTCGAGCCGTCCCTCACTTCGCCTCTCTCTCTCTCCTCTTTCGGTCTGTCTCTCTCTTTCTGTTCGATAGCGCGCGGGGTAGCGCCTAGGCATTAACGGCCGAGCCATAAACGATGCACACTTGCACCTTGCCAATGTCTCTGCCTATTAAGGGCACCGCCACCTCTCGCTCGCACTCGTACATATTAGCGGGCGATGTATAAACAAAACGACGGCGCCGCGCGGGGCCATGAAAAATTAATTGCACGATTTACAATTTCGCTCGATTTTTACAACGATTTACTTTATCGGCTTGGATAATAAAGTGTACGCAAAGTGCACGGCTTTAATGATACCTAATGGGACGCGAAAGTTAAAATATTCCCCGCAACGATTAAAGCGGATTTTATTTAATTTTCAGCCTCTCGTTTATGGACGGGGTAGCCCATTAAATTTTTCAAACTTTATTATTGGCTCGCTAATGATGCCATTTAAAGGCGAACGCCGCGTCGATTTAAGGCGAGCCTTCGCGGGGAAAGAGGCGGCATTGTCGTTGTGCAACGACGTGACATCTTGCGGTCGTGTGAGGGGCAATCGTGTCTCGACGATCATTGGAAATGTTTCTGTAACGGGCCGCCGCTATTCGGCGGAGACAATGAGCGCCGGAGAGAGCGGGCGCAACATTTGTCAGGCAGGGGCGGCATGCAGATGGCACCGGCGCGCGCGCTCTCTCCGAGAAAACAGGTGTATCGCCGCGCTCGGCCCTGCCAAAACGCCACACCAAATATAAACCGTCTGCTAGCGCGCGGGCCGCGGCAACACGCCGACGCCCCGTTTCTTTCAGACCCACCGCCTTCGGCCCCTCCCGTCACTCTCTTTCTCTCGCCTTCCCTTCGCCTTCCTCCCGAGCCGCAAGTGTCACTTTGCGCTGCGAGTCGATGCGCGCGATACGATTGTTCGGCCGATCGGAAGGTGGAAAAGCGCGATTCGACACGTGCGAGGAGGCGGAATGTTTTTTCAGCCCCAATTAGGAGTAAGAAACGGCATCGGCCGTTTCACCTCTTATTTTCAGAGAAAACAAAGGTGGTGAGCGGGGGATTGCGAAAAAAAGGGGAGTAAGACTCGCGCGTCCTTATCGATCGGGACATCGCCGAGGCGATTGTTTCCAAGCATGCCGGCGCTTGATTTTCTAATAATAACACGCCGCGGCGGGATGTATCCCACGCACAGTTGCGTTACGTGAGCCGCGGCGCGCAGGTGACGACGGCCCGTCGTATCGCATTAATACATACGACGAGTCGCGCGCATGAACGCGCGCCCCGGGAACCGTGCGAACCTCCGCAAAGGCCCACCGCCGTGATTTTGCGCAAGTCGCCCCGGCTAATTCCATTACGCGCGATTTGCGAAATGTTACTTTAATTAGGCTGCACTTTCTAGCCGTAATTAAAATAGCAATTAAGATCGAGCAGTCTCAGCCAGTCTTCGAGAATGGAACCGATAGGCGGCGTTAAAATCGAAGACAATACCGTGGCGGAGGTAGGAAATCGTAAATTTAAAAAAAAAAAGAAAGGGAGAGCTCGGTGAATGCAAATGCCGAGGAGCAGAGAGGGTCAGTACGGCCGGAAAGTATAAGGCGAGGGAAGTAATATACGCGCGAATCGGCGATATATATGGGCCGCGCGCTCGGCCTTGGGACACGGTGCGTTTCGGATTGGGACACAATGGACGAGCGGCTTCCCCGGGCGTGATAAGAAACGCGAGCAACTCGAGCGCGCTTCCGCTCTCGGACGACTTGAGCGGCCGATGCGCCGCGTCCAGCGCGTAAAACCCCCCCATACCGGCTGCTCCGCTTCCTTCCACGATTTATTGATTTCTGACGAAACCACCTTTGTTTTTGCCACGCGCCAGGAGGCACCGTCCGCCGGCTTTTTTGCGTATCTCGTGCGCCGCGCACATATGCACTCGGAAATTTCGCAGCCCCGACGCGCCGGTCCTCGCCGGCGCTTCCGGCGCGGCGCTCCGTACGAGCGGACATAATTTTTGGAAAAAAAAAGAGCGAGAGACAGAAGCCGCTCGGCTTATCTTAACGGCTGCTGTCTCTTGATCTCGGCTGTCTTGTTTTTCAGCTTCCGAAAGACATAAAGCGCTTGAGAGCGCGGGAGCATAGTTATTAGAAATGAGCGGAGAGAAAGAGAGCTTCATAGGGGCGCGCTTAGAGGCTCTGATTTATACTTCCCACGTTGGGTACAGAGGAGGGGAGGACAAAAATCATCGCTCACCGACGCCGTAAAGTGCTTTACGAGTTTCGAATTAACAAATTTATTACTCTCGTCTGTTGATGCTATTTCAATGGGAGGTCGGAGTTTTCGGTGAAACTGCCGCGACGCTACTTTGAAGCGACGACTTTTTTTCTCACTGGGGGTTACCCGCGCGATTTTTATAGTCGATGATGATTCTGATTCAAATGAGGAGTCACCGCGGCACATGCGCAAAAGTCGCCGATAAATCTTGCTCCTCTCCCCCCTGCGTGCGTGTCCTCGCAGGGGAAGGCCCCGCGACCGCAGAACCAGAAACTATCAATGGCACCTCTGCGCATTGCGGAGCCGTGGCCGATTAACAATTTACCTATGGCGGGGCCGAAGGGTGGAAATCCGGGGAAAGAGATCGACCAATCGGGGCGATAGGTCGGTACGAGGCCGCGCTCCGAAGGGAGGATCCTTTTTTTTTCGACCCCGACGGCTGCCTCCTCGCCCGGGGGGGCCCGCGCGCTTACGCACGTCTAATTTCAACGACACCCGATATGCAGATCGCCGCGGAATCTATGCAAATTCCAAACGGTGCGGCGCGACGATGTATACAAGCTCGGGGTGTAAGGACCAACTGCGAGCTCGTGGAGAAAAAAAAACGGCGACGCGGTGAGCGAGTGAAAAAAAGAAGCGGAGGGCATATTGGCCCCCTGAAAAACTGGTTCTCTCCCGCGTGAATGTTAAAACGCGCGCGCGAGCGCCTCGTACGCGAACTTTCACACACGCCGCACGCGCGTGGAGGAGAGCACGTTGGGCGTTCTTTTTCTCGTCGGTGTGTGTGCGCGCGCGCTCGCTCTATCGCGCGGCAACAGCGGCGCGGAAACGCAGCCATTTATACACGTCCCGATAATATATATCGGCTTCTTCGCTTTTTGTGCGTTTTATTAAAGGTTCGGTTCTTTGTACTTTCCCGCTCTCCCTTCGGCTCTTTCGCCGCCTCTCTCGCTCGCACTCCTCAAGGGTTGGACGGAGTATAGACAAGCAGCGGTCTGCGCCTCGCGAGCGCCGCATTATGTTTATATATAGACTAGGTCGTTTAGCCGCATGACGGATCGTCCTGGAATCCGCGTGTGAACCCCTCGATCCACTCGTTAAGATCCGAAACCTGTTTCGTGGATTTTCCTCGCGAGCGGCAGCTTCTCGGCACCCGAAGCGCCGAGCGCGAATGCAAAATCGCCGTTGACTCGGGGCCGTGCTTTGTAACGAGGCAAAAAAAAAATTTGTTAATCCAATACGCGCCCTTCCGCGGGAACCTGAATAAGAATTTGTCGATCCAATTTATAACGAGTAGCTACTTATTTTGAGAAGCTGCTTCTTTTTGCCGTGGAAGCTTCTATTGAAACGCTCATTTGCATGTATAATCTAACGAGAATCTATACGCTCGATTCTTTTGTCCATTATTAAAAGTATCCCCGGGAAAAAATGACAAAGTAAAATGTAATTTATTCACGGTGAGCGAGGACGTAAGCGCAGTGTAACAAGTTGAATTTAAGCTCGTAAACATTAAAAATAATCTTCTTAAATCACTTTCCCCCGTATAACAAGGCGGGATCACCGGCTGCAGAGGTGGCGCTGAACCGAGGGGGAGGTAAAAAGCGAGGCGACAGCGTAAAGTTATTCAAAGTGAAAAATTCCTCCCCTTGACCCTGGGCGCACGGGGCAAGGAGGTTAGCAGGACTCTGCTCGCGCGCTTCCAGAGGCACTTCAAAGTACCGGCGCTAATTGGATTTACAATGAGTCGCGCTCCGCGTGCGCACGCCGGAACTTTCGAGTCGCGAGAGAGAGAAGGAGCGTCTTGCGGGAGCCGAAGAGAGACGGGGGAGAAAAGAGGGAGGCGAGCAACCCCCCCGCGAGCGCCTAAATAAAGACTTTCCTCCCCGGCGCAGACGACGGCGATTACGCAGCCCCGGCAGTTAAGTGGCGCGGATTTTTTCTTCCTTCCTTCGCTTCGCGCCTCGCCTCATCCTCGGCGGCGCTGCGACCGGGGACAGCGTCGCGGTCGAGATTCGCTCGCGTGAACGCGTCCGCTTAAGAGGTCGGTTTCCTCTCAGACGGGGCTTTTCTCGCGCCGGCAAGCAGCCGAAGTGAGCGAGGCGACCCCGGCGTCCCCCGAGGTGAATATTGATGGAGCCTTCGACTTCGAGGGGTAGTAAGTCTATGTAAAACCGATAATCCCCACGCCTCGTCTTTACGACGTTAAATTGATACTTGGGCGACGCTCCTCTCTCTCGTTGCGAATGAATTTTTCTCTTATCATTTATTTTCCCCTCGTCCGCTGATTACACCTTGTTTCAAAATGTTTACGTCTTTATTTTTTCTCTGCTACCTTCGACGGGCGCTACTTCGAAAAGGCACCGACTGCGCGGAGTAGAAATTCGATTACGGTGCATCGGCTATCGGAGCGGCTCGACAGCGAGGCAGGTGTTCCGAGAGTCGAGTGCGCGCTGGGTGACGGACAAATCGACGGAGAAATTGCGGAACGCACTCAGCGCGCGCTCACCCTCCTTCTTATTGGGCTTCAAGTTCAGAGCCGCGGCGCTTAAAACACCATCTGCGAGTGGACGGCGGCTGACGCGCGCGGGGGGAGGGAGAAAACGAGAGGGTCCGCGCAGCGCGGTGCATTCTAACGCGTGATTACGGCGCGTACACACGGACGCGGGCGCATTCGTACGTGCGCCGCGCGGAGGTCAGAGAGGATCTATGCCTCACTGCACCGGCGTCATTACGGATGTATCCACCGACAGATCGCGAAAATGAAAAGTTCGATAAGGCGCCCGCGAGCGTGCGCGCGCTCGGCCTGTGTCAGCGTAATATTTCTGTTTCCTCTCGTTTCGCGGCGTAACAGCGAAACGCGAAAAAAAAAACATAACAATCGCACCGCGAGTTCGTAACACACTCCTTTTACGCCAGACTTTATCGAATTTCTCAGCCATCAATTTTCTTTATCGCTCCGCTGACTTTTAGAATCAGCGCGCTAACCGCTCGCGACGCGGCTTTGTTTCTTATACTCCGCGAGGCGGGAAAATTGCGAGCGCTAAAAGCGCCCGCGGGGGAGTCGGGGGGCCACTCGATTATTGTAATTAAACCGCGTGTACGCGAATCACACTCGAGCGAGAAGTGGAGGGCCCCCCTTTTACGGATGCATATATCGGCTATTGAAGTGCATGCGTGGCCGGATAGGGAGGAATCGAGTGATGGGCGCTGAGAGGGCCGATGGAGAGGAGGAGGGAAAACGCGCGAAAATTATTATCCGAGTCTCGCGGAGCTACGCTCGATCGGAGCTGCAGCGTGTGTGGGTGCGGGGGGCACCAGTTGCGTGCAGCGTCCACGTCAGAGGCGCGCGCTTTTGTTTTTGTTTTTTTCCCTCTCGCTTCCATTCGCGGCTAGACGGGGGATGCTCTGACCGAGCGAGCTCGAGGAGAGGCACGACGAACCGATAGGAGCGCGGGGGAGGTGGAAAAAAACACCGAGGGTGCCACGTGCTTCGCCACGGCGGTCACTCTCGGCCTCTCGCCCCCGTGGATTATCCGCGTGCATTTTTTAACTCGATCTCCGCTCCTCCTCTCCTTCTCGCTGCGCTCGTAATCGACGAGCTGGTACTCGCTTTGCGTCACTGCCGTGACGTAACGATTTTTCCCTTTTATTTTTCATTACACGCTCGCGCGCGAGGGAAAAAAATGTCCCAACAATTCAGCGTATATTAAAGCGGCAGTCGCAGGTGGGTTCATAAACGCGAGAACAAACAGTTTAACCGCGAAATTAGACGGCGGCGAGGAGAGCGAAAGTCTCAGCCGAGTTCTCACCCCTTTTTCGCAACTTCCTCCCGCGCGCGGCCTCTTGTGCAAAGGTCCCGGCGCATGCACGCAATGCAGGCGCATCGGCGGCTGCAGGGGTTGCGCATACCGCGGCCGTCCACACGCCGCTTGTATAAACGGCGCTTTCCGTAAATAGCCGCGGCTCCCCTCCTCGCTGCTGCCCTCCCGGCGGCCACTTACGCCCACTGTGCACATGCACTCGCGCGGGTCGGCGGGGTAAGACGGGCGGGGTTGAAATTCAAACGCGCGCCACACACTCGAACTCGAGTGGACACATGAGTCACGCGCGCGCCTCGAGTAGCCTACTCATTCACGGCTTCGCGCTCATTGTTTTGCTTTCTTTCGCGCCGCTGGACTTTTGCTTAATTTGTACTTTCTTTAGCAACGGTGGTACATGTTCGAGGTAAAGCCTCGCTCGATCTACGGCTCGGCGAATAAAAAACTTTCAGCGATCGCGCCGATTCAAAGGGGAAGGCGGGCGGTTATTACGGATCGTCCGTCAGAGAGGCGGACGATCGTGTTTTGTAGCAGTGCGTCTGGCCGCTCGCTCGTATCATCGTTTTAAAACGGTGACTCGCGGGAAACGGGTAATTTCATGTTCTTAGCGCGGTGTCATCTGCTCGTGGCACGGTTTTACGTAACGCGCCCGCTCCGACCGGCGACGCTTCAATCTGCACTCGTCGCTCGGCGGGCGGCGCTTGGACCGAGGTGCGCGCGACACCTACGCACACGGCTGCGCTTAATAGGCCGGTCAGATATCGTTACGCGTATCACGACTAAATTTCGACACTGGCGTGCCCTTTTAAGCAGAGGCGAGCTTTCCAGAGACTCCGCTTGAAATATCTGTTTTGATATCCGCGCTGGAATGCCGAAGTGATTTTGCGTTGCTTCAAAGAAAAAAATCATGCGGGATAATAGACGAGGACTGATAGCTTGTCTTTATCTTGACCAGACACCGCATTTTTTGCTTTGTTTTTACGTTTCTTTTTCAATTTTTCATCTTGATGTACAATTTTTTTTCTCGATGTACGTTGAAAGTCACTTTATGAATCTTACGAAATTCATATCAGCGTGCAAACAGATCTTACCAAATTTTGCAAACAAAGACGTTCGAATCACTCAGCAAAGGCAGTCAAGTGATACAATTTTTATTGTCTTCAAATATGCCTTAAGATTTGTAGAATTATTTCACTTTTACAAACAGACTGATAAATACTATTTCTAATTTCATTTTTAAGTTGTCCTTGGAAATATGTTTTATTTTCGTTACGAGTCTTCATTTTTTTCCATTCATTTAAGCAACAACGAAAAAAATCATTGTAGCTAAAAAGAGGTAACTTAAACAGTAGTAATCAATAGTGAAACGCCCGCGCGAGATATGCAACATGCAATCACATCCAGCGAACAAAGTTGCAAGCGCTAAGAGTGCGAAATATCTCGGTGTCGCCAAGAGAGAAAGAGAATATCTTAGGCAGTTCGCTGCTCGATGTCTCGAGCCAGCGGGCGCAGCAGCTCACGGTTGATTGTGCACGCGAGAAGCGTATATCTGTACACAATATATATATATAGAAAGAGATCGAGAACTCGAAAGAGAGAAGGAGAGCGAGAGATAGTAGGCGTGGTTTAAAAAAAGGGGGGCGGGGTCGACTCACCCCACCAGGGGCAGGCGGCCAGGCTCCCGGCGACAGTGAGAGCGAGCGAGCTAAGGCATCGAACTCAGGACCGCCGCCGCCGCGAGTCCTTTATACCAACACACACGCGCGCGCTCCCGGCACTTTAACTCCGCTCGCCGGGCGAGACGAGCGAGCGCGCCGCTCACGCACAGCTGATTCCCCATCCGTCGCCTGTGTGCAGTGCACGCGCGGCCGAGGAGTGCAGCGTCGATACCCCGGAGTGCAACTGTGCCGCGACTGTGTGTCCATGTGCGCGAGTGCCGCGGCGGAGTAGGAGGAGGACTCGTTCGCCTCGCTCAGGTGAGAGCCGTGGGTGGGAGAGCGGCCGAGCCGGGCGGTGGGAGGCGCGGGGGGCCCTTCGCGGCCAGATATCAATTCTCGGACGAGACAGATGCGGATAAGACGGGAGAGAGATCCGCCGCGCCGCTGACCAATGATACTCGCGGGCTTTATCTCGCCGAGAGCGGAGCACCGCGCGACGAGGTAGCCGTCGCACCGGCGAAAGAATTGACCGGCCGCGGAGCGCCGGTGCTGGTCACGCGCTCGGCTCCCCTCCTCCTCCGCGCCTCTCTCTCTCTCCTGCACAAGACCTGCGCCGCAGCCTTCCACGGTACTTTTCAGCCAGGAGCGAAAACATCACCGCGGGGGGATGAATACGCGCACAAAGCGCTTACGATTGCACCGAAAATCTCAGCCCCAGCCATGGTAAGGCTATTTATTTACAATTTTTTTGGCCCGGGTTTTCGAGGTTTTTTTATTGTCGAGCTGTGCAATGACGGACAAGAAGGTTTTTTTTCGTTTTTGTCGCACGAATTAGCTTTGTCGTCGTAAGTTATGCATTATCTATTATTACTCACTTGAGAGGAAGAAGTATAGGGTTGTAAAATTATCACATTTACCGGCACAGTTACCATATTAATTTGCAACGTAATTGAAGCGTGTATTATTCTTGCACAATTACAAGAATTAAACTCTTCTGGTCATTGCAAACTGTATCTAAAGTGCACAGTACTTATTAGTGTAATCGTTGCTGCTCTCCGTGTACATGAATATAATCGTTCTTTGCTGCGTTATTTTATTAATTTTTTTCCTGAATTTTCTTTACTTTTACTTATTTACTTCGTTTCTCGAAGTAATTGCTGAAGTAAACTTGACAATAAATTCCAATTTGTCGATTGTTGTAATGATTGATAATTAAAACAGCGTAATTATCCATGCGTAGAAGAAAAAATTGACTGAAAGTGCTAAAAAGATACGTAAAAAGGAAATAAGCGTAAACTGATGATGAATGTCAAATTTATCGAAGTGACCTTTATTCATACTAACTTTAGCTACTGTTTGAATACAAGTCTGCATCTTCTTTAGTAAACGAGTTTAAAAATCGAAATTTGAAAGTATAAACAAAAAAATTCCTTGTTTTCAATGAAATTTCGCTGAACGAAACATTTCCGTGCATTTACGAGATAAAAAAAATATTGAAAAAGGTTCGAAGTCGCGCAAAAGAAATGATATTGAATGTTTCCGCCGGCGTCTGTCGCGTTAACGAAGCTCCGCTGGTGCGCGCCGCTCTTGTATACACACATTGAATATCGAATCTGAAAGACAGTACAGGGCGTACGGGGAGTCAAGCGTCATTTAGTTTTTCAGACGCACTTGTTTATATACCCGCGCGCAGCCAAAGCGAGACAAACAGAGAAAAAGAGACGGAGCGAGGCGAAGGGGGGAAGAGGAGAGGCGAGGAAGATAGGGCGAGATAAAGAGCTGCCGGAGAAATTCACCGGAAATATCATTTTGTCATTTAATGTCGGAGAGATCACGAGCCCCGACGACGGATGCATTGAATCCTTCGGAACAGAAGCAGTCGCTCGCTCGCCTGATGTAGTCGCGCTCACGAGGAACACTGCAGCGGATCGCAGCGGGGGCGCCATAAAAATATTTTTAGATACAAAAACTGCGCTCTCCATCTCCGTTCGACTCTCGGCGACGAAGTGTACCGCGGGAGAAAAGCCGGCCGGGGCCGGGAGAAAAAACAGTCGAACCGGGGGGAGAAGGGGGAAGGGGGGAGAAATAGAGAGGGTGGAGAGGAAGCGGTTTAGGAAGCCGCGATCGGAACGTCGAACCGATGCCGCCGCGGCCACGTGCAACCGATACATCTCAGCTGCATGCCTCCTCCGCGTCTTCGGATTTATTTTTTCACGCGTCACCCCACCGCCGCTTTGCTTCCATGCCAACTTTGCTTTTCTTTTTCGCTTTGCACTCTCGCCTCTTTTCCCACCGGGTCGCCTCTCCGCCGCGCTCACTTAACCTTGTACGCCGGGCTTTTTGCGCGAAACACTCCGCTTTGTCTTTCGCTTTATTTCTTTCATTTCGATTTCGGTGAAACAAAAATAAAATAATCCTCGCGCGGCGATGGCTGATGCTTGTTTTTCTTCCACGCCGGCTCTATCGTCAAGATGATTGGGACCATGTGCGCGTGCGAGCGTCTCCGCGAGCTTCTCCCCGAGCGATCCTTCTCCGTTTGTTCACCTATTTCTAGAATTGCCGACAGCCAGTCTCCGTTCCTTCTTGTTTTTTTTTCCCTATCGACATTCGAAATTTCAATATAACGACTATCTATTTCCGTTCGACTCGCTTTTTTTCCTCTTGAACTTCTAAAGCTCCAAGGATTTACGAGTCTATCGGTATTTTTAGTGCGGGTCGCCGCGTCACGACGGAAATAAAAAAAGCCCGTCGATACATTAATATTAGCGTGATTCATTAAAAAACTCCATCCGCGCGGGCTCTTGACGCGTGAGCGATTATCGACTCGCCATCTATTTTTTTCACGACGCTATAAATTAATTAACCCCTTCGTTTTAACGACATGTCGAACGTTCCATTCTCTCTATCCGCGATCTCGATATATAACTCAATATCGCGCCGAGATCGATGTGTAATACGAGAATTGGCGCTCGTTAACGTTTTCGCATTCACGTCTCATTCGCAGATGTTTCTGAAAGGAGTGCTGCCTTACTGCGGCCGGTATAAAAAAGCACCCGGAGAATTTTATCTCGCATCTGTCCCTCCGCCTCTCTTCTCTCTTTCTCTCTATTTCTGTCGTTCGTTCTTCCGGTGCCGGCGCTACTTGGTTCGATCCTCCGGCATTGTTTACAATTTTCACGCGCAATTGGAGTCGAATGGGCCGACTTCATAGATCGATCATAGGATCCTCGCTACGCCGATGGAGAAGCTCGCTTTGTGTGCCTCGGCGCGGGGACGCAAGTGCCGAGTCACGCCTTGGCAAACAGGGATGTCAAACAGATGTCTCGCTCTCTCGAGATCCGCGGCAGCCAGCATTATGTGCTCTCCGTTAAGAGCCCCAGACGTCTTCGATATCTTTTTCGAAATCTCGCTATCTAACGATTTTCTCCGTCTCCCTCCAACTCAATTTATTTGCCCTCGCTGACTGTGATGGCCGGTTAAACTGATTATTATTATCAATTCCATTTAAATCGTAATGCCTTAGTTTATTATTGTGTTTCTAGCCATTCGACAAATAAATTAAGTTTTAATTAGAGTTGAAATTAATAGTGCATGAAGAATTTCTTTTTAATCAAGCATACCCTCCGATCGATACGTTATTAAATATTATACAATTACATCAAATTAAACTTTGACATTTTATCAATCATCACAGCCACGCTATTTCTCATTCAAGAGCAGTAACTAATTAAATTTATTCGATAATAACTTATTATTTTATATCAACTTGATTGCCGATAATTGCTTAGTAATTGCCATTTCGATGAAGATTTAAGTAATGAGGAGTAGCGCGGATAAATTTCATCGTAAAATTGTGGAAAAAAACAACAGGAGTCAAAAAATGTTTCCACAGCGGGAGCCGCGAGTCAATATCCGATGCGTATACACTCGTGTACGAGCGGGTATAAAAAAAAAGAGAGGCTGCCCCGGCATCCCCCTGTCAGTGCGTATGATTGGCTGTCGGCGTCTCGCGCACCGAACCGTCCGCTGCCTGCAGGGTTTGGTCATTTCGCTCGCTCGGTTTATGGGGGATTTGACACGCGACACATCGGAGCTTTGCACCTGACGCTAGTCGTCAGTGGTTTTCACGGTCAATGGAATAAAAAGAAAAAAGAGTTATAGGCTGTCCGCCGTCATTTTCCTCGTCTCTCTATTCTCTCTTCCCTCTGCCCATTGTCAGCCCGCTGATTCGCCGGGTGCGCCGATTAAAAAATCTTTATTGCTTAATAGAGCGCGAATTTCCCGCGAAAAAAGAGCCGCGTCAAATCTGTCGATTGATGTACGAAGCTCGCCCGCCGTATCCCCGCAACGAGTTTTCCGTCGAACCTTTTTTTTTTGACCCTTCGAAATCGCTGCGCCCCAACCCTTTTACTTGATTACACAAGTCGGAAAAAGGGAAATATTTACCTCTCGAAGTAATAAAAGGAAAAACCCGCCCGGTACCGCACCGTAAAAAAGCAAAGCGTCGAAGCTGTCGAAAAAAGGGGGGAATAACCCCGCGCGTATTTATAAGAAACGAAATCGATGTTTGTTTTAAAATTGGAGGTACATCCGTCTCCCGCCTGGTAGACTGCCGATGCATCGGCTCTCTCGCTCTCTCACAAGGATCGTTTTTCACGCTGCAGCGCCGTATCGGAGATAAGCCGGAGCTGTTTGACCTCTCACGAATCGGTATGCGCCGCAGCGAAAACAATATGGCCGGGGGCCGCGAGCGTGTTTACCGAACGAGGAAACGGGAGGAAGATCGGTTGTCATGTGTTGTTTGATGTCGATTCGATGTGTTGTGGTGTCGATGCGTACCTCCTCGGCAGATAAAGGGTCTATTGGCCCGCCACCCAAGGGGCAATCACGCGCATGGGCGGCACTGCCCCCGTTGAGCGAATTCCGAACTCCTCGACGAACGAGACGGCGAGAGCGACAATCTAATCGAACGTATACTCGTTACATCCATTAATATTTCCTATCTGCTCGCGCCTTCTCCTCCCGCTGATCCGTAATAAAAAAACGAATGTTTGATAAATACTGCTCGTGCATTACACGGCCATTAAGCAAGATCTCGAGCTCAGGAATTTCAATGTGAACATGATCGATCGACGAATTCGCCAGAGTTATTTATTCGTATATAAGCTACATGTATCTATAGATGAACTGTTACGAGAAGGAGATAAGACAGCAACATTCGTATGCAGCGTATTCTACGTAGTGTTCAAATTAAAATTAATTTTTGTATACTTTAGCTTCAAACGTAAATTGAAACGAAAATTTTCGATAATTTTAATGGGTAGAGTCGATCGAGACTTGGCGTAGTTGTTGTATTACTCGGTCGTCGATAAGTTCGTATCGGTACCGATAAGAGTCCCCGACGGTGTGATTATGGTCCAGCCGGAAGACACAACATCAAGCATTAAATCGACCAGTCTATATTCCCTTATTTACAAGTTCGACTTGTCAACTGATTTTATTAGTAAAATAATTAATAAGCGGAATATCCACGTAATAATAAATTTTTTTTTCTGTTGCAGGTGAGTGAGACAGTGCAAGAAAAACCGGCAAACATGCACGAGCTACAATATCTCTACGTGAGTCGATGAAATTCTCATATTGCCGAACGAAAGGTGGAAACGCGCTCGGAATGCCGGCAAAAAAGCCCCCACTTCCGATGTACCAATTAGCATATTCGAAACGAGATCCATCCCCCGCGAACAATGGCTCGGAGCGCGACACGCGTGAAATAGCCGGGCCGGCGTAAAAAAGGAATTCCTCAGACCTCGGGAAGGAAACGAGGCAGCAGCGAAGTTAAGGAGTTCCCGAGCGTGCGCGTCGCTGAAAGCGACAAAGCGGCCCCGTGGTATCGCGCAACAAGAGACGCAAAGAATCGAGGCGACCGGTAGAGAGAAAGCACGAAGGGAGAGAAGGAGCGACGGCGACGCGCATGTCGTTCGCTCATTACCCCGTGGCGCGCTCGTCTGTGCGCGTAGGTACATTCGTTTCACACATCCGCTTCCGGCCGCGCGCATAATATAATAATCGCTCGAGCAGCTCCGCGCGCACAATGGCCGTGAGCGCGGCTCGCGCGCTATTTGCGCGCCGATACGCGGCCGCGTAGAGAGGCGAATCGGCAATAATGCGCGCCGCCGCGCCGAAGAATGGAATCCGCGCGTCCAGAGAGAGGGCATTGAGCGAGAAAAAGGTACGGAGGGGAAGGCAACGGAATTCGATTAAAAAATAAGTCGGTCCCCGGGCGCGGAAACATTGCAGAATTTTTTGGGCCCCGGGGGGAGGGGATCGCCGATGTCGCGCTCGCGGAGAAGAAAGAGCGCGACATGCGACCCCCGCGCTCCTACGGGGGCAGCATTAAAATGCGAAAAGGAATGAAAAAAGGGTGAAAAGAGAGGGAAAAAAGGGTCGGCCGCGTATTTGTTTAATTATCAAGGGTAGCGCATTAACTCGTTAATTGAGCGTCAGATGCGAGGCATTGTTGGCCGTTTGACACGCTTTGTACATCGATCTATACACGGGGGACAGACGTCGCAGCGGCGCGTATACGCGAGCTCGCCTTCTCCTTTTTTTTCTCTCTCTCGCTCTCCCTCCCGCAACCGCGGCTTCCGCGTAGCCTAGCGGTTCTAGGCCTACATGCGCCCGACGCACGCGCAAATTCCGATCGCACACCCTCGCCCACTTATAGAAAAGTAAACACACACGCAGCCGGAGGTGAGCGCGCGTAATTTACATGTCTAAGCGCGCGGGGGAGGCCGCCGCATGCCTCGGCGTTTGCCAGACAGCGGCAGTTCCGCGGCGGCGGCGCGCGTTAATCGTATGCACAAATTAGAACAATGAGTGCGTGCCATTATATTCGAGAGCGGAGAGGAACAACGCCGGCTTTGAATGACACTTCTATGCTCCGGGGGTACCGCGAGCGAGCGAGCGAGCAGCCGAGCTCTCTTCCTCCCGGGAATCCTTTGTGGAGATATTTCGGATTTGAGCGGACGGCGCATAACGCGAGGCCTCGGCCCGCCTGAAAGACACGAGACGTCGGCCGAGGGGGTAATGAGAGAAATTCGAACGTTTTGCCGCTCCCAAATCACGAGGATAACTGGCCGGTTTCGCGGTAACGTCGACTAATTGTCATCCGGCCCTCGGACGCGCCGCGTACGTTTCGCTCCCGCTCGAACCGTCGACCCGTCGTAAAATTGGAATTAATGCAAGATTCGATAATAAAAATATTACCAATTTTCTTAATTAATACACACAAGGCCTCGTGGCGAAATGATCGTAATCATCCGATAATTATGCTATCGGCAGTCGGGTGACTCTTAATTAAAATGCACGCGCCATGGGCTCGCTGTTTTTTTTTTCTCTTTCTCGGCATCAGCAATAATACCTGCAGCACACGTATACTTTATGAAGATTTTCAATGAGGTAACGAGATACGCCGCAAGAGCTGATATCGAGGGTCTCGGCCGATCTACCGGAAGTTTCTCTCTCCTCTCGCCGGTTTTTCTCTCCTTCTCTCGCCCGGTTCTCCCGTGACGGAAAACAGCGGCAGCAAGCCGCTGACGATGGAAGTCTTCGATATTTACCGCGGACCCGGCTCATTAATTATCGCGCCTCCCATTTCAGCACTCGCCTCTTGATTAGCGAGCGAAGCCTTCGTTATTTTCGTTACTTACAGATTTTTTCCCCTAATTACTTTCATTTCACGACGCGACTCCTCTTACCTATAAGCAATTATCGCTGTTTAGACCTTCTTGCTCCTATTTCTTCTGCTTACCGAACCTTTTTATTTCATCGAGAGCTTTCCATTTTTTTCAATAATTTTATTAACACTTATAAGTAGATTTAATTAAATTCGAAGAAATCTGTTGACACGAAGAGATTGTTTTATTTTTTATAGAACAGAACGTGTTTGGAAAAAAATGTATACCGTTAAAAGAAATGGAGTGCAGCTTTGAAAAGTTGAGTCCGTGGAGGGAAATGAAGACGCGATAAAGGACAGGGGCTCTTTACAAAGAAGCGAGCCGCTTCCGAGATTCGACCGGTAATCGAACGGACACGCCTGGCCTCACGGAAAGATTCCTTTGTGATCACAGGAGAGAGACGGCGCGAGTCTCTCGGCTATATACACGGTGGAAATTAGACGCTCGCGGGCGAGCTAAAATAATTAAAACGTCCCGGGGATAAAAGACAAAAGCCGCGCCCGGTTTACCTATCCCGTCCGCCAGAAATACGACGTAAGGGTGAAAAAGGAGCGTGCGCGGGGTAAAGGAGGCGGGAGATAAAGAGCCAGGGAGGGAGCGAGAGAGAAAGAGATAAAAATCGCGAGAGGGGTTGTCTGATAGGCGAGCGAAGAAAAACACGGGCTTGATCAAAGTGAAATACGCATTGCCAGCCATGTGGGTAATTATCGCGGACCTTTGCATTAACCCGCTTGCCTTCACTTGGCTTATTCCTCTGCCTATCGTCCTTTACGTCCGAATGTCTCCTTGCGCGCCCTCGAACTTCCCCGCCCCGGCTCTCGCACCCGGGCTTCCACATGCATATTCAAACGGAGGCGTAATGAACGCGAGCACCAAGTGTTTGCTACTCTCTCTCTCCTTCGCTTTTTTTATTTTGTATCTTCCTTTTTACAAACGCAAATTCATTCGCCGCGCTTGAACACGTGGGTGCGGAGGTTTTTTCTTCAATTACAGATACGCTAATCAAGCGTCTCCTTTCGAAGCCGAGATTGCCGTTGAATTATATACCGTTAAAAGCTTATACAGGCTCTCTCTCCCCCCGTTCGGCGCGGCCCTTTAAATTAGTATTTATTAGCATCCATGGATTCACTTTTCTCGATTCGTTAATGTCAATCTGCAAGCCGGGCTTTTCTCTCCTGTCGTTCGTTCTTTGACAAGAGCCAACCAAACTCGTTCAAATCGCGCCTCTCCCCTCTCTGCCCCGCCGTCGTGCGAAGGAAAATAATTTAATTAATCTGATTGAGAAATGTTAATGCCGCCGTCTCGCAAAATAATATCCAAATGAATTAATACCCGCCGGCGGACGATTCAAAAAGAGTGCCGGGGGGTTAAGAAAAGAGAGAGAGGGAGAGAGAGAGAGAGAAGAGGGACGCCGCATCGGCAAGCCAAAGAGAGATCAGCAAGAGGCGGATGTGTACAGATACAGAATCCATTCGGGAGGTCCTGGCGGGAAGGGAGGGGGGAGAGAGGCCTAATTAGCTAAGTAAAGCCGGGGCATTATCGCTTATTTTCAAGCCCTTCTCGCATTCGCTCTGTCTGCCTCCCTCCGCGCCCTCGTCCTCCGCGGCCGATTCTCTCCTCTCTCCTCGCTTTGCCGCGATCGTTTACTCTTTCGAGCGCCCTAGCCACCCTTTCTTTCCCCGCGTTTCCTCTCCTATCATTCATCCAATCTTGCCTTTCCCGCGAGCGTTTCATCCTTTAAACGAATATAACCATCGTCTCATTCACATTCGTCGCGCGCATTCCAATTGGAAAACGCGCACAAAGTTCGCGGCGTTCCCTTTTCCTCGCGCGCTCAGATCGTCAAAGATAGGTTTGCGCTCCCGTCGATACACACAGAGTCGCGCGCGCAAAATAAAAAAAAAGGAAAAACATGGTCGCGATAGAATCGGGTGCGTGGGCGCGAAAGTAGACGGCGCGTCGCTGGATTATCGGCGCACGCATTGAAATCCACTTTTTCCCCTTTGCCGGGGCGCGAGAGAGGGGAAAAAAGAAGTGCGAACTATGCGAAACTGATAAACAGAGCGACCGAGGGATAAGCGAAGATTAATAAAAAGCGGGGACCGCGAGAGGCTAGTGCAAGTGGAGAGGCGCGAAAGTGAAAGGATAAGCGTATTTCGTACACGTAATTTTGTAAAAGCGATGCCGAACGCGCTTTGAAGTTTCGTTTTTCTCCTTTTACTTTTTTTGTGTCGTAAAAAAATATCTGTAATTTGGATTAAAAGGGGGGAATGCATTTTTAAAGAGAGTTTTCGCCCTCGCGTTTCGCGGCAAGAGTTTTTCCTCGGATGAATGAGGGAAGGTTGGGAATCCGCGGGAGCAATAAAATCGCATTTGAGAAACCCCTTTGACGAATGGATTTCTAATAATTTATAGAGATAATTAACCGAGTTCTCCTCGCTTTCGTGCCGCCCCTCCCCCACTCATCCCCCTTTTTCGTCTGATGAGGCGACCCTTTGATTTGCAAGCGACGATTCCTCTCAATCTTTCCGAGCCGAGGCTTAATCGCGGGAATTTCCAATTTCTTCTCTTTTTTTCGATATTCCAATTGCTTTCATTAATAAGGACCGTGCGCCGAGCTATTTCCAAATAAGTGCAGAGCCCGATGGGGTGGCCGCACATCAATTAGCTTCGAGTCTTATTGCTGAAAATACCAATAACAATACGTCAAATAAATTTAATTGAAATTCCGTTACTTTTAATAAATACGCATTCACTTCGGTTGAATAGACTCTCCTCTCAAACAACCCCATTAATATCAATGTCGTTTAGTCGAGTTTTTCCCTGTCGTCACACATTATTGTTATCAGGACAGTTCATTTGAACTTTACTTTTTAAATATTTTAACTTCGGCTGGATGTACATAATTGCTCTCTAACGTATTAATGCGTCCACCCTGTCCAGCGGAGGTAATGAACATTTTTTCATTCATGGATTTCGAGGCGTCATCATTTATAATTCACGCTCAAAAGTTACACCTCAGAAAATTAATAACAGCGGCGACGTAATCGACTCAAACTTTAATACACTTTTCTATCATTTTCTGCGAAACAGGATCTTCTAAATGTTTAATCCGTTCTGCTAATCAGCCGTTTAAAAATTTATTCGAAAAGAATATGCAGCGCACGCGATAAATGGGCATTAAAGAGCAACGAACGATGCACGGGTGTCGCCTATAACAGCCAAGTGTTTTCCTTGCTCCCCCTCCCGAGCTCTAGATGAAAATCTCTCGCCCCTAAGCACGGGCGTCTTTGTCGGTGGGCTCTCGAGTGTTCGCCGGTACCCCCGAACAATGAGCCAGGTAATAATTTAAAACGCGGATAAAATCGATACGTAACCCCTTTGGCCATCGGGCGTCATGCATATATACATGCGGCTCAGGGGCAAGATCTCCGCGCGTGGATGTGTGCATACACGTGACGCTCGCGGCTCCTTTCTGCTGGAAGTGTGCAAAACACTCGGCGGCGCGGGCGCGTCACGTGTTCCTCCGCGTACATACGCGCTTTACGTAAGTGCGAGTGGTGCTCTTTCGTTTTGATCTCGGAACCGCAACCCTTCCACCGTATATGCACGGACGGAGGCTCGCTCGCGCGCTCCCCCTCTTTTTACACTCGCGACAACGATCAGCCGTCTGCGAAACTCCCTTCCCCCGGTCACCGGTGCACTCGCTCCTACCCTCTCTCTCTCTCTCTCTCTCTCTCTCTTTCTCTTACTCTTGCCAGTGCATGTGTAACAATCAGCACCGCTGACTCA